>LR738709.1:282377593-282442057 GCA_902687465.1 Secale cereale | reverse complement strand
CTCTCTCTCTCTCTCTCTCTCTCTCTCTCTCTCTCTCTCTCTCTCTCTCTCTCTCTCTCTCTCTCTCTCTCTACATATTTTGCTAATATTCTAAAAAAATTGCTAACTTTGCTACTATTATTTTTCTTAATTTGCTACTATTTTTTTGTTTGCACTGTTTTTATACCTAATTTTTTGCTACTGTTTTTTTAAATTGCTACAGGTTTTCTAAAATTTTCTACAGTTTTTTTAAAATTGCTACTGTTTTTATACCTATTTGCTAATCACCTACTGCCCTAATTTGCTAAGAAAAGTAGATAACTTTGCTAAATTTGCTAACTTTGCTTTTTTCCTAAATTTGCTAACTTTGTTATTGTTTTTTTAATTTGCTACTGTTTTTTTATTTGCTATTGTTTTATACCTAATCACCTACTGCCCTAATTTGCTAACTTTGCTATTTTTTTGTGCTAAATTTGCTAACTTGTTGCCCTAATAGCCCTAAACAGAGAGAGAGGAGGGCAGGGGAGAGGCGAGGGAGAGGAGGGCAGGGGAGAGGAGAGGCTTACGGTGAGGGAGCTCAGGCTAGGGCGGCGGACCGCGGTGGCGGCAAGGTCGAGGGCACGTGGGTAGGGGAGAGGCGGGGCGGTGTTGTGGTCGAGGCCGGGCGGGCAGGGGAGACGCTGGTGCGGTCGAGGGCACGGGCTCCGGAGACGGCCGACAACGAGGTCGACGGCGGTCAGGGCGACAACCGACGTTCGAGGGCGAGCAGGGCGATGGACGACGCGAGGGCGGGTTGGGCGACGGTGGCATGGCGACAGAGTGGGGGAAGAGGGTGTGGCGAGTGTGGGAATTGGGACTTGGAGGTTGGCAAAATTTGAGGGTTAACGCAAAATAGTAGTAGCGCTGGATTGTGAAACAGCGCTATAACTAACTTTGCTATAGCACTGGGTTGTAAAGGAGCGCTACTTCTAATGGCACATAGGAGTAGCGCTTTTTTAGAACCCAGCGCTATAGCTATATTAGCTATAGCGCTGGTTTTCAATCCAGAGCTACTGCTAACTGTTCCAAATTTTTTATTTTTATTATTTTCTTTTCTAGTGTTTAGTTTTTTTATTTTCCTTTTCTTTTCTGTTTACTTTCCTTTTCTTTTGTACTGCTTTCTCCCTTTTGTTTTTGTTTTTTTTCGTTTTTCTCCTGACGACGGCGTCTCCCTCTCCCCATTGTGTGAATATCACCAGAACCGGTGCACGTGGTAACATATCAGTTTACCGATAACGGTTACTTAAGTGCGTACACAAAAAATAGATTCATATATATATAAATGTAGGTTTCTGATCAGCTGCGTTGACGACGTTTCACATTGAGCTTCTTCCCTTTCTTGTTCGTTGCCGAGTAATTGAGTCCCTCGTTGTGACTTTTCCGGAGCCATGGATTACGATCTTTCTTAGGTAATGTAGTATTGATTCTTCTTTTCACGTATGCTTCATCATTATCATCATCTTCCCTCATCGGCTTGCCGTATTGGTAGTAGTCTTCCTCGTTGGCTACTCCATCCATTCCGGCGATGCTCCTTTTGAATCTTCTCGCGACAACACTACTGGGATTGGCCGGGTCGGTTGAAGAAGCATTGTGTCACATGCTTAGCGTGTACCCATGGCTCATTTTTGGCGATGACGTTAACGTTCACGGGAGTTCTCTTCGCGTCGGGTATAGATATGGTGGTGAAATACTTGTTTTCTCTTACGACGTCCTTGGCCCATCTGACGCTGAACATCGTCGCATCGTGCATTCCAGCATAGTCAAGCTCCCAGATCTCTTCAACCCTTCCGTAGAATCTTTCAGTTGTGCCGTTGGCGTTAGTCACACATTGAATTGTCACCCTCGGAGTTCTAGTAATCACTGTCCACGTCTTTGGCCTCCGTGTAGAACGTGTACCCATTGATATCGTAGGACTGATAGGTTGCGAGCTTGCGCGCGGGGCCATGTGCTAAGGCGTGTATGAGAAATCCGTCCGAACTGCCCTCTTCAGGGGGATTTTCAAGAACTTGCTCTTTGAACCAACACAAGAAAGTGGCGTCGTGCTCTATAGTAACTTTGTCGTCCGTCTTGAGCATCCCCTTATCACGGTACTTCTTTGTGATGCTTTCTTTGTGTTGTGCCACATAATCATCTACCACATCTAGGTATTGTAGCAGTACTAAGTTAGTCCTCTCAAAGTCGTTCTGTCGATCCAAGTAGTCCACGTGCAATTCCCTCCGGCCGTTGTTGTGACCATCTCCTTCGAGCTTCCCATCGTGTTTCTTGACTGGAAAACCAACAATAGGGTCTCCGATGCCTATATAATTCTCGCAAAAGGAGACACACTTATGCGTCAGATACCTCTGGACGATGCTCCCTTCGGGACGGGACATGCTATGAACGAATCCTTTGATGACCCCATTCTTCCTCTCGAACGGCATCATCCTTTGAAGGAATGCCGGCCCGAGTTCGACGATTGCTACTTCTCGAGCTTGCGTTGTATTCCCTCAAAGAGTAAAGGAAGATGCAGCACAGTAGCGTAAGTATTTCCCTCAGTTTTTCAGAACCAAGGTATCAATCCAGTAGGAGACCACGCGTGACTCACTCGCACCTGCACAAACAAATAAGAACTTCGCAGCCAACACGATAAGGAGTTGTCAATCCCTTTACGGTCACATACGAAAGTGAGATCTGATAGAGATGATAGTTTATATTTTTGGTATTTTTATTTATAAGAACAGAAAGTAAAAGTGGAAAAAGTAAAGTAGATGTAGATTGATATGTTGAGAATAGACCCGGGGGCCATAGTGTTCTCTAGTAGCTTCTCTCATGATAGCGATATTCTATGGCGCGTAAAAAAATTACCGTCGAGCAATTGATAGAAAAGCGAATAATTATGAGACTATCTAGGCATGATCATTGTATATAGGCATCACGTCCGAGACAAGTAGAGCGACTCTTGCCTGCATCTACTACTATTACTCCACACATCGACTGCTATCCAGCATGCATCTAGTGTATTGAGTTCATAAGAACAGAGTAACTCCTTAAGCAAGATGACATGATGTAGAGGGATAAACTCAAGCAATATGATATACACCCCATCTTTTTATCCTCGATGACAACAATACAATACGTGCCTTGCTGCGCATACTGTCACTGGGAAAGGACACCGCAAGATTGAACCCAAAGCCAAGCACTTCTCCAATTGCAAGAACTATAGATCTAGTAGGCAAAACCAAACCAATAATTCGAAGAGACTTGCAAGGATATTATGAGCACACATAAAGAGTTCAGAAAAGAACCAAATATTTCTCATAGATAATCTTGATCATAAACTCACAATTCATCTGATCTCGACAAACACACCGCAAAAAGAGATTACATCAAATAGATCTCCTCGAAGACCGAGTAGAACTTTGTATTGAGATCCAGAGAGAGAGAGAAGAAGCCATCTAGATAGTAGCTATGGACCTGAAGGTCTGTGGTAAACTACTCACAACTCATGGTGAGCGCGATGATGATGATGTAGAAGCACTCCGTGATGGATCCCCCCTCCGGCGGAGCTCCGGAACAGGCTCCAAGACGGGATCTCACGGGAACAGAAGGTTACGACGGTGGAACTAGGGTTTTCTCTCCTCCTCTGATGGTTTCGGGGTACGTAGGTTTATATAGGAGGAAGGAGGACACCGGGGGCCTCACGAGGGACCCACGAGACAGGGGGGCGCGCCCTGGACAGGGGGGCGCGCCCCCACCCTCGTGGGCACCTCGTGGCCCCTACTCCGTGGTTCTCAAGTCTCCCATGAGTGATTTTCTCCAAAAATATCTCTCCTGAAGGTTTCATTCCGTTTGGACTCCGTTTGATATCTCTTTTTTGTAAAACCCTAAAACAGGCAAAAAAACAACAATCTGGACTGGGCCTTTGGGTTAGTAGGTTAGTCCCAAAAATAATATAAAAGTTTATGACAAGGGATCCCTTATGACAAAGTGATACGTCCAAAACGTATCTATAATTTCTGCTTGCTCCATGCCACTTTTGGGTGATATTGCTATGATATTCATACACTTCCATACACTTTTGATCATATTTGGACTAACTTACTAATCCAGTGCACCCCAGTGCCAGTTTCTGTTTTTGGATGTTTTTGTATTTCAGGTTTTCACTTTTCGAGAACTGCCCAGAAAAATCCAGAAAAATTATATAAAAAATCAGCGATCCGGAAACAACACTGCGTCCGAAGGGAAGCATGGGGGGGCCACAGGGGCTCCAGGCACCCTGTGGGCGCCCCCCTGGGCCGCGCCGGGGGGGGGCGCCTGGGCCCCCCGAAACTCCCCTGGTGCCCTACTTTGGCATATATTTAAAGGACCCTCCGAAACCCTCAGAACAGGAACTCTTTTCGCGATCCCATCTCTGTTCCGCCGCGGCCGCTGCTTCCAAGATCGGGAGCACCAGGAGAACTCTTCCCGGCACCCTGCCGGAGGGGAGGATCACCACCGGGAGCTTCTCCACCACCATGGACGCCTCCCGGATGACTCGTGAGTAGTCTCCCTTGGACCATGAGTCCATGACCAGTAGCTATGTGATGTTCTCCTCCCGTTCTTGTGCTTCACTAATTAGTCCTCGTGAGCTGCCCTACATGATCGAGGCACCTATGTAATCCTTATGCTGTTGCTATGTTGAGTTTGCTGGGATCCGATGGATTATGAGATTATGTTCAGATTGATCTTGAGTAATATATTTGATTCACCTCTTTTATATTTTAGTTCATAAGTAATTCTTGCATGTTCTCCGTTGTTAATTATTGCTTTGGCCGAGTAGTAGGTAGTGACTCCAAGAGGGAACGTTATGCTCGATTGTGGGTTCATGCCCCTCGATGACTAGCTTGAGTGACAGAAACATGAGTCTAGGGGTTGTGTTGTTACCACAAGTGGGAAAACAACGGTGCTTGTGCCCGCGGGTGCAAGGATTGTTTACTTTACGCAAAGTTCTTTTAATGCAGTTGTCTGTTGCATTGAGTTTACACTATGGGTAGGACTCGCAACTTAATACCAGCGAGATGTTCTGGATAGATATCTCAAGGTGGATGATTAGTAGTAGATATTGATGGATTTCGGTCTACTTACTTTGGCGTACCGCCCATGCTTTGAACCTCAACCTTTCTTGCAATGTAGTCAGCATTGGTTTGTGTTCGTGGTTCTGTCAATTGCCCAGCTGTAAGTTGTTTACCTCACATAGCTGTTTTATCGTCTTTTGGGAGAGAGACATCACTAGTGAACATCATGAGACTCCGATCCATATTACCATCATTGATCACATCCGCTATTTACTTTTCGTTATTATTTACTATTGCAAAAACAATCTATCACTACTATCATTGCTTTTAACCCTTTGTGAACTACAAGGCCGGAGAGATTGACAACCTCTCTGTACTCGTTGGGAGCAAAGTTATTTGTATCTGTGTGTAGGTCCACGTTGGTTGCTACTAATCTGGCGTCGTAGCAATTGACAGCTACTTGTTGAACCTAGGAGTCTCTGGGGAATCGATCCTTGGCATCTTTGCTAGGGGAAAACACTTCTACTTACTGCATCTTACACCTTCCACTTGGGGTAACCAACGAGGGGTTCGAGGCCCATCAAGGAGTATTTTCTGGCGCCGTTGCCGGGGACTCCACTCTTCAGGATAGGGGAGTTGCATGCTATCTTTTACCTTTGCTTTTTAGTCTTGTTAGTTTACCTTTCATTTTTGCTTTAGTACCTTTTTATCAAAAATCACAAAAAATTTATTTGTCTTTTTATTAGTAGTCCTTTCTGTTTAGCCAAACATGTTAGGATTTGGTGCTTTGAGGGAATCAGAAGTTTTAGATTTCCATCAAAGGGATGGAGAAAATATGAAGAAGGCATGGGACAGAATTTCTGATGCACATAGGAGAATTATGCCTTGGATACCTATAAAAATTGTGCTTAGGAATTTTTACCATGGTCTTTTTAAATGGTGTAAACACTCCCTTGACATTATAGCTGAGGGAGATTTCTTAGAATGTGATGAAGCTAGAGCTCTTGAGATTATACATGGTCTATCTAGTTACTTTGTTTATGATCATAACTTTGATACTATCATAGATAGACTTGCTACTATTGAGAAAAGAATGGATGCTCTAGACTTAATGAAGGTAGAGAAACCCAAACCCAATAAGATAGGTATTTTGGAAATAGATAATGACTGTGAACCTCTTGTTAGGATTAGCATCTCTAATCAAGACTTCCTTGCTTATTGTGATATTGGATCTATGGTTTCTACTATGCCAAAAATTGTTCATGATTCTTTAAAATTTAACATGGATAGATTACCATCTTATCATGAACACTAATGGAGATATTACTGAAATCCAGGGAAAAATAAAAGACGTACCGGTTAAATTCCTTAAAGGGATTGCAATGATTGATTTCTTCATCGTGGAGCCAAACCAAGGAAATATAGTGCTTGGAAGGGACTTCCTCCGAGCAGTTAAAGGCTTCATCGATATAGGTAAGGGACAAATCCGCTTACGCGGGAAGGCAAAAGGTGTGTACCCCTTTCCTAGAAGGAACAAGAATGAACTTATTGAGGAATCATTTGAAACAATTTATAACTCCGATTATTATGATGATTATTGATTCCTCTATGCATTATGCCTAGCTTAAAGGCATAAAAGAAAGCGCTTTTGGGAGGCAGCCCACATGAATAAAATTTTTGCTTTTGTTGTGTCTTGATGTTGTTTACTGCTGTAGCATCATCATTGTATCTTTGCTTTTCATATATGTGCCAAGTATAGCCTCTGATTGCTAGAAAGTTCAAAAGTTGTGAGGTGCTGCCCAGGAAACAGATTCTGTCCTTGGATAGAAAAATTCGTATAAAATCACCAGATCATCTTTTTGGTCTGAATTTTTTTGACAGCGTTCTCTATATAATTTTCTTTCGTGCGTCAGTCCTGAGTTTTTTTATTTGAGTTGCAGAAGTATCCCGAACAGATCAATTACTGCTTGCTGTTCTGTTTTTCACAGATTCTGTCCTGTTTTGCCTTACCTTCACTTTGCAAATTAAGAACTTGCTTTTTCTTTGCAAAAACCTTTTGGCAATCTTGAGAAACAGTAGAACTTCAAGAATATCCTTATTTCCAGCAAGGTATAATTATTTTATTAAGGGTACTAACCTTGCTAATCAGATTATGATGAGTTGTGTATGAAGGGAGTTTTCAAGTGTGCGAGGGAAGATGATAAAAAGATTCAGGAGTGTCAAGCGCTCAAGCTTGGGGATGCCCCCGTGCACCCCCAAGAAATATTCAAGGAGACTCAAACGTCTAAGCTTGGGGATGCCCCCCGTGCATCCCCTTCTCCATCAACACTATCAGTTCGTCTTTCGTTTCGCTATATTTTTATCACTTCATGTGTTATGTGCTATGCTTGGAGCGTCTTGTTTTTAGTTTTCTTTTTAGTTTTTCATAACGAGTCGGAACCCAGCATTCCTTTATGTGGGAGAGAAACACGCTCCACCTCTACCTAGAACATTACATAGAATTTTCATGTCTATCTATGTTGTGTGTGTTCTTTGTCTTTTAATAGCTACTATCATACTCTGCTCTTAGTATTCATGCTTATCTTTTCAAGAGCTTTTATTTAGTTGGTTGCTTGAACTCTCTTTAATTACCATGCTCACCTTATTAAGAGAGTTTTCTTCCGTTGCATTGGTTAATGTGTCTATGATAAAGATGCTACTTTCATGATGGTGCTTACTAGTTCAGGTTTTCTTTTGGTTAATCTCAAATAGCTGGGGGGTTCCCAATGTGTTATTGGAATAACAATTTGGTTTGTTTGCCTATGATGTGGTATGGTTTAGTAATACCTTCCTTTGAGAATTTATTTTGATTGACTTGGCGTATGCTCACGCATATTCAAGACTGTAAAGAAAGTCTGTGAAGCCTTGATGATCTTTTGTTTCTAAGTAGCGATATAACTACCATGCCTGATTCAATATTGCTTTGTCGCTCTGCATGATTATGACCGTCATTGCTCTCTTAGTTGGTCGCTCCCAGTCTTTTGCTAACCTCCACCTGTACTAAGCAAACTAACCATGCAATACATAGCTCATGGGAAAGTAGCCTAAAAACTATTGTGGTAAAGAATATGTTGCTTATGTATCTTACTTCTTATAAGTTGCTTGCTGAGCGGTAACCATGTTTCTGGGGACGCCATCAACTGTCACACTTTTGTTGAATATCATGTGAGTTGCTATGCATGTTCGTTTTGTCTGAAGTAAGGGTGATCTACCGTGGGTTGAATTAATATGCATATTGTTAGAGAAGAACATTGGGCCGCCAACCAAAGCCATGCATCATGGTGGAAGTTTTAGCTTGGACCTTAATCCTCAATCTCTTATGAGAATATGCTTATGCATTAAAGAGGAGTCCATCATCTATTTTCTATGTTGTCCCGGTATGGATGTCCTCAAGTTGAGATCTATCAAAAACGAGAAATCAAATGCGATTTATCTCCTTGGACCTTTGTACAGGTGGCATAGAGGTACCCCTTTGTGACACTTGGTTAAAACATATGCAATGCAATGATAATCCATGGAGATCCGAGCTAATTAGGACAAGGAGCGAGCACTATTAGTATTCGATGCATGAGGCTTGCAACTTATAGGATGTTTTATGCATGACACATATGAAGTACTACTACCGTTGACACAATTGCTTCCATGTTTTCAAAATAAAAAGCTTTAGCACTTAACCTTTCTTTTACCTTTATGTTGAAGCACGAACTACTGAGAGCATGATTGTCATTCTGAGTGTAATGTGCATTGTCCCAAAGTAGCATTGTCTTTTGCATGATTGTGATATCGTTTATTCTGAAATGATTGTATCTAGTCATCACTTAAACCTTGAAGGTGCCCCTGCATTTATGTTTTGCATCACTAAAGGGGGCAAGCTAGATATCACTTTATCATATTTGCACATCATGTTCATTGCAAATCTTTTTGATGTTTCAGTTTCATGTTGTAAAACTTTCAGTCATTTGTGATTTTCTCTTGAGGCAACTTAATTACTTTAGAATCATTGTCTCAGTAAGCTCTTGTCATATGACTATGAGAAAGTCCTATATGGTTAATAGCATGTCACCACAGAAATTATTCTTGTTATCATTTACCTACTCGAGGACGAGCAGGAATTAAGCTTGGGGATGTTGATACGTCCAAAACATATCTATAATTTCTGCTTGCTCCATGCCACTTTTGGGTGATATTGCTATGATATTCATACACTTCCATACACTTTTGATCATATTTGGACTAACTTACTAATCCAGTGCACCCCAGTGCCAATTTCTGTTTTCGGCTGTTTTTGTATTTCAGGTTTTCACGTTTCGAGAACTGCCCAGAAAAATCCAGAAAAATTATAAAAAAAAATTAGCGATCCGGAAACAACACTGCGTCCGAAGGGCAGCCTGGGGGGGCACAGGGGCTCCAGGCGCCCTGTGGGCGCCCCCCCCTGGGCCGCGCCGGGGGGGGGGCCTGGGCCCCCCGAAACTCCCCCGGTGCCCTACTTTGGCATATATTTAAAGGACCCTCCGAAACCCTCAAATCAGGAACTCTTTTCGCGATCTCATCTCTGTTCCGCCGCCGCCGCCGCTTCCAAGATCGGGAGCACCAGGAGAACTCTTCCCGGCACCCTGCCGGAGGGGAGGATCACCACCGGGAGCTTCTCCACCACCATGGACGCCTCCCGGATGACTCGTGAGTAGTCTCCCTTGGACCATGAGTCCATGACCAGTAGCTATGTGATGTTCTCCTCCCGTTCTTGTGCTTCACTAATTAGTCCTCGTGAGCTGCCCTACATGATCGAGGCACCTATGTAATCCTTATGATGTTGCTATGTTGAGTTTGCTGGGATCCGATGGATTATGAGATTATGTTCAGATTGATCTTGAGTAATATATTTGATTCACCTCTTTTATATTTTAGTTCATAAGTAATTCTTGCATGTTCTCCGTTGTTACTTATTGCTTTGGCCGAGTAGTAGGTAGTGACTCCAAGAGGGAACGTTATGCTCGATTGTGGGTTCATGCCCCTCGATGACTAGCTTGAGTGACAGAAACATGAGTCTAGGGGATGTGCTGTTGCCACAAGGGTGAAAACAACGGTGCTTGTGCCCGCGGGTGCAAGGATTGTTTACTTTACGCAAAGTTCTTTTAATGCAGTTGTCTGTTGCATTGAGTTTACACTATGGGTGGGACTCGCAACTTAATACCAGCGAGATGTTCTGGATAGATATCTCAAGGTGGATGATTAGTAGTAGATATTGATGGATTTCGGTCTACTTACTTTGGCGTACCGCCCATGCTTTGAACCTCAACCTTTCTTGCAATGTAGTCAGCATTGGTTTGCGTTCGTGGTCCTGTCAATTGCCCAGCTGTAATTTGTTTACCTCACATAGCTGTTTTATCGTCTTTTGGGAGAGAGACATCACTAGTGAACATCATGAGACTCCGGTCCATATTACCATCATTGATCACATCCGCTATTTACTTTTCATTATTATTTACTATTGCAAAAACTATCTATCACTACTATCATTGCTTTTAACCCTTTGTGAACTACAAGGCCGGAGAGATTGACAACCTCTCTGTACTCGTTGGGAGCAAAGTTATTTGTATCTGTGTGCAGGTCCACGTTGGTTGCTACTAATCTGGCGCCGTAGCAATTGACACCTACTTGTTGAACCTAGGAGTCTCTGGGGAATCGATCCTTGGCATCTTTGCTAGGGGAAAACACTTCTACTTACTGCATCTTACACCTTCCACTTGGGGTAACCAACGAGGGGTTCGAGGCCCATCACAAAGCCCATTAAACATCCAAAACATCATAAATAATAGCATGGAACAATAAAAAATTATAGATACGTTGGACACACAGATAGACCATGATGTCAAAGAACGCGGGCGAGAAGTACATCTCAAGCTCACATAGTATGACAACGATCTCTTCCTGTTGTCTTCGGAGCTGCTGCACACTTATGGAGTGTCGAGATATAACATCGAAGAAGTTGCAGAGACCAGTAAGCATCTCACGGACGTGCTTGTCCATTATCCCTCTAATGGCAACTGGGAGTATCTACGTCATCATCACGTGACAGTCATTAGACTTCATCCCGCTGAACATTTTCTTCTTGTGGTCTAGAAATCTGCTTATCTTCCCACAGTAACCGGAGCTGACTTTGATTCCCATAAGGCACTTGATGAATTGATCGATCTCCTTCGCACTTAAGGTGAAGCAAGAAGGGGGGCAATAATTCTCCTCCTTCTCGTTGACTTTTCTGCCCCTTTCCCCCTCCTCTGTCTCCGTCTCCGTCTCCTCCATCAACTTTTTATGGTGGAGCTCTGTCCTAATCTTCAAATCTTCCAATTCTTTCCTTGCCTTCGGCCAATCCTTGGTCTTCTCTGGCATGTTCATTAGTGTGCCAAGCAAGCTCTCGAGGACATTCTTCGTGATATGCATTTGATCAAGGCAATGAGGCGTGTTGTGATTGGGCCAGTACTCCAAGTCCCAGAAAACAGACCTCGTTTTCCATACCTTCAGCAGCGGCTCCGGCGCCTTTTTGATCTTTCCCGGCGCAAGGCATTGTTCCCAGTTTCTCACATCTCATCGATTTTGGCGCCGCTCCTCTTATGTGGAGTTTCTCGAAGCTCAGCTAACCCATTGAATAGGTCTCCACGCTTTCTCCACGGGCCTTCCTTCTCGAGCCATCTACGATGCCCCATGTACACGATTTTCCTAGACCCGCCATCTTTCGTTGACGTAAGCTGCTGAGACGTTGTATCATCCATGCACCTCATGCATCCATAGTATCCGTGGCACACCTGGCCTGAGGTGTACCCGTAACCGAGATAGTCATGCACGTCTTCATCAGCGCGGCTCTCACATGGAAATATCTCCTTTGCTGGCGTCCCATGTCCATGCCGGTGTTTTCCATAACGTGTCTAGCTCCTCTTGCAGAAGCCCCATATACAGATTAAGACTATTTCCCGGTTGTTTTGGCCCTTGAATCATCATGCTCATGTGTATGTACTTTGTCTTCATGCACTTCCATGGGGGGAGATTGTACATCCATACAAACATGGTCCATGTGCTGTGGTTGGTGTTCTGGTTTCAAACGGATTCATGCCATCGGTACTCGCACCAAGCACAATGTTCCTTGGATCTTCTGTAGCAAATCCATATACGGTGTTGAATGCTCTCTAGTGGCTACCATCCACGACGTGTCTCAGCCTTGGATTATCTCCATCGTCGGGCTTCTTCCTCTTCGCGTGCCAGCACATGAGCTTTGCTTCCTTAGGATCTATGAAATACCGCTGCAGATGGGGAGTGATCGGAAAGTACCATACAACATTATGAGGAGCTTTCTTTCCTGCCTTCTTGTATCGAGAAGCATTGCACACTGAACAACTGGTTTTTTCCGTGTGCTTCCCCCGATAAATGATGCAATCATTGATGCATGCATGGTACCTAATGTGCGGCAAATCAAAAGGGAAAATGATTTTCTTGGCCTCCTCGACACTAGTAAGACACAGGTTCCTTGCGGGAAGAACTTCATTATGTAGATACTTCAAATGCTCATCGAGGCTTTTGTCTGTCCATTTGTTTTTGGCCTTCGTATTTAGAAGTTCGAGCGAGAAACTCAAGCGGGCCACCTTGGGATCGCAACCGCCATACAATGGAGTCCTCGAGTCTACTTCAAATTGCGCCAGGTTGGCCTCCTTTCTAGAAGCAGCTCTCTCGCTAGTCGTACTCTTGCGAAGGAGGTCTCGAACATGAGGGTCCTACACAACTGCACTTAGTAGCGTCAAAGACTACGGCATGACCGCCACATCTTCTCCGCCATGTCCGGACTCTTCTTCGCCGTGTCCAGAATCTTCTTCGTCGCCGTCGTCATTTCCGGACTCTTCCCCGCCGATAAGTCCGGTGCCATCATCTTCATGTTGATCGGTCATCTCTTCATCTAGCCCCATGTCGTTATTCCCTGCCATGTGGACGTCCTCCTCCTCATCATCATCTTCTTCTTCACTTATCCACTGAGTATAGCCATCCATGAAACCATTCATCAGTAGGTGCGCCTTCAAAGTGCCATGATCAAAAGGGTCCAAAAGGACTCCTTTCTTGCATCTTGCACACGAACATCTAATCCTAGTCCGATTATTTGCATACATGTCCATCACCACGGATTGCATGTACCGCTCCACCTTCCATCCAGTCACCTTCATGACCGACGACACGGTATAACAAGAAAAAGGGTTATAAAATAAGTAATGCATGCTTCAAAGTCATATATATATAATTTTGGCATAACCTTGCCTAAAAATAGGACATATTGAGTTTGCTTGAATTTCACCGAAACGGAAATAAATCGACATTTCGGCAAAACATAAGCAACTCGAGGGCATGTCACTCGCACAAATCTCTCCATATATATATTCCCATTCTTGAAATGAACAACTTTTTACTCACCTATATATATCTCACGAGAGAGACCGAGATCACGCGGTTAATTAGATGATGAGAGAGAACGATCGAGAGAGCACGTGTGGTTGGCTAAATAGCTAGCTAGATCTAGTTGTTGGGGAGGAGAGGTGAATCTAGCTAGCTAACTAATGGAGAGGGGTTATGGTGGAGGGGGGCATTAATGGGGGAGAGAAGAGAGGTGTAGGAGAAAGAGAGAGGCCATTTATGGAGGAGGGTGCCATTAATGAGGAGAGAAGAGAGGTAGGAGAAAGAGAGAAGAAGAGCAACAATGGTGGAGAGTGGAGAGTGAAGTGGAGAGGGGAAAGGAGTGGGAGAGAGGGCAAAGTGGGGGAGGAGGGGGAGGGGGTGGAAAAAAGGTGGCACCAGTCACAACTAGCAGTAGCGTTGCTTTGAAAAAATCGCTACTGCTACGTGAATTAGTAGTAGCGCTGTACAGGAAAAACGCTACTACTAAGTGGGGCCCACTAGCAATAGCATGCAGTAAAACCAAGCACTCCTACTAAAGAGTTATTAGTAGCGTTTTAACCTATACACCGCTACAACTCCGGCTACTGTTGGTGGCCTTGTCTGGTCCCACATAGTAGTAGCGTTTTTTTTAAACCAGCGCTACTACTATGGAGTTACTAGTAGCGCTTTCCAGAAAAAGCGCTACTGCTAAATAGCAGCAGCGTTTACTATTATCCAGCGCTACTTCTACACTGCTGTGTATATCCATTTTCCTAAAAGTGGATGAGTGCACCGGTGAAGAAGGGCAGGAGCACGAAGGGTGCGGGGTCGTGGAGAAGTTTATGTTGCATTGGGGATAGAAAATGAGGAGTATTCAGGTGTACTACTCTGGGTGCCGGGGTGGGGTTGGCTGTGTAGGGTGAACCTGAAGTTACCAAAACAGCCCCCTACCCACCAGTATCCGTAGGCCTGTTACGAAAGGTATGATGGTACCTTCGCACTGCTCTAATCTGTGTCGCGGGAGATTTTTCCGCTGACATGAAAATTTTGTAACATTTTACTCCCCGTTTGGTGTGTTAGGTGATTCGTCTAAGCAACTAGCGAGTACTACTACAAAAATGCTACAAAAATGTTTATGCATGTCACAAAAAATTATATAATTAGAAACTACATTCAAATACATATCCAACGATATTTTTTTCTTGACATGCATGAAAATTTTGTTATTTAAATTTACGGTCAAAATTTGGCACAGAATACAATGGGGACCAATAAACTAGGACGGAATGCTACAAAAATGTTTATGCATGTCACAAAAAATTATATCATTAAAAATTACATTCAAATACATATCCAACGATATATTTTTTGTTGACATGCATGAAAATTTTGTTAGCTAAATTTATGATCAAAATTTGGCACGGAATATAATGGGGACCAATAAACCAGGACAGAGGTAGTACTAGTACTCCCTCCATTTTTATTAACTCTGCATACTAGGTTTGACCGAAGTCAAACTTCCTAAAGTTTGACCAAGTTAAAAGAGAAAATATATACATTTACAATAACAAATATGTATGATGTGAAAGTACATTGAATAATGAATATAATGTTATTGTATATGTTATTGTATATGTTAATATTTTTTGTTTATAAACTTTGTCAGAGTTTACAAAACTCGATTTTGACCAATGGTAATAAGAGGACTTAAATAAAAACGAAGGGAGTACATATTTGTTTTATTAGTTTGTAGTAGAATTTATCATTTGTTGTAATCGTGAAATAAATATATTAAGCTACTGACTTCGAATGTAATGGTTTATACAATTCAATATTTAGAATCATTGTTAAATTCCCAGATGTATACCAGGTCTATAGTACTTCATAATATGCTCAGACTCATGTAATCCCAATCAAATGAAAATATAAATTCATTTCAAAGTTACTACTTTGTAGGATGCAACAAAACCAACCATAACTATACATGATCCATTCTAAAGCAACATTTTGAACACCTTTGAACACATCCCAATGTGTGGATGAAAGATGTAGAGAGAGCTTGTGAAGATGGGGAAATGGCGGGAGAGAGATGTGTGCGCTGAACAAACAAGATATACACCACATTTAAGAAAGAGAAATAGGGCGGGAAAGATAGTATGTATTTGGGTGAGAGAGTAGGAGACAAACCTCACGACAGAGAGAGAGAGAGAGGAGTAGGAGGAAGTTAGGTTTGTGAGAAAGATGGAGACATGTAATATACGTGAGATGCATGTTCATCCGGATTGTATACATGTGGAAGGAGAAGAGACAATAGGTTTGACGAGAGAGTTGGCAAAACATGGACTAGAGGGGAAGGATCTCGTGGGTTGAGGGATTGATAATTTTGTGCATGAGAGAGAGGGGGGAGGAGTCAGTCAGGAATCGTCACGTCATACTGCATCCAAATGGCCCCACATTCTCTATTGCAGTCTGGTCGCCGTCTTCGTTCTTCTCGATGCCTTCATTGCAGATTGAGGTGGTGTGCATGCTGGGGGTGCAAGAAGCACAACCGAGACTGGTCGCCATATAACCTTGATGGGGATGGATTGTGTGCTCTTGGGAGGGGGGACTGTGTGTGTGTGTCAAATACTGAGAGAAATCAAAACTATAGAGAGAATGTGTGTGTATGTTACAGAAAGCTAGATGCTAAATAGGGTTTTCACAAAGGGATTGTGTGTGTGAGATAGAGTCAATGTGTGGGCCTTGGGGCGGGCAACGGTCGGGTGAGGGTGTTAAAATGTTTTGGTTGATGCATGTGTTACATGTGATCGTGCGAGGGACGGACGAATCGAGAGAGATGGTTGTGTTGTGTTACAGATTCTCAACCCCCCTCTCTCCTGCACACACACAAGTACAAATAGAAGACCGTTTTCTCATGTATACACAATATCTCGGCATCTCCTTACGTTTTTGTCTCACTCATGCCAGATCATTTGCACATCCACACCTCTCTATGTCTCTATCACACGCACACCGTCTCCACATTACCCTTCCACCACAATACACATATAGACACATACACGCATTCTCTCCCAGTCACACAGATAGAATCAGTATTAAAAAAATTCAAGGGGGTACCTAAAATGTCCAAATCCAAATAAGCACGAACTGATGCTAAGTTCAAATGAATGGACATATTGTAGCGTGAAGAACTTTTCCAGGAAAAAATTAGACTAATATTCGGGGATTGTTTTCACACACACAAAAAGGTTCGGTGGATGTCCTTCGAGCGCGACACGGTGATTTACCGTCATCGACCATGCGGCCACGATGCATGCACTTGCACAGGATTCCGTTCGATGATGTGCTAACTAATGTGGTAGTATAAGCGCTACCTTAGTCTAATGTTTACGTGTACTAGTATGGTGTTCTTTTAGGTTTGACCAACCCTATATAAAACTAAACTATGCTCCCATACGCGCACTCATCAATATGCCGCCACCGTTGCGCATGCCGGCGCCCGCCTGCTTCGGCCGACCATTTCTCGCCCATCACAGTTGTGTCCCCGCCATCCCTGTGCCATGAAGCCGAAGGCTCGCACAGCTCACGTCGTCTGCAATCCCTCCTCGCGATGTTGCCATGCTGCCAAGCATGCGAGCTGGTGGATCCGCGTCTATGCCCGCAGCATATGAAGAGGAGGACGAGCGTGTGCTCCAGCACGCTGGAGAGAAGGAGCTAGCATGTCATTGTCGTCTCCACCCGCGCAGAGGAGGCGCGCATGGTGGCTGTCACGGCGAAAGCCGGTCGCGCCCACGCCAAGCCCGCAAATCGGGTGGTGACGTGGAATCTACCTTCGAGACCTTGAATTCCATGTGGATCTTGCAATCTGAAGGAACAATTTGGGTCAGTCGACTCTTGTGAGCCATTGGATGCAACATGGATGGCCAGAAGGGCTTCTTCAACCTCCGAAAATGATGCACTGTTCACCTTCTCTCTCAGGCATCTAGCCGCCAGCCGACCACAGGCCTAACCGCCTGCCGCCGCCGCCACGCCCTCCCCTGAATCGCCTGCCATAGCCATGCTCCCCCCACCCCCGCCATCCGTTTAACCCCGGGCACGATCCATTTTTTTCCGGCAAACTGCATTCCACACCCAACACTCATAAGATCGATCATGGGCACCCTGCCACCCTAATATAGATACTGGGGTAGCTTCTTTGTGATATTCTTCCTTCGCTCCGTCGAACTTCTTTCAGAAATTGACTGACCCAAATTATACTACTAGTATTAAGTATAGTAGGAACGCGAAAATACGAGTAGTAGTACCAATGACAAGAAGAACAGTAGTAAGACATACTAGTACTATTGTACGTACTAAAGAGTTCAAAAAATGAGAAAGAACATCACATAGTTCTACTGGGGACTCAGCACAACACACCCCTGAAATAAAACTAAGCAACTAGTCTGCTTGACATTGTAGTAGAAACAACATGAGGAACGGCACTGCCACCTTACTTGAAGTCCGAGTCCACGTCCTGGACTTCGTCCTCGTAACTCCCCCTCTTCCTCTTCGCCGACACATCTTTGCTTGAACCGTACACTGGGCTCTACTTCTTCATCCAACCCTTGTTGTGTTTTGAACAAAGGTAGACATCTGTTGCTTTGTACACGATGTGATCTTCATATATTGTCTTCGACTCCCATGAATGATGAAACTCCGGGTGATGTTTCTCTAGTTGAGCGTACGAAGGATCAATCATGGTTCCTGTCAAGGTCAGCATTGAAGGCCGAGAGGAGGACACCAGGCTTTCCTGCTGGAGATCAACGGGCTGACCTACAACAAGGCCTATCCGACCGAGGACTCTCCCGTCGTTCGTAAAGTCTACAGTAACGAATTTCACTCTTTTGTCCTTGAGGAAGAACTCAAAATCCTGGCACCTAATGTCGGCATGGCATATGTGGTAGACCAAGCACATGTTATGTACGCAAAACTGGAACACGGTGAGCTTCTTCATCTCTGCCACCTTTAGAAGCTTCTCCCTTTCCAGGATTGTGGTGTACTCAACATCTAGCCCAGCGACCCACTCATCCTTTGAACTTTCGAACATGTGTAGGAAGCGACCAAGGCATGCTTGCACCATCGTGGATCTATGTGTGTAGATGGCAATGAACTCATCGCCGGTGATGGTTCTAACCTTGTACTCACCACCGATCATGGAGATTTTGGAGGCCATATATTTTGGAGGCGGTTTAGGAGAAGTGGAACTGGTGTAATGTGAAAGGACAGGACGACTGGGAGCAAACTGTTGTAAGGTAGAAGACGAGGATGAGTAGGGTGTGCGAACGGCGTGGGATGGTGGCTTCCCTGGTGGATAAACGGCTGCATGCCCCCAAAGAGTTCTCGAGTACTATGTTGGACCGACTGGATGTCATGTCTACTAGACCCATATCATAGGCCCGACGGTATAGCTTCTACATGTTCGCACGCCATGCCAGCACGTGCATGTAACTTCACTTAATTCCATCAACCGTCGCACCTCCCACGACCTTCGCCTCCCTTGCGGTCGCGCCCTTTGAGACTTCAGACGGCTATAAATGAGAAATTTTTTTGCCTACTCCGCCTGTATGATACTCCCTCTGGTCCTTTTTACTCCGCGTAAGATTTGTGTCAAGTAAAAGTTTGCAAAGTTTGACCAAATTTATACAAAAAAATATCAATATCTACAATACTAAATACATATTTTATGAAACTACATTTCATAATGGGTATAAAAATATTGATTTGACATTGTGAATGTTGATAAATTTTTCTATAAGTTTGGTCAAAGTAGAGGTACAATGAATTCAGACAAAACTTATATGGACAATGCAGACTAGTTCCTCTGTCCAGGTGCGTGCCATACTGCCATGTCCTATCTAGTCATCACAACAAGATTAGCTATTAGAGTACTACTACTACCTCCCTTCTAGCTTAAAGGTCTCGATTAAAAAAATTCACCTACTCTTACCAAGATAGAGGCGGTGGAATAGTTTTTGTAGTCTGCAAAAGTACTCAATTAATGCTCTCGTTCTTCATAAAAAATGTGTTTACCAATGCATTATTGCATTGCATGCATGCATGAACACTAGTAAATGACAAAGAATTTTACATGCATTAGTCAATATTCTCTTTAGGCTACTCATAGTGGAAAGTATCATATACTAGTATCATGTTCATGATACTACTACTGTATGATACGAGACTACCTTTATAGTTCCATGCATGACACAAAGTAGCTTAGGCCTCTTCCAATGCATGGGTGCTTTCATAAGGTGCTAAGTACATTAAAAATCTTAGCAACTAGTCCTCCGAATACATTGGGTCTTAGCTTTTGTAGATAAGCATCCCTTTGGGAATTGTTTAATAATTAAACTCCTTCATGTATTGGTTGCTGTCAGTTTTCATAGCTTCACGTGCTTAGCACCGTTTCTTCTTAAGGTCACCATAATGCTCTCTCTTCTCTTTAGTTGCTTTGCCACATCATTTTTTTCCCTATGTAGCAACCTTAGCACCTGTACACCTTGGAGCACTTGGAAGGGTCTTAGTATTGAACATGATACGGTATCTCTAACCCCCTCTCTCCTTTACTTCTTTGCCACATCAGCATGTTTCCTATTCCCGTGTGCATGATACCACCACTATGGCCAGCCTTAATCATCGCATGCAACAATTTAGTGCACCTTGAAATCTGAACATGTGTGGTGCGTGTATGTTTTTAATGACTTGAGACTATACCTAGCCCAGCATGCACTGGTCAGTTCATTGCATGTAATATGACTCATTATGCACCGTTCCCCATACATGCAGGAAGCCCATTAGTCTCCAGATCTTTTCCTCTCCATGTGTGAAAATAATCTGCCTGATTGACTCTCCTTCTCCCTCCAGCAGTCCCACCACTCCACCCCATGTGGAAAAAATCTGCATGCATGACTCTCCTCCCCCCGCGCTCGTCCCATCTATTATGACCAGCAATATTTCCACCCCTTCCCTCCTCTGTAATTTACTCCAACAAATATGCCCACATAGCTGTTACGTCAATCATGCAACATATCTTACGTACGTGTGCCATTGCTCGCTATAAATATTGCGCCTCCCACGGCATTCGGAAGAACGCTGACCTTCATCGCAATCTCCTCCCTCTTCCTCTCACGTCGACCACCATGGTATCGCCCTCCCAAGCCCTAGGTGCCCCTCGCTGCCCCACACGGAGGGCCACACATCACCGTTCCGTTCCTCGACGACACTAGTCGAGGAGGACGCGTCGGTGTTCCGCTCCTCGTTGCGACGCATCGAGGTGGACGCGTCGGTGTTCCCAGTCTCTCCAGCATGCGCATCGGAGGACGCGTTGGCTCCCCGCTACGAGGAGAATGTCGCGCCGCCCGCCGAGCCCCCCAGCCTTGGGGAGCATTGGAAAGAAATGGAGGTGGCCTTCTGGGAGGTTTTGACTCTGGCAGAGCGTGGTAAAATAGAGGTGGAGAACAAGGCCGAGGAAGAGAAGCGCGCCGTGAGGCATCTTTCCTGGCAGGCCTATGTCGCGTCCCAGAATGTCAGGCAATTGGCTCTTTGGCAGGAGGCTTGTGGGAGGGCCATGAGGGTGGCTGAGGACGCCCGTGCCAAAGCCCTGAGTGTAGTCAGGCCCAAGTGCCTCATCTACGCTTGGCGATACGTTAACCGGATGTACACTTCCAGTGAGGAGGAGTACATGTTGGCGCCAGATCACCACACCGGTGAGATCACGCTAGCCCCCGCCAGCAAGCCACGAATCAGCACCTCGCGAGTTGCGAGGCTGAGGAAGAGGAGTCGCGTCGGCGCACTGGGAACGGCCGTGCACCCGGTCCCTCATGGCGCGCCGCAAGCGCTTCTGCGAGTGTCGTGGCTTTTATTAGGAATAATTTAGTTTTGTAGGCGATATCATTAGTTTTGTGATGCAAATGATTAATCCCGAATGTTCGGGAATTATTAGCGTCCTTAATTAAGTATGTAAAAGGAAAAGTTTGGAAACCTTATGTATCCGTACGCATTTTGTAAGTACGTGCATATAGCACAAACTTAACTATATATCGCACTACACGTCTCTCTCCATATATGCTTGCAGATTGTGCTACTACTATTACTTATGTACCTACAAATGCATGTTTTAACATTACGATGCTGTTTTTGTAAAAGTAGAAAAACATCACTAGTCAAGCTTGTGAAACCGTTTAATGCAAAAGAAATGAAAAAATGCTCATTTGATTGTTTACTTTTAACTTCCTTCTCTTTGGTATTCTCTATCGTACTTTGTACAGAGTGTCTCACTAGTCGGGAAGGCATGCAAACTCCCAAACCGCTTCATACACCCTGTATCAATTTTTTGGCCTAACAAGTTGTGCCGTGCAATTGGAATTCCAACTTGAGTACTACTACTAGGAGTATCAGGGGCCAGTTCTTTTAGGCTTCTTGATTAGTAATCCCATAACTACCACCTCCGTCCTAGTTTATTGGTCCCCATTGTAGTCTGTGTCAAATTTTGACCATGAATTTAACAAATGAAATGTTTATGCATGTCACCAAAAATTATATAACTTTTGTTGACATGCACTAACATCTTATTAGTTAAATCTTTGGTCAAAATTTAACACAAATTACAATGGTGTCTAATAAACCATGATAGAGGTAGTAGTTTAGAAGCTCAAATGAATGAGTGAGGCGCCTTATGTTGCTCTCCATTGTGACTAGTCTTCCGGGAAAAGCTGGAGAAGAGACGACTTATTTTTTAAGCCACCAAAAGAACTGGCCCTAGAAGTAGTAGTTGGGCTTTCCCAGCTTCACGTTTTACACTACGGTCAGCTACAACTTCTCATATCCAGCTTCTTGGTGCTAAAACGTTCGTCGTGACTCCAATTTTAGAGTTTGCAGAGTTGGAAGCTGGAGGACATCAGAACAGGCCCTAGGAGTAGTAGCTAGGGATCGAGTGTGCGAGATGGACCGGACAAAGTAAATGCAGAGAATTGAAATGCAAAAAAGATAGAGGGATGTGATTGTTGCTTGTCCGTTTATTTTACTAGGCCACTTATTACTCGGTGTGGTGGGGTTTTGTGATATGACAACTTTACTACCGCGCCACAAGTGGGGTGCGACTCCCGTGTAGGGCCGCCCTCTACACTAGAACTACCTCTATCATGGTTTATTAGTCTCCCATGTAATTTGGCCGAAGATTTAAGTGACAAAATGTTAGTGCATGTCTACAAAAACTATATCGTTGGATCTGTATTTGAACATAGTTTTCAATGATATAATTTTTTGTGACATGCATGAGCATTTTTCGTACTATATATAATGTTAGTTAAATGTATGGTCGTACTATATATAGTAAGGTGCCCATGCGTTGCATGGAATAGTGAAATGCATTGATCGGGGAATTATTTATTTCGACAAACTATGTGGGGGTCATCTCATGTATAACGAGTATCGATAGGTTTCTTTGGATATTATTTATTCTCTAGAGCTCACAAACATCCGAGTTAATAGTAAATGTAGGCTAAATAGATAAAAAAATCTTTTACAAACAAAAGCGTTCAACTGTTCAACCTGCATCCAAAACTTGTGAAGAAATAACACTTATTGTGCTTTGCAAGAAATGATATTTAAGAATTAGATTTTGAGTATCGATTTTGTTTATTTTTTCTAGACCACCAGGAATGTAAATCAGGATGACTTGGAAGGGGGCATGGGAGATGTAAGAAATCGTTCATCGTAAGTCTTTCATCATTACTGTAGTAGAAATTCTCAATTAATCATAAATGGCAAGCGAGAACTCTAATGGAGCAAAATCATACATTGAAGATTCTAGACTAAACCATAAATGGATACACTTTTATTCAAGCATGATACTTTAATAGAGCAAGATCATGCATGGAAGGTTCTATACTATATAAATAAGAAGTCTCGACATGCTTAGATAGCGGCTTGCATTGAGCGAAGACCAATGATGAACAGTTAACTTGGTAATGCATATGATCAGGTGAACCTGCTTGGAGTCCCCGTGCATCATGTTGGGGTGAAAATCATACCATGCACCTTCCATGTCCACATTGCCGGGAACGGAGCAGCTCGGCACAGTCCCAGTCAGTGTGAGGGGGTCGGCGTGGGCACCCTCGAACTTCGGAGCAGGGGCGGTAATAGTGAGCACGCACCCGTATAGTAGCCTCGTGTCAGCGTCAGCGGCGTTGCCCCTAACGCACACTACAGAGATGGGGCCGTGGCCTGCGCGGGCCTTTCCAGTACCACGGGTAAGAGGAAGACGTTGCCATCCTCCTCCGCGACTAGCAGGCGGCGGTGGTCCTCCAGCGACTCCGGCATGGTGATCGGGTAGCACGTCTCATACGTGATGTTCACCGGCTCGGGTTAGTAGCGATTGATGGACGGTTCCATGAGGTGATGCAAGAGGCTCGCAGGCGAACCCTCAAATGGCAGTGTGCACTCATAGCAGTAGCAGGGCGCGTGCGTGCATCTGGAACTATGCTCTACCAGCGAGTGCTGGTCGACGTACCTCTCGCAGTTGAAACTCTTGTAGACACAGGGAACCTTGCAGGCATCGACCAGGCCGTCCATGAAACGGGAGTGGCTGTAGGGGACGTTGTGCCTGCTGAATGGAGCGCAGGAGTAGCACACGAAGCAGTGGAAGTTGTGCTTTCTAGTACTTCATCCATTTCCCTACTCTCTACTTTCTCTACTTGAGAACTAAGCATAGCTCAGCTGGCAAGGCGCGGGAGTTCGCAGCCAGCCCACCAGGGTTCAAGTCTCGGCTTGAGCATTTGGTGCTCATGGAGTTTTCCACTATAAAATATGCCAACAGGCTAGTCTAGCCCGGGTTTGTCTCGTTTTTTTAATTTCTCTACTTCTCTACTGCTTTTTTCCTGTACTCCTATAAAAAAATAGAGTTGGGATGATGGTGTGCCTACCATCCTGCAATATAGGCCATCCGATCTATATATGACGGATTGGAAGGAAACTACGAAATTTTTGCAAAAAGATACTCGCACCCCTACCCAAATTTGCAGATAAGGCCTTCTCTACTTCATCCTTATGTCCCAGAAGATAAACTACTCATATAAATGCATCTTGATGTTTCGGGTCACATTTTGCAGATAGGGTAATTTTCCAAACAGATACCCACACCCTCTCCACATTTGGAAATAAGGCCTTGCCTTGTTCATCCTGATCTCCCACAACCTCATTGTTGAGAAATTAAAAAGGGAAGTCTCTGGAACAATCTAGCATGGTGGTCGTTGTTGGCACCGTCCATCCCCATGCCTCTGCCCAGTCTGACTACCAGTCACCACCATGTCCTACTCCTCCTCATCTTATCTCTCATCTTTCTCGGGATATCATTCTTTCGATGAAATTCTCAAGATACCATTTTTCTGATGAAATTGTCGACATATCATTAGTTTTTCCACATGGGATTACTCCTACAGGGGTCAATCACAACAGGTGTTTTGGAAAAAATGCATATTGGTGTTCCGTGCAATGCACTGGAATCTTGCTAGTTTGCATATAATTCCAAATACCACGTAGACATGTTGTTTGACCATTTTACAACTATGCCAGTATCAATGTTACTGGTCAGACGGTTCACCATGAGCCCAATCCTGGCGAATCCCACATAACCGTCAGATTTCCATCCGTTAGTGGCCTATTTTTAAGCCATGGTATTTGACAAAACCGCTACCCTTACACACATACTCTAACTGCGTCACGGGTGTTTGCAACTGCCATGTTTCCCAGCGAAAGTTTGCTGGGGATTGGAGTAAGCACCGATGGCGGTTTGTAGTCGTTCTACGCTCGGGCATTGAAGTTTGTAATAACTATTTTAGAATATACTACTCCTATGGTGCAAGTAGTAGAGCAGAGTCCTACTCCACTATATGCAAACTACTATGGCATAGTAGTAGGTACTGTAGTTTATTGTACCAGTACTGTGATCACTCAAGCAAGTTTTCTGGCATCGATATGACCCTACGCTGCTGGGATGTGTGTCATAAGTCAAGCGGCGTGTTGTTGTCATCATCGCATGTCCACTTCCCGCAACACATATTCGCTTCTCCATCCTCGTCCGCACATAATCGTCCAAACTTTCATCTTTCGAAACCCAGGCACTAACAATGGTAGAACCGAGAAGCGTTAGCCAAAAGAGTGGCTGGAATTCGCTCCCCATAGAGGTAATCTAGCTCATTGTTTCACATGTGGACAATCTATGTACCATGCCGCTCGCCACGTGCTCATCGGGGCTGTACCTTTTACTCAAAGCCCCCAGGCAGGAGCTTTTTAAGATAGCTCCTTGCTTGCTGATGCCGCCTGATCTTCAGAAACAACGCGTCATGCACCATAACGATCGTAGGGTGGTGAGCATCAACCTCCTCGACTGCGATCTGATCCCTGTCACCATCAACTAGATTAACGATATGTACTGGGTCAGCAAGAACACGTCTTGGATGGTGCTCGTCGACGGTCACGGTAGCTGGATGCTCGTGGAGGTTTACACCCGGTGATGGATCCCCCTTCCTTCAATTAACATTGCACTGCTTTGGTACCGCGACCCAGAATACTCAAAATCTTCCAGTAGCCAACATGATACCAAGTTTGATTTGCTCAAGATTGTAATCTGCCAAGTGCACACAAGATCTGCGAATTATAAACATTTTGGGCTAATTACGTTCTTCAACCGCGGTCTCGCCTATCTGACAGGTCACTGCGGTAAGTGGATAAATCTGCACGTCCATCGCATCATCATACATCCTCCATGGTTCTCTGATGCCATTGACCACAAGAGCTTCATTTACGCTATGGACTCCTTCTATGGCTCGACGTTGTTAAAGCAGTATGTTACTTTGCAATGATATCATGATGGCTTGCTTATATTACTGTCAACATTTACTGAATAAATATTCATGCGCATAGCATGTTGTTCTTAAGATTGACAATAGTACGAGCCCTTTTTTCTTTGACTCCAACTTGATGTCCCTACCCTTCCTAATCCTAGAACCTTTCAAAGAAAAGCGGCATGGCAGTTGCAGGTGGTTCCTGGCTCGATCAGACGATGGCGAACGATTGATGATCATTCGCACGTACTAGACGTGTTGTTTCGCGGAATACAACCACAGTCACTTCAAGGTCTTTGATCAGGATCCCGACTTCTTAGGGCCTTCAAGAATTTTTGACTGGAGGCTGGTAAGTAGCCTTGGTACACGCTCTCTGTTTCTCGGATTGAATTATCTGGTTAACTAGGAGATAACTGACGACAAGGATCATGATGGCAGCGTGGTTTCGTTCATCAAGCAAAACTATGTGTACACGGCGTACCATGCGTCTATCCATGCACCATACCCTAATATGTGCAGCCACGCTCTGAAGCCCAAAGTAGGAGAGAGGGTCACAAGTATCAGACTTCGACCTGTTGGCTGGAGTTTCGCCCGCTAGGCACCCATCTGGTTCAAGCCGTCAGCCAATCTCCATAGCTTAATAAATTGTAACGTCTAACTGAGCCAGTTAGTTAGATGCGTATGCTTGGTGTAGTAGGATCTTTATTTAGTTTGATGCATACACTTGTTCTTTTTGGTAACCCTTTTGTAATGATGGCTGTTGTTTTCTTTGGAAGAGAGAGATTCGTCTTTACCCTTCTGGCCTGCTTACTGGTTCTGTTGCACCCCAGCCCTGGTTGCTGCTGCTGCTGTTTTCAATGTACAATTAGTAGTGTATTATGTCTGTTGGTTGAATAAATGTGTTGTTAGAACGACAAACACAATGTTTTGGAAGTCATTGCACGGTCCGTTCCTTTAGTGCACCGTACGTAACACATACTATTTTTAGTATGGAACACATTTTCCACTAGTTGATAACATGCAACCCACTAATGAAGGCCCAATAGAGGAGCCCATAATTAACTGGAAGGGAGGCTCTCACATGAATCCGACCTAGGTAGATGCTCATGGTCCCCTAAACATAAATAAGTAAATTAATAAAAAGCTAAATGCTCATGCATTTGTTCTTTAAATTTATGATTTGAAAAGTCAAATTTTAACAGGAGGATATTATTTCCTATGAAAGTGTTGCTACATTCAATCGATATTATTCTTAGGAAAAGTCGCAAAGATAGCGACCAGTCTTTTTTCTCCCACCATTTTCTTCCTGCAACCAGTGGACCCATGCAAATCGTAGTCAATGTCGTAAATAGTTCTGGTCCATTATTATTTTTCAATAAGAATGCCCAACCTATCCCAACACATTGGCGACACCACTTTATCCCAGGGCTTCTGAATGTGCTCGGCTTCACACCTCAAGAAAAAACTTGTCACAAAAAAACCGGAGGAAGAAAAAGGTGCTCCGCAGCATTTTACAATAAGTTTTAGCCATATAAAATTAATTCTTCTAATCCAGCATAATGAGTTTTTAGGTCTGACCGATCCAGCCGCCAAAACCAAACCTGCGCCAGTGGGAGCGCATGTTCCTGCCTTCTATGATTGGTTGCACTGCCGTGCACGCATCACCGCCCTGTAGCACCCTTAAATGCTGGCCAGGCCATCCCTTTACTCTCGTCGACATCCTATTCTTCTCCGGCGACGGCAGCCTTCCCCGCACCAGAACCAGTGAACCCTCATACTCCCGTCCGCCTACATCCATATTGCTGCATGTTCCCTGGCTCCTGTTCATTCCTGTTCGAGGCCTCGCCATCGTCCTCCGCCTTCGTGCGCTCACCGCGGCGCCGCCTTCCGGCCCTATCAACATAGCGAATCGGGAGAGGACTGTAGTTGTGAGTATGACAGTACGGACCCACCAGGCCCACTCCCGAACACAAGCAAGTGCCTCTTTTACTACTCAGATGCACCCCTTGTTTTTTACTCTAATCCACCGTGCTGATATCTGGGACCCACATCATTGTCAACGTATAATCAATTAACGACAGAATTGCACGACTTCTTTTCTGAGGATTTGTTCAGAGGAGCAGGCTATAAAAGGGTTGTGCGGTATCTGTTGCCCGTCTAACAACATGACCAGCCCAACAGTTTTTTCTTTGGGAAAACAGGTAACCCACTATTTCTTTTTGAAGAATACCCAAGCTAGGCCTATATGTTTTCTCTGACTGACTGGTCTGCAAATCTTTCAAGGAGAGGAGGGATGCATTCCGGCATGACCAAAGAGTATGGGCAGTGCATCCAACGGCAAATTCAAAAAATAGCAAATGGGCACTTAGTTTCTTTTTTTGTTTTTGTTATTCACTGATATTTTATATTTCATTGGATTTTAACATGACATAGTACTGCTTTATTTTTAAATTTGTTTTTGTATGGCTACTAATTTTTGGACTAAAATTATTTTGTTCCACAACAAAAGTTTGCGAATTTTTAAATCTTCGCATATTTTTTAGCTCAAATTTTTAACCCTCACACTGACCAAAAAATGGGAAGCAATTCTAAAAATGGAAAATGGGATGCAAAAAATTCCATATGAATTAGGAAATGGGTTGTAAATTATAAAAAATAATTGCAAATGGGTTGTACATGACACAGACTTCAAGGTTGACTTGTTTATGCAAGGCTTTGTAAGTTGATACACGATTCTAGCATCGGTGAATGTTGCATGTCAATCCAACGGCCGATGTGCTTCTTCAATCTATGATCTTCCTGCTCTAGCCGCCAAAACCAGCGCCAACGGGACTGCCTGCTCCCTCCTCTTGTGGCCGGTTGTGATGCCTGCAGGCTTCACCGGCCCACCCTACTCCCTTCACTGGCCTGGCCATCCCTCTACCCACCCTCGCGCCGCAGCTGAACAAGTCAACCGCCATACTCTCCTCAGCATGGGCATCCACTGCTGTGTATTTGCTAGCTCCGGGCCGTTCCATTCCTAGGCCTCATTGTCGTTCACCGCGTTGGTGCTCTAGGTGTGGCATGCTCTAAATTCAAAAAACGACAGCCATCGGAATATGGATGTACATGGAGAGGTTGGCAGTAAGGACCCACATGGTACATGGCCGCACGGAAGCAACTGCCTCCTTATTATGCGAAAAAATAATTCCTCCCACTGACATCTGGGGTGCACCGGTTCGTAGGCTGACCTGTGGGCCTACTAAGTTGACGCGTGCCCAGGGCTTTGTAAACTTAGTGAACAAATGATTCTAGCAGTAATGACCGTTGGATTTCAATGGAACAGTCTTTATTCTCTTCAATTGCTGCTCTTTTTTGTACCAGCCGCCCAAACCAGCTTCGGTGAGACTGCCTGCTTCTGCCTGAAGTGGCCGGCTGTGCTGCTACGTAGGCCTCACCGCCCCACCCTACTACCACCGATGGCCAGATCATCCCTCTACTCACCCACAACCTGTGTTATTCTGCGGCGATGTCAACCTCACACCATAGCCGAACCAGTCAACCCTCGTACTTCTCTCCGCGTGGGCATCCACTGCCACGTCTTCCCCGGCTCCGCGTCATCCCCTTCCTAGGCCTCGCCATCGTCCACCGCGTCAACGTGGTCAAGGAATGACTTCCATCGGAAGAGGACTGCACGTGGAGAGGCTGATAGCTGGGTCCACGGCTGCAGCAAGGAAGTGCTACCTTATTATGCGTAAAATAATTATTCCTCCACCTGACAGCGGGGACCCACTAGAATGGACTCTGTATTTTGTGAAAAAACGTTTGCCCTCTAACAGCTGGGACCTACCAGCTACATCTTCGCACGCAAGGAAGTGTGTCCATATTACGGGCAAAAAATGATTCTCCCCCCTGACCGCTGGGACCCACCATCAATAACTTCGCACGCAAGGAAGTGCCTCCTTATCCTCCCTGACAGTCGGGACCCACCTGGTCGAAGCGTATGTAGCGTTGTCATTCTGGTCGCGGACGTGTACGTACATACGGGTCGATTGGTCTCTCTGCAACAATGAACCGTGGCCGAGCAAGTAGCAGCACATGTTGTATTAGAGCCCCCGACGTAGCAGTTGAAGTAGTCCAGTCAAAATCGTGTACACGTATGTACATCCAGATGCCAAAAAATACGGCCACACACGTACATAAGGGCGAGGTCTCAAACGCTTACTAGCTCATTTGTACGACCAGGGCTCGTGTACATGGAGAGGCTACGGACGGCAGCAACGTCGTCCTGTTCAACGGCGGCTAACTGGCTGGGTCGGAACGAAGGAAAAAACATCATGTTCATCGAGAGCCAAGTGACTAGGTCGGAACGCGTCCTATTCATCGGGAGCGAAAGTCACATGGTCAGAATGCATCCTGTTCATCGGGAGCCAACCGGCTTGGACGGAATAGCCAGAACGGGGTCTGGCGTACCACAAAACAGAGGAAATCGGACTTCTGTTCGACCACGTACGATCAAAACGGGGTCCTATTCATCGGGAAGGGTCTGGCGTACTGCAGAACGGATGAAACAGACTTGTGTTTGAGCTCCTACGGCATATCGCAAAACGAGGGAAACATACTTTTGTTTGAGTGCCTACGGTCGAAATGGGGTCCTGCTCATCGGGGGGCGGGGGGGTGGTGTACCGCAAAACGGGACTCCACAGGCTACTGTTCATCCACCGTCTACTACCTCGCTCTAGCCTCCACGGGCTACTGTTCATCCACCGTCGACTTCCTCCAGCATCCACTAGTTACTGTTCATCCACCATCGGCTTCCTCCCGCCTCCATCAGCTACTGTTCACCACGGGGTCCTGTTCATCCAGCCTCAACCGGCTGCTATTCAACCAGCCCTCCACACGGGGGGTCGTGTTCAACCAGCCTTCCATGGGGTCCTGTTCATCCAACCCCAACCGGCTAGGCCGTGTGGCAACCTCCTCTCGATCGGGGTACTGTTTATCCAACAACAACGGCCTCTAATACCACGGGGTCCTGTTCATCCAACCCCCACCGGGAATTGTTCATCCAACCCCAACAATGGTCACTATTCATCAAGAGGCAGGAGCAGGTTCGATCGGCTTCAGTTAGCAGCTTTAGCGAAGGAATCGCTTGGATTCAGTTAACAGCCAGGGATCGTTCGCTCGGGTTCAGTAACGTAGCTAGTGCAATCGCTCGAGTTCAGTAAGCGTACGCCTCGCTTGGGTTCGGTTAGAGCCGAACGCCTCGCACATACACGTCACGTGTACGAGAGAAACGTGGAAACCTCCGTGCATCGCTCCGCCTCAACCACCCACCGTAACTGGGAACTCCCCGAAATTTACCTCGCCCTCGCTTCTAACATGATTTTTTCCGTCATGGACGGCTCAAAGAATGTCATGCAGGTGCGTCTTCGGCCTGCCTAGCACAAAAAGCCCATTTTCTTTCATGATTTTGTGTCATAGAAATAGGAGCCCACCACATCTATGATGATACGTGTTTTGTCACAATTATTGTCATAGAAGTGTCATAAGCATGACAGGGAAAAAAATTGTTCGGGCCAAAATGTCACGAATGTGGCTTTTTTTGTAGAGATACAAGATGCCCCTTCATAAATTTCGTCCATAGCTGTTTTTAGGTGCTACGTCACCTTATTTTTGGACCGGGGCCCATGTAATTTCGAAATACTAAAGTATAGGCTGTTTTTAGAGTCTGTATGTGTGGGGAAAACAAAGTTTGGGTTGGTTTCGGACCCCTCCTCCAAGTGGTAATGAAATTCCCCCTACTCCTCCATATATAAAGCCCTTAGGGCATCATTTAGTCTTTGGGTTTTGTTTAGATTAAAGTTCGCCATTGCTACAACTTCGCATACTTCGTTTGTGTTCAACGACCAGACAAAGGCGTCACAAAACCCCATCTTGATCAATAAAGATTTCCTCTTATATTCGCAATATCCAGATTGCAATGTCAGTTTCTTGCTTGTTCTTCATTTGCTTGCAGGAAATAGACCCTCGTGGTCAGGTTAATCGTGCTCCGGCGTGGTCAATAACCTCTCGGAGTTGGTTTAGCGATGGCCAAGGGCGACATCTTCACACGTTCGTAGTCAGATCGTCAAAGTCTACTCCTCCGGAAATGATAATCACCATCTCATCAAAATATGGGACACCTTTGCCTCTATCATCATCTTCTCCCCCTTGGGAAAGATCCGACCTTGGATTAAAAACCTCATCAGCAAGGTAGGGAGAGACATCCTTGACGTGGAGGATATCGCTCACGCTGTATTTGCCGCGTGGGATGTCGATATTGTAGGCATTGTTGTTGTAGTGTGCGATCACATTGAAGGGTCTGTCTGCTCGTGGGAGTAGCTTGGACTTGCACTCGTTGGCGAAGCGTTCCTTGCGAAGGTGTAGCCACACAAGATCTCCAATGTTGAATATCATGGGGTGCATCTTGACGCTGATCTTGAACGTGAGTCGTTGAACTTGAAGCTCGATGGTGTGTCTTGTATCTTCGTGCATCTTCTGGAGATAGCTTGCTCGGGCCCTTGCATCCATGTTTATGTGCTCTTGTAGTGGGAGAGGTAAAATGTCCAATGGGGACAAATTATTGAAGTCATAGACGACCTCGAAGGGGGACTTGCCGGTAGTCGTATGTCTTGCACGGTTGTAGGCGTACTCGGTGATGGGTAAGCACTCTTCCAACTCCTTGACGTTCTTCTTTATCAACACACGTAGGAGAGTAGATAGCGTCCAGTTCGTGACCTTCATTTAGCCGTCGGTTTGTGCATGGTATTCCGAAGAGAAGAAGAGCTTGATTCCGAGCTTGGCATAAAGTGTCTTCCAAAATTTCTTAGGAACTTGACGTCGCGGTCCGACACGATAGTCTTGGGCACTCCATGTAGATGCAAGATTTACCTACAAAAGAGATTTGCAACATGTGAAGCATCATCTATCTTGTTGCATGGGATGAAATGTGCCATCTGTCGGTGTACAAAATTAGGGGCGCTCTTTTATACCCCTTACTTGTGAACGGGCAGTCAGAGCCACGCCTGTGACCACACATAACAAAGTAGAGGAGGGAAGCCAGAGACACAAAGTTACCAGAGCAACGCCAAGACGGTGGAACAAGAAGACCAAGCAAGAAGACATGCTCTCCCCCGACAAGGAATCTTGCAGGGGCGGCCTACACGCCCCCGGCAAGAGCCCTTGCCGGGGCGACTCACCCAAACGCCTCCGTCGCAGCCACCATTGAGCCTAGGAACTCCAACGTCATCAACACTTGGAACCTAGGCTCGGGAAGCGCCCACGTGATGGCATGCAGATCTTTGTGGAGACAAAGGTCTATGGCTCACGAGATGAGAACCCGACGACAAGGCAATGGTAAGGCTCCTTGCCGAGGATGCCTACGAGGCCCTGGCAAGACTCCTCGCCAAAGACACCCCAAAGCCCCGGCAATCCTCTTGCCGAGGAAGCTCATGGAGGCCCCAGCAAGACCCTTGCCGGAAACAGACGCAGGACCACGGCAAGCCCTTGCCGCCCCATCGTCGCCCCAGCTCAACGGCCGACCCACTAGCCCAGGTAGGTACCCATGTGGCGGTACATGGTTCCTAGTCTAGCTAGTCAAGCACCTGCGTGGTGGCATGCAGATCTTTGTGAAGACCCTACCACCATGCCACCTCAGTTGCTTGCCCCGCTGGCCTGGATGCGCTCGCAACCAGACGGAGCGGCCACGGATGGGATGGGCGTCATTTCCGTCCCCGATAAAGCAAGTGGACACCTAAGTAGAGCATTTAATGCATCTTGTACCGTAATCGCATGAGATAAGCCTATAAACTGTACACCTTTCAACCTTCTGTGTGCCACTTTGGTAGCACCTTTGGACTATAAAAGGAGGCCCACGGCATACTGGAGAAGGATTCGGATTCTTTCGAGCTGGACATGCACCATTGCTAGGTAAAGAACTCAAGAACACCTGAATATACACCAAAGCAGGACTAGGGTATTACGCATCCTCGCGGCCCAAACCTGGGTAAACGATCCTTGTACTGACTCTTAGACCCGATCTTTGCACAACCTCACGCCCGCCAATCGCAGAAGGGATTCCAGTGATCCCATAGGTGTCGTTTCGTACCGACATCTTTGGCACGCGAGGTAGGGGGCGCACTTGTGAAAATCCGGTCTAGCAGTTAGTATAGCAGTTCTTCATCGCCATGGCTCCCAAGAAGAAGATGATCACGGCGATCGGTTCGTCTGGAGCCGAACGGCCCGTGCCAATGCGGGCTGGTGATGGGGTGGTCGCGGATGGAAGCCAATGCACGACCCGCGAACACCTGCGTCGTTCCAGTAGCCGAAGCCTGGCAAGCGGCGTCGTTCATGCACATGACGACCAGCCACACGCCACCAAGTCCAAGGGCGGAGCCAGGCCCCCCGTAGGCGGAGCGGGGCCCTCCAAGAGCCGCGTCGTGCTACATACGAGCGACGCGGCGACTTCCAAGACGCCCACGGCGGCGCCCACAGCACGCTCCTCCCAGGTCGTGCGTGATGAGCAGCGTCGCCACACTGAGGACCCCGGGCGCCACCGCGGAAAGAGTCCTGCGCATCAGTCGTGGGATGTAGAGGATCAACATGCTCGTTGAGGCGCTGGCGAAAATGGCATGCAGCTGCGGAGAAGCTCGACGAGTGGAGAGCTACCATTCGAAGCCTCGTCGTCGTTGCCAACAAAGACGAACCACAGCTGGCGGGGCCCTCAGGCCGACACTCTATGGAGCCGTCGGACGCCAGCGGTGGAAGGACCGGAGGCGCCGCAGTCATAGTGCATTCTCCTCCTCCTCGCTAGCTACCACGAGCACCGGTCCGTCAGGACGACGCTTGTGATAACATATCCATAGCGTCGTCCGACCCGCGGACCCACCGCGATCAGCGCCAAGTTCTTCGGGAGCGTGCCCACGAGGATGCTCGAACCGCCATCGGGTGTCGGCGCGAGGCACGCCACCAGTCGGATAGGCGGTTAGGGCCCACTACGGACCACCCAACACCGGGAGGCTCTGGAGGCTTACCTTACGAGGTAGGCTGTCCAGCCTTTACCTGCGAGCTGCGGTGTTTCCAATGGCCCACCCACCGCACCTTCAAGCCTGACGTCGGCGAGAAGTACAATGGCAAGATTCACCCGTCAGAGTTCCTCAGCATCTACTCCATCGCGATGCAGGCCGCCGGGACGCGTCACGAGAAGGTGCTTGCCAATTATTTCTTGTTGGAACTTAAACTCAACGTCATGTCATGGTTGATGCACTTGCCAGTAGATGTTATTTCTTCCTGGTCGAATTTGTGCCGTGAGTTTGTTGGCGCCTTTACGGGAGGCCACCAGGCTCATAGCCAAGCAAGCGATTTGCATGTCATCCCCCAGAAGGAAGGTGAAAGCCTGTGCAAGTACATACACAGGTTCAGCCAAGTGCAATACAACTACCCAGACGTTCATCCTGCCGCCATCATCAGCGCGTTCCATCAGAAGTGCGCAACCGCAAGATGCGTGAGGAGCTGGCGATGAATAAAGTCAAGGATGTGGCCGAAATCTACGTTCTGGCCGACAGATGCGCTCGGGCTGAAGAGGGAAGGAAGTACCCCAATGAAGACGCCGGTGTGGAAACCGGTTCCTCGGACGAAGACGCCGTTGCCCCGACGAAAAAGGGCCGATGCAGCAACAGGTAACGCAAGGGCAAGGCCCGTGCTTGCCGTCGAGGGATCCGACGACGCTGGCGCTGCCAAGAAAACCAAGGCAGATGACCCCGGCAAAGAAATCGCCGGTTGTGTCGCCTGTCGGGCCTTGGCGGCCGCCGACAAGCCAGGAAGCTCCGACAAGTAGTACTGCAAGATCCACCGCACCAAAGTCCATGACCTCCATAACTGCCAACAAGTCGAGTAGCTCGCACAGAAGAAAAAGGTCGAATATGAAAGGCAGGACAATGAGAAGAGCCAGGATGGTGCTGAGGGATCCGGCAAGAAACGTGGCGGCCAGCCTGGCCTCCGCGGCAAAGCTAACCAACAACAAACGGCCCGCCCGTGGCCGTGACAAGAAGGGAGAAGATGATGATCGCGATGAGGACGACGAGTCTGGCAATCAAGAGTTCTAGAAAGCCGCAGAGGCCATGTGCGTCGACGGCGGTGCCTCCCTGCACACCTCTCATCGCCAACTCAAATAGTGGGCGCGTGAGATCACAGCAGTGGAGCCATCGTTCGATGCCCAGAAGCCTCTGAAGTGGTCCAGCACTCCTATCATGTTTGACACCGAGGACCACCCTAATTGCACAACTGCGGTCGGGTGTTTGCCATTGTTGGTTTCACCAACAATACGCAACCTCAAGGTGACGAAGATGCTGGTTGATGGATGGGCCGGTCTGAACTTGATCTCGCCCGTCGTGATCAAAAGGCTGCAAATCCCTGATGGAGACCTCGAGGTGATGGGCACGTTTCAAGGAGTCAACCCAGGAAGGAGTCAGCCCAAGGGTAAAGTCACACTGCCCGTGACAGTCGGGGGCGAGCTAAACTACAGGACGGAGAGGATTGTTTTTGATGTTGCCGATCCCTTGCCTTACAACGGGATCCTCGGCCACCCGACATTGGCCAAGTTCATGGCGGCATCCCATTACGCCTACAACACGCTGAAGATGCCTGGGCTGATGTCCATCATCACGGTCCCCTCCGACAAGAAGGATGCGCTGATCTGCGCTGATAAGCTTTACCGGGAGGCAGTTCCAGCAATTGCCGCCAAGGAACTTTCTCCTGCCACTGAAGCCCCGGGAGGGAAGAAGACCGGTAGGACCTCTCACACCCACTCCGGCAAGCGCTCCTCTTCGGAGTGCAGTGCTCCCGTCGAGAACGTGCTAGAGAGCTCCAGCGGCAAGAGGAAGAAATCCCGAGCTGCTCCACCAGAAACCAAGAAGGTGTCTGTCAAGTTGGATGGCACGGGAGGGGCTTTCACCATAAGCTCCACCCTAGACCACAAATAGGAAGACGCGCTCGTCACCTTCCTGCGGGCGAATGTCGACGTGTTTCCATGGCAAGCATCCAACATCCCCAGCGTTCCCAGGAAGGTGATTGAGCACCATCTTGCTGTCTGCCCTCATGCGTGACTCGTCAAGCAGAAGGTCAGGAAGCAAGCTCTGGAGCGGCAAGAGGTCATCAGAGAGGAAACCAGGAAGTTAGAGGCGGCAGGCTTAGTGAGAGGAGTGATCCATCCAACGTGGCTGACCAATCCGGTGGTGGTGCGCAAGGCAAATGGGAAGTGGAGACTGTGTATTGATTACACAAACATCAATAAGGCTTGTCCAAAAGACTCTTTCTCATTGCCTCACAGCGACCAGATTGTAGACTCCACAGCCGGATGTGACTTGTTATCATTCCTAGACGCTTACTCAGGCTACCATCAAATCTTCATGACAAGAGAAGATGAAGAGAAGACAACATTCATCACCCCATGTGGTACGTATTGTATCATACGGATACCTTTCAGGTTGAAGAGTGCTGGCTCAACATTTGCAAGAGCAGTCCAAATTGGTTTTGAGCCTCAGCTACATAGAAATATGGAAGCCTAAATGGATGATATAGTGGTCAAAACCAAGGACAAAGCAACGCTCGTACAAGATTTGGAAGAGACGTTCCTGAATCTACGCAAGATCAATCTTAAGATGAACCCTGAGAAGTGTGTCTTCGGTGTCCCGTCGGGCAAGCTTCTCGGTTATTTCGTGTCATAGCGTGGAATTGAGGCGAATCCAGACAAGATCAAGGCCATCAAGCAGATTGAAGCACCCAGGCGGATAAAGGATGTGCGTCGGCTTGCTGGCTGCATTGCTGCCATGGGCAGATTCATCTCCAAATTTGCCGAGTGCTACTTCTCAAGCTTGCGTTGTATTCCCTCGAAGAGGAAAGGGAGATGCAGCACAGTAGCGTAAGTATTTCCCTCAGTTTTTGAGAACCAAGGTATCAATCCAGTAGGAGACCACGCGCGAGTCCCTCGCACCTGCACAAACAAATAAGAACTTCGCATCCAACGCGATAAGGGGTTGTCAATCCCTTCACGGTCACTTACGAAAGTGAGATCTGATAGAGATGATAGTTTATATTTTTGGTATATTTGGTTTATAAGAACAACAAATAAAAGCGATAAAAGTAAAGTAGATGTAGATTGATATGTTGAGAATAGACCCGGGGGCCATAGTGTTCTCTAGTGGCATCTCTCATGATAGCGATATTCTACGGCGGGTAAACAAATTACTGTCGAGCAATTGATAGAAAAGCGAATAATTATGAGACTATCTAGGCATGATCATTGTATATAGGCATCACTTCCGAGACAAGTAGACCGAAGCAATTCTGCATCTACTACTATTACTCCACACATCGACCGCTATCCAGCATGCTTCTAGTGTATTGAGTTCATAAGAACAGAGTAACGCCTTAAGCAAGATGACATGATGTAGAGGGATAAACTCAAGCAATATGATATAAACCCCATCTTTTTATCCTCGATGGCAACAATCCAATACGTGCCTTGATGCCCCTACTGTCACCAGGAAAGGACACCGCAAGATTGAACCCAAAGCCAAGCACTTCTCCCATTGCAAGAACTATAGATCTAGTAGGCCAAACCAAACCAATAATTCGAAGAGACTTGCAAGGATATGATGAGCACACATAAAAAGTTCAGAGAAGAACCAAATATCTTTCATAGATAATCTTGATCATAAACTCACAATTCATTGGATCTCGAGAAACACACCGCAAAAAGATATTACATCGAATAGATCTCCTCGAAGACCGATGAGAACTTTGTATTGAGATCCAGAGAGAGAGAAGAAGCCATCTAAATACTAACTATGGACTCGAAGGTCTGTGGTAAACTACTCACAACTCATGGTGAGGGCGATGATGATGATGATGATGAAGAACTCCATGATAGATCCCCATCCGGTGGAGCTCCGGAACAAGCTCCAAGATGGGATCTCAGGGGAACAAAAGGTTACGGCGGTGGAATTAGGGTTTTCTCTCTGTTTTCAAAGGTTTCGGGGTACGTAGACTTATATAGGAGGAAGGAGGACACCGGGAGGGGGGTGCTCGAGGGGCCCACGAGGCAGGGGGCGCGCCCTGGGCAGGGGGCGCACCCCCCACCCTCGTGTACACCCCGAGGCTCCCCTGACGTGGTTCTCAAGTCCCTCGTGCGTGATTTTCTCCAAAAATATCTCTCGCGAAGGTTTCATTCTGTTTGGTCTCCGTTTGATATTATTTTTCTGCAAAACCCTGAAACAGGCAAAAACAGCAATCTGGACTGGGCCTTTGGGTTAGTAGGTTAGTCCCAAAAATGATATAAAAGTGTATGACAAAGCCCATTAAACATCCAAGACTTCATAAATAATAGCATGGAACAATAAAAAATTATAGATATGTTGGAGACGTATCAAGCTTCTCCAAGCTTAATTCCTGCTCGTCCTCGAGTAGGTAAATGATAAAGAAAGAATTTTTGATGTGGAATGATAACCAATATAGTTTCTCAATGTAATTCTCTTAATTGTGGCATGAATGTTCAGATCTGAAAGATTCAAGATAAAAGTCTATATTGACATAAGAAATAACAATACTTCAAGCATTCTAACAAAGCAATCATGTCTTCTCAAAATACTATGGCTAAAGAAACTTATCCCTACAAAATCATATAGTCTGGCTATGCTCCCTCTTCATCACACAAAATATTCATATTATGCACAACCCCGATTTCAGCCAAGCACTTGTTTTCATAGTCTATCTTTTCAAACCTTTCAACTTTCATGCAATACATGAGCGTGAGCCATGGACATAGCACTATGGGTGGAATAGAGGTGGTTGTAGAGAAGACAAAAAGGAGAGAGATAGTCTCACATCAACTTGGCGTATCAACGGGCTATGGAGATGCCCATCAATAGATATCAATGTGAGTGAGTAGGGATTGCCATGCAACGGATGCACTAGAGCTAAATATGAATGAAAGCTCAACAAAAGAAACTAGTGGGTGTTTATCAAACTTGCTTTGTCACGAAGACCTAGGGCATTTGAGGAAGCCCATTGTTGGAATATACAAGACAAGTTCTATAACAAAAATTCCCACTAGTATATGAAAGTGACTAAACATGAGACTCTCTACAATGAAGAACATGGTGCTACTTTGAAGCACAAGTGTGGAAAAAAGAAAGTAGCAATTGTCCCTTTTTCTTTTCTCTTTTTTTTGCCTTTCTTTTTTCTTTGCCTTTCTTTTTTTGTTTTTCTTTTTCTTTTGCGGAGGGGCTTTATAGATTTAGCCTTTCCTCCCATGGGACGATGCTCTAATAATGATGATCATCACACTTTCATTACAACTCGATACTACAACAAAGAATGACTCCATATGAATGCCTCCGGCGGTGTACTGGTATGTTGTTGTAGGGTGGAACCCTAGGTGGAGATGTTTCACAAATTGGAGGGGAATCTACAAGAACAAGAGGATCACAAAGGGAAGAACACAAGAGAAACACTCAAGAACAAGCCCAAATCACACATACACTAGACTCACAAACACATGAGATCCACAAGGTACAAGGCCAAATCAAAGGGAAATAAGATACATGGTAGAGTTCATACCAATCCTATGAGGAGAGAGGTCTTGATAATCCACAAGGATTCTTCTCCATTGGGAGGTCTTGCATCCACTAGGGATCTTCTCCAAGGTGGAGGTCTTGGCCTCCAATGGAGTAGTCTCTCTCTCTCTCTCAAGAGGAGAAGGTAGCAAAGCTCACATACAAATGAGCTATCATCTTTGCTACCCTTCAAAAGAAGGTGGGGGCGGTCTATTGATAGTCTAAGCCACGAAGGGGTAAGTGGAGAGGGATACAAGGCCAAAGGCCCGCGGCTGCGCACAGGCAGGGCGGTAGTACCGGACCTCGGGCGGTAGTACTGCTTGGGAGCGGTAGTACCACATGTAGGCGGTAGTGCTTCTTGGGAGCGGTAGTACCGCTTGTAGGCGGTAGTACCGCCCATTCCGGACTGGACATGCCCTTCTTCTTCCATCTTCGCTTCCACACTTCCCTCGCAGATGGTGTAGGCGTTCCTTGGCGCTTGCGCTCCTCCTCGTCGTCCGTGAAGCTCCGACAATACCTATGCATGCACACGAGTGGAGTGTCAAGTAGTATACCATCCTCGAAAGGGTCAAGTGAACACGTGTAAAGGAGAAGATTCACCTTTATGTATGAGAAGTAGAGGTTGCATGTGTCACTTTCCGAACGGACTCGTGACATGGTGATGTCCATAGGATGCTCCGCATCATCCCCTCCCCGTTGGGAAAGATTCGACCTCGGATCGAGAACCAAATCACCATGGGAAAGAGATGGCGTCGCCGTGTAGAAGTGGACGATCACCAAGTACTTATCATCTTGAATCTCAAAGTTGTCACTCTCCAATGTCGCATCGTCTAGTGATTCCTTCAAAAGGAGCAAGAACAACAAGCACTTGGAAAAACAAATGTGGTTAGCATTAGTGCAAAACCAAGCATTCAAGAGGTGATTCACCCAACAAGTGTTGTCATCAAGCATAGCATAGGGTGTGACAAAGGGTTGTGGCATGGCATTTAAGAACATCAATTGAGCACAATCAAGGTCATCATGGAAACAAGCATGTAAATGTGAGGTAGAGATGCACATATGTGTAACAAGAGAATAAGCATCTACCTCAAAGTCATAGCAAGCATGCATAAAGCGCTCAATGAAGGATCTATGGTAGGCATACGAATCATTCACAACACCAAAGAAAATGAAGTGTCTAAACACAAGGGTCAAGTGCAAGACAATCCGAGCATAATGTGCATAGGGTGTAGTGAAAATCGAGTGGCACTCAACACAATATTAGTAGCAATGGTTCAACATGTGCGAGGCAATCAAGTCAATCATGTGAAAAGCAATGGGACATGGCATATGTGAAGAGATGATATTGTTGCAACCAAGCATATGATAGGGACAAGTAATCCACAAGTCGGATGCAACACACAAGGCATATATATCATGAAGCATGGCAATGTGGCAATGGCAAGTCGAAGAAAGATCTCTAGCATGTGTGCAAAGAGTCATGGTGCAAGCAACACAACTAGTATGATCCACAACGTTCATGCGTAGGATTGTGGTTTCTCGAAAGAGAAGGATATCACCTCGAAAGTGTGTCCTTGTGCATCCTTCACAATGTCGAAGCACAAGCAAGTGCGATGTAGAAGCGTCGTGGTAGAAAGTGGTGCGCTCTCAAGAGCTCGAATGGTCAACTCACGTGAAGTGGTAGTCGACACGAAGTCCAAGTACCCTACACATGCACACAACAAAACAAAGAATGTATGCGCATGGTAGATAAACACATCATCCATCATGATGGTTCTCTTCTCTTGCACATAACCGTTAGGAGAAAAAGTGCATGAATAATATGATGCAACAATGGCTATATTCATGGCACTAGGCATATGGTGCAAAGAGGTAAGACAAGCATGCTTCACAAGAATTATGTCAAAATCTCCAAATAAATGCGAGAATGCTATGAGGGCAATCTCATTGGCAAGACTAAAATCATGGTTGCGCTCAATGCATGGACAATCATATAGCATGAGAGAGGAAACATGTGGAGACATATGACAACAAGCAATATCAATCATGTGCAAAGAATGGAATTGGTGGCTATCAACCGCATGATATGAGCATGTATGTATCATGGGTGATGTACTACATGAAGCAAGCATGGTGATCAAGTTGTGCAAACTAGTGGAGCGAAGATGCAACACACTAGGAGAAGGCATGGCAATCATGTCATGTGAGCAAATAGTGGGTATAGGTAATACACATGGCATAGCACAAGCATGAAAGCAAGATATGAGCAAAATAGCATCAATGTGTTGATGAGAGGCCATATGGAAATAGCAATGGGATATCATGACTCCCCCAACACAAGAATAAACAATAGCATGGGGCACAAAGAAATCATGGCAATAGCTACTAGTGTCTCCACCAAGCATGCAAATACACATAGTAGATCATAATGGTGAATCATGGGTAATTGTAAGCAAGGGTCACAATTGCATGGCAAAATCATAGCAAGAGGCATAACATGCAAAGTGAACACGATAGTATGGGCATAATGTGACAAGTGACAAATAGACCATAGCCGTGTGAGAGCCAAGTAAAAGAGATGCGTGTAGTGGTTGCGCGATGAGAACGGTGGTAGGGACAATCCACGGGATCCCAAATTGTCGTTGCTCTCTAGAGCTCGTTTCGTCAACTCAAGGGATTGTGAGGTTGACGAGTTTGCAAAAGTACCTACACAAAACAAAGACAAAGGAAAAAATCGTGTGTGCGTGGTATATGTACACATCATCCATCATGATGCACACGTGCATGCGTTCGTTAGCACAAAATAGCCAATGCCCAAATAAATGAGATGCGTGATATAGAAACATGTCATCCATCATGGGAGGTTTGTTGTTATGTATGGCATAATGGAGACTCATATTGTGTAATACATCATGAGAAGTGTGGAGGGCATTGTTATTCATGGATTGCATATGGTGCACACAATCATGGTAATCATGCAAGGTATGGCATGCATCAAGATCTCCTAGTATGTATGAAGAAACTATGGGGGTCTCCTCATGAGCATTAGTGGAAAAATCACATGGAGAATATTGACAACAACCAAAACAAAGCATATTTGGAACAATGTGATCATGGCATGGCATAGTAGATGAATTGCGCAAATCATGTAAAGGAAGCATGGCAATATCATCGCATGAAAAACAAAAGCCAATAACCATCATCTTGTCATCTATGCCACAAGTGAAAATAGGATTTACTTTAATGGGGCATGCATAGTTACTATGTTGAGATTGAAATGATGCAATATGGGAGATCTCACTCATAGCATATGACAAGTTTAGACGGTTCTCGAACATGATGTGACCAAAAGAATTTTCACATGATATCCTATGGAGCATAACATCACGACTAGGCAACTCAACATGCTCATCATCATATTCATCATAGATAGGTGGCATGTCTAAGCATGGATAAGACCTAGTATGTGGTGAATCCATAAGGTGATCATCATCACGGGACCAATCAATGTCAAGAGAGTCCACTAGTGGGACAAGAGAAGCACCATCACCTATGTTACCTTGTTCATTCCACTCAAGTGTAGGTGAGGTGGCAAAGACCAAATGGTGGTCATCATTATCAACTTGATGGAACCATGTGGGGGTGCATCATATTCCACCATGGCCATCGTCTTGTCCAAAGGGAGGACGGAGTCGTCGTGAATCGGCGCGTCATCATAAATGGGACCTAGCACCAAATGAGAAGACACAATAGAGTTAGAGGTCAAGTCGTTAGTGTTCAAAGTGGCCTCACATGACCTATCAACTATCTCACTGTCACATCCCTAGTTTAGCACTTGCATTAGGACTAGCTAGAGTGTGCATCATGTTTACTTATCAAAGAAACTTGAAATGGGAATGACAGAAACCCCAACACCCCTCTTCTAACAACTAGGGTTTGATAAAATCTTTTCCAATGTACCCAAAATGCCCTTCAAAAATGTTCATCATTTCTGACTTGGTCTTAAACCTCTGCCAAAAATGGTGCACAACTTTCTAGGACATCTAAGGTCTCTGGATTAAATCATATGGTATTTGCATTTGGGCATTTAAATGCTACAAAATATATTATGTGCCCAAATAATCATAAACTATAATGTTCCATACTGTTCATATTATATACAGTGGGCATGACAAGTTTTATGAGTTATAAAAATGTTCTGGCATTTTTAATAATTAAACAAAGTTGCAAAAGAAATGAATTAGAAAAGAAATAGGAAAAAGGGAGAGAGAGAAAGGTTACCTGACGCCCAACCAGCCCACCTGCCGGCCCAGCCCAGCTGCCGCTCCAGCGAGCTGCTTGGCTCGGCCAGGCAGGCAGGCAGGTGCTCGACGGCGGCCGCAGCGCGCGCCACGCAGCTGCCCGCCGCCCTGCTTCCTCCCCTCGCCGCCGTGGAGGTTTGGATCGATCGTCCACCTCGCCCCCGAGCTCGCTGACACTCTCCACCCTCCCCAGCTCCTCTCCTTCGCCCTCCCCGCACCATGGCCGACGCCGCCGTGCTCGCGCCGTCGTAGTAGCCGCGTCCACCGTCGTCCCTGAGCCATGTCGTCGTGTCCGTCGTCTCCGCCGTCCTCGACTACATCGAGCAGGCCGAGCCCCGAGCGCTCGCCCGCCCTGGAGACGCCCCCGACCCCTTCTTCCCAAACTCCGGCCGCGGAGATCCCCCTCACCGTCCCGCTCAGCTCCGACCGCCCCCAAGCTCGCTCCGGCGTCTGTTGCAACCACTGTGAGCCCAGCTTCGTCCTCCCCCTCTCCGTTGGCTCTCTCCTACACTGGAACGCACCGCACGTAGCTCACCTGCACGCACCGCCGCGGAGCTCGTCGCCGACGAGGCTCCGGCCATCCAATGGCCCGGCCACCGTGCCTATCAGCTTCGCCGTTCCGTGTAGATGCGGTAGGACCACTCCACGCACCTCTACGAGCACCACACTGTCGTTTTCGACTTCGCCGAACTCCGGCAGCCGCTGGACTCGTCGTCGGCCTCATCTCCCGCGACCCCGAGGCCAGGCACCACCTCCATTCGATGCGGTTTGCTTCCAGCTAACCGTAGGTGTGCTCCGCCGTCGTTTTGGCAGCCGGAGCACAAAACCCGCACCTCATCGCCGTGTCTGGCCTCGCCGGCGGCTAAACGCCGGCGAGTTGGGCCTGTTTGACCACGGGTTTGACCCCCCTGGGTCACTGACATGTGGGCCCTGCCTGCTAGTCAAACCTAGTTTAAGTGTTAATTTAATTCTAATTAGTTAATTAGTTAACTGTGACACTGACCAGTGAGTCCCACTGGTCAGGTTTGACCTGGGCCGCCCTATTGACTGACTGACGTCAGCATGATGTCATGCTGACGCAGTAAAGGATTTTCTGGGATTTTTAGATTTAAAAATAATTCAGGAAATTCCAGAAAATGCCTAAACTTCAAAAAATCATATAAATTCAACAGTAGCTCAGATGGAAAAAAATTATATATGAAAATTGATCAGAAAAATCCAATCTTTCCAATGGCATTGGTTTCATGCATGTTTGAGAAAGTTAACCTTGCTGTATACATTAAAACATGATAATGCACTTAATTAAATAATAGCTAAAGTGCCAATTTGAATCTTTGATTCAAATAGGCTCAAACCCTTCTGGTTATAGTTGCATTAGCCCAAAACACATGCATCTTGCCATGTCATGAGCATGCATCATATTGTTGCATTTGTTTGTTTAATGATTGTATCGCCGGTATTCTCGGTGTTAGGTCCTGCTCCCGAGGATACTGCTGCGTATCCAGCTGAAGAGCAGTACCCGACAACCACTCTATCAGGCAAGCAATCATTGATCATTCCGATACAAACCCATCTTCTCGCTCCTGCTCTCTTTTACTGCATTAAGGCAACAGCGTGTGAACTGCTACTTGCTGCGGTAGTTGAACCCTATTCCCTTGCATGACCTGTCATTGCCACAGTAAATAGTTGAAACCCACTAGCATGTGTAGGAGTTGATTGAGCCATGTGATGTGTGATCCACCATGCTATTTGGTTAGGTTGCCTGCTATGCTTAGAGTTATGTCTGGTTTGGTTCATCTGGGTGATGGATCAGAGTGAAACAATCATAACGATAAAGAGAAAGAAGTGTGGAACACGTTTGGTTAAGGTATCGATGAAAGGCCATGTAGGAGTACGTGGTGGGTTGTTTCATTGGAACCGTCCATAGGACCCCAGATCTGTATGTGTGTTTCAAGTTCCAGTTACTACCATGCATTGGGCCCGAAACCAATGGACCCTCTCGGCTTATTAATTACCCTCGATCTCTGTCTGGGAGTTGCAACTAGTTTCTGGTGTTTATAGTTTACTGGAGGTCATGCACAGCGCTGACCCTCGGGGTGGGTTGTGATGCGACAGGTACGTGGCACGGTGTACCGGTTGCCCGTTTGGTGACTCGGGAACCCTGTACACATCGTTTGGGGCCGTGAGCGACACCCCGGCCGGATCTCCCCACGGATGGAACCCAAATAGGCGATAAACATGGACGAGAGACTTGTGTAGTTAGTCAGGTCGTGGCCGACACCCTCGCTGGGCTTCCGCTTGAAGTTTGCCGAGTACATGTCGAGTAAACGGCGATAAGTGGTGAAAGCGTGTGTGAAGAGGTACACCCCTGCAGGGTTATCAATCTATTCGAATAGCCGTTGTTCGCGGTACGAACTACTTGGTTACTCTTACAGTTCATAGACAAGTTGATGGATACTACTAAAAGCCTCAAGACAAGTGTGAGTACCGTGGATGGCCCTTCCGTAGGATGACGGAAGAGGATCCTCGGTGGTGTATTGTTGTGGTGAGTAGAGGACTCGTGTTCGTAATAACATCTTGCAATCCGTTGAGAGTTGTAGTATAGGTTAGCCAAGAGTCAGAGCTGGATTTCTGCTATAAACTCCACTGCCCCCTGTTGATAATGTTGCATGTATGATAGGTTCTGTTGTAAGACTTGCTGAGTACCTTTGTACTCATGTTTGCTTAATAATTGTTGCAGAGGAGAACCCTGCCCCTTCTGATGGGTTCTACATAGACGTGGATGTCGACGAGTAGCTTGACACCCAGACGGAGATCTGGAGCTTGTGAAGGGCCTTGTAGATAGTCAGGCTACACCAAGCCTGTTTTATTTTCTAAGTTGTCTGTACTCAGACATGTAGATTCCGCTTGTGCTTGTATGACTGTATGACTTGAGTGTTAGGTCATGTGACCCCTACCTGTATGGATATGTTATGTATGGCTCTTGGAGCCTCTTAAATAAAGTACTTTGAGTCATAGAGTTCTATTGTGATGCAATGTTGTATTTGCACATATTGAGCATATTGTGTGTATGGTTGAAATGCTTGGTATGTGTGGGATCCGACACCTAGTTGTTTTCCTTTGGTAGCCTACCTTACAGGGAAATGCCTCCTAGTAATTCCAATGAGCCTTGGTAGCTTGCTACTGCTCGGAACACGTAGGCTGGCCGGCATGTGTCCTTCTTCGTTCCTGTGTCTGTCCCTTAGGGGAAATGTCACGCGTTGTTCCTTTAAGTCCATGTAGCTTGCTACGACTTGTGTTCATACGTTGATGACCGACACGTTCGTTGCTGGGTCATGGATGCCTGTCTCTATAATTTAGTGCCACTTTTGGTTTATAACTAGCCATGTCGGCCCGGGTTCTCTATCATATGGATGCTAGCGACACTGTCATATACGTGTGCCAAAATGCGCAAACGGTCCCGGGCTAGGTAAGGTGGCACCCGTGGGGTTACCGTGCGTGAGGCCGCAAAGTGATATGACGTGTTACAGCTAGATCGGTGTGACTTAGGATCGGGGTCCTGACACTCACTCTCTCTATGTGTTGGTGGCTCACTCACTCCCTCAAGGTAGGTGCACTCATAGTCACATATGGTGGAGTCACTTCTCTCACTCAAGTGGTGGTGGTGGTGGCTCTCCTCACATGTGAAATGGGGCATCTCAACATATATGGGGCTAGTGGTAAAGTCACTCTCACTCTCAATATGGTGGAAAAAGTCATGCAACTCATCACCATACGCCACCGTAGTCGAAGGGAAAATCCCATCCTGAACCATGTCGTAGTCGTCATCGTGGATGAAGGCTGATGTAGGCGTACTCGTCGGAGGTAGGAGAAGATGCCGTACGTCCGAGGGCGAAGATGCCTTGATAGCGCTTGGCGAAGATGCCGAAGTGGTTGTTGTAGCCGTAGCACCGTCTTGGTGGTTCTTGCCTCGCAGTCTTCTTATGTGCTCTTGAAGTTTGTCCTTGGAGTGAAGTAGAGCTTGATCGGACTTGTAGTGTTGCGCGTGTTGAGCATCTTCATGATGATGGTGTCGTTGTCGTGCTTCAGTTCGTATAAGATGTCGTTCGTTGTCGTCGTGCACATGATGTTTGTGACTTGAACGTCGCCGCCGAGAAGATGACGAAGCGAAAGAAGACTTGATGTCGGCCACCATGTGTCGGAAGTCGATGGCGATGTTGTCGATGCGCTCTTGCATTGCTCGTTGTAGTCCGATGGTTTGCGCGTGGATGTAGCTGTTCGCGCCATCGATGTCGAAGACCGGAGATGATGTGCTTTGCCTATCCATCACAAGACTCGAGTAGAGGGTGAGTAGGAAATGAGATAAACAATACCAAGATACCGTTTCCCAAAGTTGAGGATGTATCCCGTTTCACTCAAAGTGAAATGAAACAATAGTGGAATTGGTACCGGACTTGTTCACTCACACCTACAAATTAAAGCTTATGGTGGAGCTCGGTGTGGATAGTGGCACAAAAAAAATGATGCAAAATGTTAGCAAGAGTCAATAATGCTGGAAAAGATTCACAAATTTGCAAGTGAAACAAGTAGACCAATAGCAATAGGTGACACACGGAAACACACACACGAATAGATAAATGGGGTCGTGCAACCAAGGAATGAGCCCAAAATGTGGAATCCACGGAAAACACTCGTGTTGCGCAACTCAAGAGAGACGCTAGCACGATTGCTCAATAGGCGGATACGACACTTGTGCACAACCTATAAGATGCAAAATGTATTAACTTGCTATCCCAAGTATGCTATGTGTATGATGTTCCGGTGTTTCGCACACGATGATCCAAGACAATCAATATGGTAGTATGATATGCAATGTGGCGATGCTATGGCTATTCCTTACAAGCTCTTTGTTCTCTTTTGCTTAAAAGCTTATTTTTTTTTTCTTTTTTTTATATGGCCACTATGCGAAATGCACAAACCAAGATAGCAATTGTGTATATGCGGGAACAATCTTGTGGCACACGAGGGATGGTACTATGATAGCAAGATGATACCAATATGATATGGTATATATGCAATGGATGGTGTATATCGATGACCACTAATGTGCACAAGTAACGTTGCCGGCAATACTCAAAATGGCTAGTCTCGATGGGTAAGTGACGCAAAATGGGCTAGGAGTTAACAATGCAATTGCAAGGGGAATATACAACGGTGTCGTCGAGGTTACCGTCCGATGATGATGATGAGAGGCGGTGTTGGCGATGGCGCCCCATTCCTATATAGCCAAAACACCTTAGGAAACAGAAAACCCACAACTCAAAATCTCAAAGGCCAAAGTCAAATGGTGGTAGCGGAAAGCGGTGGTGGTGGTGTCGAAGATGGCAATGCGGAAGTGGTGGTGGTGTTTGATGAAGAAGCACTCATCCCTAAGTAGCCGAAACACCTTAGGAGACTCAAGTTACAACTCAAACAACCACAAATGCTATATGGGTCGAAATGGGGTTAGGTTGCGGAAAGCTATGGTGGTATGGTGGATAATATGGTGGAGGGCCTAGGCAAACATGCAAAATTTTACAAAATTTGATGGAGTCAAATGGTGGTAAAACCAAGATGAGCAGCTCGGGCACGTCGCCAGCTTTTCAACGAGCCAAAGAACACTCAAATCAGAGTTCGGGAGTGAAAGTTACGGTCAAAACGGTGAAACTCGTAAGGCTGAAACTGGGAGGGGCGGTAGTACCGCTTGTAGGGTGGTAGTACCGCTTGTGGTGCTAAGTGGTAGTACCGCTTGGAGTGGGCGGTAGTACCGCTGGTGTCGGGAAAGTTCGCAGAACTGGATCGGGGAGAATTTGGGGCGAAAATGGATGATTTCGGGGGCAAAATTGGATGGATTTCGTGGATGGGAAGTGGTGAAACTTGGGGAGATCCTAGATCCACTCGAAACCAAGCAAATCCATGGATCAAATCCAACAAAACCTCATCAAACCAACAAATCACAAAAAAATTGGGGCTATTTTTGGTGGGGAATTTTCGAATTTGGGCAAGAACACAACAAAATTAGGCTAGAAAAAGAGATGGGGGGCTCCTAATTCGTGATAAACCAAGGCTCTAGATACCATGATGTTGTAGGGTGGAACCCTAGGTGGAGATGTTTCACGAATTGGAGGGGAATCCCCAAGAACAAGAGGAGCACAAAGGGAAGAACACAAGAGAAACACTCAAGAACAAGCCCAAATCACACATCCAGTAGACTCACAAACACATGAGATCCACAAGGTACAAGAACAATCAAAGGGAAATAAGATACATGGTAGAGTTCATCCCAATCCTATGAGGAGAGAGGTCTTGATAATCCACAAGGATTCTTCTCCCTTGGGAGGTCTTGCATCCACTAGGGATCTTCTCCAAGGTGGAGCTCTTGGCCTCCAATGGAGTAGTCTCTCTCTCTCAAGAGGAGAAGGTAGGAGCAAAGCTCACATACAAATGAGCTATCATCTTTGCTACCCTTCAAAAGAAGGTGGGGCGGTCTATTTATAGTCTAAGCCACGAAAGGGTAAGTGGAGAGGGATACAAGGCCAAAGGCCCGCGGCTGCGCACAGGCAGGGCGGTAGTACCGGACCTCGGGCGGTAGTACCGCTTGGGAGCGGTAGTGCCGCTTGGGAGCGGTGGTACCGCTTGTAGGCAGTACTACCGCCTGTTCCGGACTGGACAGGCCCTTCTTCTTCCATCTTCGCTTCCACACTTCCCTCGCGGATGGTGTAGGCGTTCCTTGGTGCTTGCTCTCCTCCTCGTCGTCCGTGAAGCTCCGACAATACCTATGCATGCACACGAGTGGAGTGTCAAATAGTATACCATCCTCGAAAGGGTGAAGTGAACATGTGTAAAGGAGAAGATTCACCTTTATGTATGAGAAGTAGAGGTTGCACGTGTCACTTTCCGAACGGAATCGTGACATGGTGATGTCCATAGGATGCTCCACATCATATGTGCAATGAAACAAGAGTGACATGTATGAAAAATTATGCATGGTGGCCTTGCCACAAATACGATGTCAACTACATGATCATGCATGGCAATATGACAATATGATGCGTGTCATATGAACGGGATGGTGGAAAGTTGCATGGCAAGATATCTCGGAATTGCTATGGAAATGCCATGATAGGTAGGTATGGTGGCTGTTTTCAGGAATAATACGGCGGCTGTTTTGAGGAAGGATATATAGTGGGTTTATGGCACCGGCGAAAGTTGCGCGGTACAAGAGAGTCTAGCAATGGTGGAAGGGTGAGAGTGTGTATAATCCATGGACTGAAAATTAGTCATAAGAACTCATATACTTATTGCAAAAATCTACGAGTCATCAAAACAAAGCAATCAACGCATGCGCTTAGGGGGGAGGTTGGTAGGAGTTAACCATCGCGCGCCGACGACCTCCACACAAAGGTTGGCACTCTACAAACACCTCATGCTCTAACTTGGTCACATAGCGGTTCACCATACAAGCATGATACGGGAATCACTAACCTTAACACAAGTATTTCTCAATTTCATAATAACTCCACTAGCATGACTCTAATATCACTATCCTCATATCTCAAAACAATTATCAAGCATCCAACATCTCATCATATTCAATGCACTTAGTGTGGAAATTTTTACTACATTGACATTGGATGTCTATCATGTGAAGACTAGTTTCTTTAGCCTAAACACATTGCCATGCTGTTTTAATAGGATATCAAATAGATAGAAGTAAAGCATGATAGTTCAACAATTTCTACAAAATATTACCACCACCATGCTCTAAAAGATATAAGTGAAGCACTAGAGCAAAAACTATTCAACTCAAAACACATAAGTGAAGCACATAGAGTGTTCTAACAATTCCTAGGCCATATTTAACTCTCTCAAATAGGTGTGTCCAGCAAGGATGATTGTGGCAAATTAACAAGAAAAGACTCAAATTATACAAGACGCTCCAAGCAAAACACATATCATGTTGCGAATAAAAATATAGCTCCAAGTATAGTTACCAATGGGTGAATACGAAAGAGGGGATGCCTTCCCGGGGCATCCCCAAGCTTAGTCTTTTGATTATCCTTTAATTTTACTTGGGGTGCCATGGGCATCCCCAAACTTAGGCCTTTTCTACTCCTTGTTCCATAGTCCATCAAAGCAATACTCAAAACTTGAAAACTTCACAACACAAAACTTAGACAAAAATGCTCGTGAGCTCCGTTAGTATAAGAAAAAAACCAATACTCAAAGGTACTGCAATGAATTAATTCTTTGTTTATATTGGTGTTAAAACTACTGAATTCCAACTTCTCTATGGTTCATACCTCCAAATATTACTCATAGATGCATTGAAATAAGCAAACAACACACGAAAAACAGAATCTGTCAAAAACAGAACAGCCTAAAGTAATCTACAGGTTTCGCCTACTTCTGGAACTCCAAAAAATTCAAACTAAATTTATAAATTTGAGGAATTTGTCTATTAATCATCTGAAAACAGAATCAACTAAATAGCACACCCCAGTAAAATCTGACGACCACTTTAGCGAGGGCTAATGATTCTGTTTTTTCACAGCAAGATCACATAAACTTCACACAAGTCTTCCCAAAGGTTCTACTTGGCACAAACACTAAACAAAACATGAAACCACATCTAATAATATGCTAGATGCAATATTTATTCCCTAACAGCAACAAAAACAAAAAACATAAAACTGGTTTGCCTCCCAACAAGCGCTATCGTTTTACGCCCCTAGCTAGGCACGATACAAGATAAATCTACGTATTGCCATCTTTGGAAGGCAATTCTTTGATTAAGAACTTATGATTCTTATGCACTTATTTGTCCCTATTAATAATCAAACTCTTTGGCAAGAAATCAAGAAATTCTAAAGTGTCAAAAGGGTCTCTTGCAAAAGTAAGAAAATTAGGGTGAACACTTATGGATTTGAGATCCGTAATTCTAGATGTTTCAGCTTTGTCTTTAGGGACATACATGAACTTGGATAATTTAGTGGTAGAGGTATTTGGAGTAGTTTTTATAGCGGAAAGAGCAGAACCCACATTAGTGATAATATCCTCAAGCTTATTAATTCTAGTAGAATCCTGATCTAGCTTTTCTTTAACTATGGGCTCCTTTTCCTTAAGATTTTTGAGAACAACTCCTACCTTAGATCCTTATTGGGTGATTTCATTATGGATTTTTCTATCCAAGTTCTCTGCCAATTCTACCGTAGCAACTTTGTTTTCAATGATTTCTAACCTTTGCATAACATGCTCCAAAGTTAAAATGGCCCCATTAACCATAAGAGGTAGTGAGCCAAATAATTCAGTCATAGCATTATAAGAATCAAAGGTATGGCTACCCAAGAAATTCCCTCCGGTAATGGTATCTCAGATAAATCTATTCCATGGAGTTATGCTAACATAAAAATTGCGAAGAAGCACGGAAGTGGAAAGCTTCCTATTGGATCTATTTTGAGCATTGCAAATTCTATACCATGCATCTTTTAAGTTTTCGTCCTCCTTTTGTTTAAAGTTGAGGACCTCACTCTCGGGAGTGTTGATAATGATAGGTGTGCTAGACATGATGACAAGCAAGCAAGTAGCACACAAGCAAATAAGAAGCAAGCGAACGATAAACACACGGCAGAAGAAGGACAAATAAAACTGCAAGGGCGAAGTGGGGGAGACGAAAATGAGAGAAAAAAATGTAATGCGAAGGATAACGGTTTGTGATAGGTAATTGTTATATGACTTTTGCGTAAGCCTCCCCGGCAACGGCGCCAGAAATTCTTCTTGCTACTTCTTGAGCTTGCGTTGTATTCCCTCGAAGAGGAAACGGAGATGCACCCCAGTAGCGTAAGTATTTCCCTTAGTTTTTGAGAACCAAGGTATCAATCCAGTAGGAGACCACGCGTGAGTCCCTCGCACCTCCACAAACAAATAAGAACTTCGCATCCAACGCGATAAGGGGTTGTCAATCCCTTTACGGTCACTTACGAAAGTGAGATCTGATAGATATGATAGTTTATATTTTGGTATTTTTGGTTTATAAGAACAACAAATAAAAGCGATAAAAGTAAAGTAGATGTAGATTAATATGTTGAGAATAGACCCGGGGGCCATAGTGTTCTCTAGTGGCTTCTCTCATGATAGCGATATTCTGCGGCGGGTAAACAAATTAATGTCGAGCAATTGATAGAAAAACGAATAATTATGAGACTATCTAGGCATGATCATTGTATATAGGCATCACGTCCGAGACAAGTAGACCGAAACGATTCTGCATCTACTACTATTACTCCACACATCGACCGCTATCCAGCATGCATCTAGTGTATTGAGTCCATAAGAACAGAGTAACGCCTTAAGCAAGATGACATGATGTAGAGGGATAAACTCAAGCAATATGATATAAAACCCATATTTTTATCCTCGATGGCAACAATACAATACGTGCCTTGCTGCCCCTACTGTCACTGGGAAAGGACACCGCAAGATTGAACCCAAAGCCAAGCACTTCTCCCATTGCAAGAACTATAGATCTAGTAGGCCAAACCAAACCAATAATTCGAAGAGACTTGCAAGGATATCATGAGCACACATAAAAGGTTCAGAGAAGAACAAAATATCTTTCATAGATAATCTTGATCATAAATTCACAATTCATTGGATCTCGACAGACACACCGCACAAAGAGATTACATCAAATAGATCTCCTCGAAGACCGAGGAGAACTTTGTATTGAGATCCAGAGAGAGAAGAAGCCATCTAGATACTAGCTCTGGACCCGAAGGTCTGTGGTAAACTACTCACAACTCATGGTGAGGGCGATGATGATGATGAAGAAGAACTCTGTGATGGATCCCCCTTCGGTGGAGCTCCGGAACAGGCCCCAAGATGGGATCTCACGGGAACAGAAGGTTACGGTGGTGGAATTAGGGTTTTCTCTCTGTTTTTGAAGGTTTCGGGGTACGTAGACTTATGTTGGAGGAAGGAGGACACCGGGGGGGGGGTGCTCGAGGGGCCCATGAGGCAGGGGGCGCGCCTCGCACCCTCGGGGACACCCCGAGGCTCCCCTGACGTGGTTCTCAAGTCCCCCGTGCATGATTTTCTCCAAAAATAGCTCTCGCGAAGGTTTCATTCTGTTTGGACTCCGTTTGATATATTTTTTCTGCAAAACCCTAAAACAGGCAAAAAACAGCAATCTGGACTGGGCCTTTGGGTTAGTAGGTTAGTCCCAAAAATGACATAAAAGTGTATGACAAAGTCCACTAAACATCCAAGACTTCATAAATAATAGCATGGAACAAAAAATTATAGATACGTTGGAGACGTATCACCGAGCGAGCCCTCCCCTTTTTCAAGATTTTGAAAAACGCAGGCCCGATGGAGTGGACCCCAGAAGCCAAAGCAGCACTGCAAGATTTGAAGAAATACCTCTCCTGTACGCCGATACTGGTCGCGCCTAAACCACAAGAGCCATTGCTGTTGTATCTAGCGACAACGAATCAAGTGGTCAGTGCTACGCTAGTAGCCCAGATGGAGGTCAATACGGAAGCGATAGCAACGACAGAACCTGATGCCACTGGGCCGAAGCGACGCAACCAAATGAAGTGGTACAAAAGAAGAAGATGATGCAGCACCCGATTTACTTTGTCAGCTCCCTCTTGCAGGGGGCTAGGTCGAGGTAATCCGACGTGCAGAAATTGCTCTTCGGCCTCCTTATGGCCTCGACTAAGCTGCGTCATTATTTCCAAGCACATGAAATTACCGTCGTCACCCGCCTCCCGTTGCAGTAGATATAGAATAACCCATATGCGACTGGGAGGATTGTGGAATGGGCCTTGGAGCCGTCGAGTTTCAGTTTGAAGTTTGAAAGCACTTCGACGATTCAGAGTAGAGTCTTGGCAGAGTTCATTGCAGAATGGACCTCAACGCCTGATGAAGAGATCCAGGAGACTACTCTCCCCAGTAAGGATACGAGTCGCAACTATATTATGTACTTTGACGGGGCTTTGTCGCTACAAGGCGCCGATGCTAGTGTGCTGCTCGTCGCACCCACTCGAGAGCACCTCGGGTATGTGGTCCGGATGCACTTCCCCAGGGAGATGTCTATGACACCTCGAGACCGATGCACCAGGTGTCAGCCAGTTATTCGTCGTTGTTGCCATGTCATCTTCTTGTGTGTTGCATCTTGTCATGTCATCGTGTGCATTGCATCATCATGTTTTCAAAACTTCCATCCGTTCGGGTTCCCCTCGTCCTTTCCGTTGTCCGTTCAGAGCCTAGACACACTTGCACGCGCCCGCGGCATCTTCGAATATTTATTTATGAGTTGCCGGAAAATGTTCTCGGAATGAGGTGAAACTTGGCGTGTGGTCTTATTATAGCATAGGTAGACCGCCTGTCAAGTTTCGTCACATTCGGAGTTCGTTTAATAGCCCAATGGTTAACCATGTTAACCACCGGAAGCCCCTTCTCTTTTGGCCCAGCACCCCCTCTCCAACAGCCCACGAGCCCATCCTAACCCCCTCCATGCTCTCGATCGTCGGATCAGGATCGCGTGGCCGAAAACCGCTCCTCTTTTGGAGTCTCCAAGCTCCATATGCCTATATAAACAGCCTCCTCCCAGAAATTTCCGATGAAACCCTAGCCATCTTCTTCCTTGCGCAGCCGGACACGTCCATCCCACGCTGGACATGTCCACCAGCCACATCACCGCAACCAATCAGAGAGCTCCACCTCACCCGTGCCGCCGCTGCGCCCAACCACACCGCGCCACGTGGCCAGCCGCCACCTCCCACCGCCGTGGCCCGCGGAGCCCAACCGGGGCCCGCGGGGGCCCGAGCTTGCCGCCGCCCGCTCCGCTCGCCTCCTCCCGCAGCTGCGCTTCACCGCCGCCCCTCGTCTCCATCGCCGGCGCGCCAGACCTGCGCCACCTTCGCCGCCGGCCTCTGCCCACCGGAGCACCGCAGCCCGCCGCCGGCCTCGTCTCGCCCCGCCGGCCCCGCAAGGCGACGGATCCGGCGCCCCCACGGCCAGATCCAGCTGGCCCGCGCCGATCCCCGCCGGATCCGCACTGCCCCGCCGCCGGAGCTCCTCCCGCCAGCCTCCCATCGCCGCCGCCATTCCCTGCCTCGCTTGTGCGGGAGGAGGACGACGCCCGCTCTGCCTGGGCCTCCTCGCCTCCCCGCTCGTGGGCCTCCTCCAGTAGCCGGCCTAGCGTGCCGCAAGGGCCTAGCCAAGAGTCGCCCTGATGCTTCTTCCTCTTCTACTGGGCCGAGCCCAATGGGTGACCCTTCCTAAGCCCGCCCATGCGTACTATAGTTATACTGCGCCCTCTCTGTTTTTTTGGAGTTAAAAAATTACTAAGTCCGTGAAATTCATACATTTTGTTCCATGTTCGAGTGGCTGTAACTTTTTGTGTGGTGATCCAAATTGAGTGTATGACATGTCAAAATGATCGTGGTGATATGCTCTTCATTTTGTTCCATTGTGGCAAGCTTGTTTGAGTTCATATTGATGCCCTAATCATCGTTGCAATAGTGCTACATGTTTAAAACTGCTGTTAACCGTATTTTTGTTGCATACTTGTGGTGGTGATAACTTTGTGCATGTTTATCCAAATGGAGCATATGATATGACAAAATATTCATTGTGAAGTGATCGACATGTTGGTTGCTGTAGCATTCATGTTAGGTGCCATCTTGCCAAGTTAATATCTATTGCAAAATTGCATTTGGCTGTTAAGTGCTAAAACTTGTTGTGAGATGCTGATTTGACTTGCTCATTGCTATTGGTGTGATTGTCTTCATGCCACATGTAAATATGTTTTAGAAGCACAATCATATGTTCTTTGCTGTGGTGCAATACACTTCCCATGTTATGCCTTGAGGTGACTTAAACAAGCTTGTAAACATGCCATGCCAATGTTGCTATTTTATACTTAGTGAAAAAACTGCCAAGTCTGGAAACTGTTAAACCTGATGCTATGTTTGCTTGATGCCTCACTCACATCCATGCATGTTTTAGTATATCAAATGATCATGTATTGTTGTCAATGTTATGCTCTATCCATCCATGCCCTTGTTGGCATAGATGGCCTGCTGTAGCTTATTTATTTCTTGCTCTCAAGTTGCTATAAATTTACCTGTCAGCCTATTTATCAGCATGATCAATTTGGTGAAGCTTGTTGTTATTGATCCATGCCTCCTATGGAGTTGCTCCAATGGAGTTGTTTGATGCATGCTATGTCTATTACATGTCCATGATCTTTATATACTTAGTAGATTTGATATGCTTGTTGTTTTGTGCCTCCGAAGGCAGCATCGTGATGATATTTTTGCCTTCCCAGATTTTGACGAAGTCTGGATAAATTTATTGCAACTTGCCATGCTTGGTTAATTGTGTTCCAGCAAGCTTTTGGGTGTGTTCTAAGTTCATGCTTGCTAAGTATCATGTATATTTCACATCCATGCCTCTTGTTATCAAGTTTGGGTGCTGTAGCATATATTTACCTTTCTCCAAAGTTGCTATGTTGCTGTTTTTGGGCAGCTTGTTGTATATCTTGTTTCGTGTGTATGTGTTGAGCCGTTGCTCCGTTTTGAGCGTGCTATATATGAAACTTGTGTGATTTTGCATGTAGAAGCTTAATATCATGTTGTTTTCATGCTTGGAGTGTGTTTGCTTGTTGTTTGGATGCATCTTGCATATTTGCCTTGTTTGTCTTGTTTTGCTCATATCTTCTAGATCGTAGCTTCGAATTAAACAAACTTCATATGTAACTTGACTAGAATTTCGTGTAGATCATCATGGTGCATGTTAACTTGATTTTTAAAAACTTTAACTTAAGGTTTGTTCAGATCTGACCAATTTCAAAATGTGCATATGAGGACTTACCGGAATTGTTATATGTTGATTCCGGCCTCATTTAAACTTGTTGGTTTGTGTTGTTCTTGTGTGCTTCATCCCTTGCCATGTCTGCATCTTATAGACTTGTCTTGCATCATACTTGGTTGAGCATCTTGTCATGTTCTTGAGCGGTGTGTTTACCGGGTTGCTTGCTTCTTCTCGTTAGTGCTCGTTCCGTTGCGATCGTGAGGATTCGTTCGTCTACACATGGTTCATCCTCGCGGCTTCTTCGTCTTCTTCATGGATTCGTTCTTCTTCCTTGCGGGATCTCAGGCAAGATGACCATCACCTTGGATACCTTTACAATCATTGCTATGCTAGATGTCTCGATGCTACCGTTATATGTCACGCTACCCATCTTTATTGTGAGCCCCTCTCCTTGTTGCCATGAAACCTCTAACCTTTGACACCTTCCTAGCAAACCGTTGTTTGGCTATGTTACCCGCTTGCTCAGCCCCTCTTATAGTGTTGTTAGTTGCAGGTGAAGATGAAGATTGTTCCATGTTGGAACTTGATGCTTTGGGAATATCACAATATCTATTTTTATTTTTAACACACCTATATACTTGGCAATGGGTGGAAGGCTTGGCCTTTTGCTCGGTGTTTTGTTCCACTCATGCCACATTAGGAGCCGATAAACCGGCGTTATGTTCCTTGATTCTGCGTTCCTTACACGGTTGAGTATATGGGGACCCCTTGACACTTTGTCTTTGAATAAAACTCCTCCAGCAAGGCCCAACATTGGTTTTAATTTGCCTCATAATAACAACTTAATTAATTAATTAAATTGCATAGGGGGTCGCGTCCCCTAGGATTCTTTCTACATAGCAGGGGGGCCAGTGTTGATGGTGTTGGTCCCAAACGGGGGTTCTGCGGGGCCGCCACGGGGAAACTCGAGGTATCTGGTATAACCTGTAAAACCGCCCATCCGGTCGTGGCCTGAGACGAGATACGCGCGGCTACTATCAGGGTGTCGGCACGCCGGGAGGTCTTGCTGGACTTGTTTTACCATTGTCGAAATGTCTTGTGCACCGGGAATCCCGAGTCTGATCGGGCCTTCCCTAAGATCAGGAGTAATATTAGTATTACTTCTGCTGATCATGAGAGCTTGTGATGGGCTAAGTTGGGACACCCCTGCAGGGTTATGATCTTTCGAAAGTCGTGCCCGCGGTTATGTGGCAGATTGGAATTTGTTAATGTCCGGTTGTAGAAAACTTGACAGAGGATCCGAAATAAAACACACAACTGTGTGAGTAACCGTGACTGTCTCTTTTCACTTTGAGAAGAGAACACGGTGGGGTTATGTTTGACTCGTAGGTAGCTCAGGATCTTTAGCGATCATTACTAGTTTGCGACCGCTTGCGTAGATGCTCATCTTATTCTTGTACTCGTAAGTTAGCCACCATATATTGCTTAGCCCCTGCTGCAACATCACCACTTTACCTCTTCCTACCCATTAAGCTTTGCTAGTCTTGTTACCAATGGTTATGGGATTGCTGAGTCCTCGTGGCTCACATATACTACAACAACAGTTGCAGGTGCAGGTTTCCGATGACTTGACGTAAGAGCGATGTTCTTACAGTTGGAGTTCTTTCTTCTTCTTCTTCGTCCGTCTTGGGCTGGGTTCCGGGTCGGCAGCTTGGGATAGCAGATGGACGTCGTTGTGCTTTTCATGTTTGTATCCGTAGTCGGATGCCTCGTATTGATGTTGTTGTATTCATGTGACCTGTATGTGTTGTTTTATCCCCATGTATTTATATAATGGTACGATGTAATGATATCCATCTTGCTAAGCACCTGAGATGCGGTTGTGCCCCAATCACATATGAGTCACATGATCAGGATATAATCGCATCTTGGGCCTGACAATGTCGACGAACAACACTACCGAGTACGAGGGACTGCTTGCTGGTCTCAGGATCGCGATAGACCTCGGAATCAAGAAGCTCATCGTCAGAGGTGATTCACAGCATGTCATCAAGCAAGTGAACAAAGATTACCAGAGCCCGTTGATGGAAGCCTACGTGGATGAAGTGAGGAAGCTGGAGGAACGTTTCGACGGTATACAAGCAGAGCATGTTCCCCGAGCGGAGAACAACATCGCTGACTACTTGTCAAAACGCGTCGCCCTCAAATTGCCTGTGGAACCAGGTACCTTTGTGCTTTGATTAAATCAGCCATCCGTTGAACTATCGGCTGAGAAGAACAAGCGAATGAAATCAGGCCCCGGCAAGTACTTTCCCGCTGAGCCCCTAGGAGTCACCGGCAAAGATGTTGTCGGGGACGCTGAGCCTCCCGTGGGGCGATAGACTCCGGCAGGGCATCAAGCCCTGACCATGGAGATGATCGGTCCCGTAGCAGAGGAAATGCCTTTGGTCCTTGTCGTCGAGCCTCATGCTTCGGCATGGGCATAGCATAACGTCCAATTCCTCCAAACCGGAGAGCTTCCTGAGGAGCAGGAAGAGGCGGAGAAAGTAGCCCATCGGTCCGCCATGTACTAGTTCGTCGACGACATCTTGTACAGAAAAAGGTCGGATTGTGTGAAATTGAAGTGCATTCCCCGGGAGGAAGGGCTGGGGCTATTGGCAGAGATACACGGAGGCATATGTGGCTCCCACATAGGGTCGGGCCCTTGTCGGCAAGGCATTCCGGCAAGGTTTCTTCTGGCCAACTACTCTCCAGGATGCAACGTCACTAGTGACCAAGTGTGAAGAGTGTCAGTTCCATCCAAAGAAGCTTCATCAACCAGCTCAAGCTGTCCAAACAATCCCTCTTTCCTGGCCATTCTTGGCTGGGGGCTCGACATACTGCGCCCTTTTCCCCGTGCTGTCAGGGTCTTTGAGTACTTGTACATTGCAATCGACATTTTCACAAAGTGGCTAGAGGTGCAAGCAGTGAGAAAGGTGACAGCACAATCAGCCATCAAGTTCTTCAAGGGCCGGGTCTGTCGATTCGGGATACCAAACAGGGTCATCACCGACAGTGGCACGCAGTTCACAAGCCACTCCTTCATGCAGTATATTCAAGATCTCGGCAGCAAGGTCTATTTTGCTTCTGTTGCGCATCCTCGAAGCAACAGCCAGGCGTAGAGGGCAAATGCTGAAGTACTGTGAGGCCTCCGGGCAAGAACTTTCGACAGACTGCACAAGTGCGGAAGGCGTTGGATCAATGAACTGCCAGCGGTTCTTTGGTCAATCAGAATGACACCAAATCGAGCCACCGGCCAGACACCTTTCTCCCTCGTTTACGGGGCGGAAGCAGTTCTCCCCATGGAACTCACATACGGGTCACCCCGAGTGCTCGCTTATGATGAGCTTGAGCAAGAGCAGCTGCGCCAAGATGACGCAATGCTCCTCAAGGAAGATCTTCTTCGGGCGGCTGTGCGAGCAGCGCGCTACCAGCAGGCCTTGCGCCGCTATCATAGCCGCATGGTTCATGCCCGAAGTTTTGAGGATGGCGAGCTTGTTCTTCGGCACGTTTAGTCGGCCAAGAATTCCAACAAGTTGATGCCGAAGTGGGAAGGCCCTTATCGGGTAATACGAGTCACCAGGCCTGGCGCAGTCTGCCTGGAGACTGAAGATGGCATTCCAGTGAGTAACTCCTAGAACATCGAACATTTTCGCAAGTTTTACCCAGAAGGCGCGGTTGCCGGGCTTCCCGGCAAGCCACCCTTTTGTACGAGCCTTGCCGGCAAGGCATGTAACCCTTCGTACAAAGCGAGGCGCAGACCCTGAGCATAAATAAATGAAGCGCTGGAGCCCTAAGTTTTAACATGCATGCGAGGTTGAGTCTCTTTCTCTGTTGGGGTTGATAGTGCTTGACGGCGGCTAACCCATAGCATAGAAGTCAAGAGTTTGCGTCTCTCTATTTCCTTTTCGTCCCCTTGTTCGCAGGATGCATGGACATTTATGCTGAGCTGTCTGGAAGAAAGAGAACGAACCAAGGTTGCCGGGGGCTGCACAACCAAGGGTCAGGCCACAACAAGACAAGGTTGCCGGGTGCTACAAGACCAGATAAGTCTTTCATCCCCCACGCCTTACTTCCGTATGAAACTTGGACGTACGAGGCTTCGTTCGCTCTTATGCCATCATGCTCCCTTTTTCCTTGTGTCCAACAAGCTTTGTTTTGGACCGGGGCTCGGTAGTAGTGTGATGGGAACGGAGCAGATGAAGGTCCTAACCCTACCATGCTCCTACTTCGGCCAATGGCGTGAATTCGTTCA
>LR738709.1:282316127-282377554 GCA_902687465.1 Secale cereale | reverse complement strand
ACGGCAAGGCTTGTTGCCGGGGCACGATATTTGTATTGAGATAACAAGGATCTGTTCCTTGGTGTGGCTCCTGCCCGCGCACAAAGAAACCCGACAAACACCCTTCTCTTCATTATTACGTTGTAAACAGGTACAATTCGTACGGAATGCTTACATGAGCAAGGGGGTTATAACATTTAAATCTTACAAAGTCCCGTAGGCTTAAAAACTAAAAAGAGATAATATGCCCGTAATCCCTTTCTTGTCCCTCTCCTCAAAAAATTGAACAAGATGGCGAAGGGCAAAAGGAGCGCCTAGGAGAAGCGCGAGCGGCAGAAAGCACCAAGAGAACATCTCGGTGGCCGTCCAGAAGGAGGCTGACGATGATGGCGCCGGGAGAAGAGCCGAAAGATGGGGCAGCGGGCCGGCAATGCGCGAGTTGACGCCCGCGTACTTCGACATGACGACTGACGCCCACCTTCTTTGCTTTCTCCGACCTCCCAACGCCGGCCGCCCAAGGAGGCGACCCCAAGAAGTTCGAGGGGCTGGCGATGCAGATGATGGTGCTGCCTGCATCGCCCATAGACGGCATATCCGACGCCTAGTCGGACCCGTCATCCTCCCGCCCGCTGCCTCGTCATCTCTGTCGCTGTCCTCCCCATCGCTCTCGCTCGGGGAGGAGTTTTCGTCGTTAGTCGAGCTCTCTGCACAACACCCTAGCCTCTGTCCCGAGCGCCCGAACACCTCGACAGAGAGTAGATCGCTCTCCGCTAACCTGAAGCAGAGGACGTGCCCCTTCGTCAAGCAGTGGGCGCGCGCGAAGGTATTCCACCCCTGACGGAGGAGCATCACATGAAGGGCATGGAACTTGGTGTTCACCCACATGGCACCATGGCAACACCCCTCCATGTGAAGCCTCAACCTCGGTGGCTGATCGACCTCCAACACCCTCGCGAACGCTTCGGGAAGACGGAGGTGATTGCGCGGCGGCTCGCGCAGTTGCAAGATGAACTCCAGTGTTGTGTCCCTGACATGGTCGCGTGGGGAGGCAGGAGGAGACGACGGAAGAGATGGAGATGGAGATGATAACGGCGCAGGTGTCCCCCGACCTCGTCCGCCTCTGCCTCGACCGCCTCGACAACCACGACCTCGACCGGTGCCTCTACCTCCCGTGTGATCCTCGTCCTGGGCATCCGGCTCTTCTTTGACTGCCGCCGCCCTCTGAAGGGAGGACGACCTGGTCGCCTCCACGGAGGCACGGCCACAGCTACACCCTCTTGGCATATCTTGGGGAGGAAAGGGATCTAACTAGAAGAGGATGAGTCGAGGGGTGAGAAGCACCGTCCTTCTTCCCCATCTTTATAGAAGGGAGACCGCCCGAATCAACTAGTCCAAACGCCGGAGGCACAAGAAAACAAGACCGACCCGCTGCTCCAATCAGCAGCGCCCGGCCCCCCGCCCCCGCATTAAAGCCCACACCCCCTGCGTCCACCGCCTGCCCTCCCCGATGCATGAAGGGAACATGGCGAACAGATCAGGATTTCAGGTGGCACGTGGTACGACTGCTTTTCGCACCCCGTGATCGTGGGGCGACCCAAGTCCGCCTAGTGAATGGGCTGCGCCCCCGCAACTTCCTCTATTTTTTATGAGGGGGCACGAACCGTCTCTTTACTATTGGAACCACAAGGTGACGCAAGCATGATGCGGTCATCCCACGCACGACCCCCATGTCAGTGCATATCGTGGGGAAGTGAAACCACCGGAGGAGTTACTGTGGTAAAAATAATCAAACCCTACTGCTCGCGCACCTTTCTGGGCCTAGCCCAACAATGCGTTGCGCTTATGAATGGCCCAGGATCGGGGGCTCATGTCGGTGTACAAAAGTAGGGGCGCTCTGTTATACCACTTACTTGTGCATGGGCAGTCAGAGCCACGCCTGTGACCACACATAACAAAGCGGAGGAGGGAAGCTAGAGACACAAAGTTTCCAGAGCAACGCCAAGACGGTGGCACAAGAAGACCAAGCAAGAAGACATGCTCTCCCCCGACAAGGACTCTTGCCGGGGCGGCCTGCATGCCCCCGGCAAGACCCCTTGCCGGGGCGACTCACCCAAATACTTCCATCGCAACCACCCTTGAGCCTAGGAACTCCAACATCATCAACAGCATTGGAACCAAGGCTCGAGAAGCGCCCATGTGATGGCATGCAAATCTTTGTGGAGACAAAGGTCTATGGCTCACGAGATGAGAACCCGACGAGTAGGCAATGGCAAGGCTCCTTGCCGAGGATGCCCACGAGGCCCCGACAAGACTCCTCGCCAAAGACACCGCAAAGCCCCGGCAAGCCTCTTGTCGAGGAAGCTCATGGAGGCCCCGGCAAGACCCTTGCCGGGAACAGACGCAGGACCATGGCAAGCCCTTGCCGCTCCATCGTAACCCCAGCTCAGCGGCCGACCCACTAGCCCAGGCAGGTACCCACGTTGCGGTACGTGGTTCTTGGTCCAGCTAGTCAAGCACCTGCGTGGGGGAATGCAGATCTTCGTGAAGACCCTACCACCACGCCACCTCAACTGCCTGCCCCGCTGGCCTGGACGCGCGTCGCAACCAGAGGGAGCGGCCACGGACGGGACGGACCTCGTTTCCATCCCCGATAAAGCAAGTGGACACCTAAGTAGTGCATTTAATGCGACTTGTCCCGTAATGGCATGAGATAAGCCTATACACTGTACACCTTTCCACCTCCTGTGTGCCACTGCGGCAGCCCCTTTGGACTATAAAAGGAGGCCCGCGGCATACTGGAGAAGGATTCGGATCCTTTGGAGCTGTACATGCACCGTAGCCAATTCAAGAACTCAAGAACACTTGAATATACCAAAGCAAGACTAGGGTATTACGCATCCTCGTGGCCTGAACCTGGGTAAACAATCCTTGTAATGACTCTTAGACCCGCTCTTTGCACAACCTCGCGCCCGCCAACCGTAGAAGGGATTCCAGTGATCCCATAGGTGTCGTTTCCTACCGACACCATCTTAGAGAATTGGTCCACAACAACAAATATGCAATCCTGTCCATTTTGAGTCCTGGGCAAACCAAGTACAAAATCCATGCTAATATCTTCCCATGGGTGATACGGAATAGGAAATGGCATATATAGACCATGGGATTGAGCTTTAGACTTAGCTTTCCGACATGTCAAGCATTGGTTGGTGAAGCGTGAGACGTCGCGGAACATCTTGGGCCAAAAGTAGTTCTTGGAGAGCATAGTGAATGTCTTGTCACGTCCAAAATGTCACATAAGTCCTCTTCCATGAGCATCTTGCAAAAGTAACAAACAAAGAGAAGACTTTCGACTACATAGTTTGTTTGCTCTCATTAGATAATGATCCTTGATATAGTATTTCTCCCAAGATGTATGTGTCAAACATTGTGCATATGGAATAGCAAAAGTAGGATCATGCGCATACAAGTGTTTTATGTGCTCAAGATCAATGACATTCAATTCTAGTTGAGTTACAAGCATGCATTAATGGGAAAGCGCATCCGCCACAAAATTCTCCCTGCCTTTGATGTACTTGATGACATAAGGAAATGACTCAATGAATTCACTCCACTTGGCACGACGCTTGTTCAAATTAGTTTGACCCTTAAGGTACTTAAACATTCTGTGATCTGTATGAAGAAGGAACTCATGTGGGCGGAGATAATGCTCCCAAACATGCAAGACTCTCACTAAAGGATATAGCTCTTTGTCATAGATGGGGTAGTTAAGTTGCGCTCTGGAAAGTTTTTCACTAAAGTAAGCAATGGGGCGCTTGACTTGCATCAACACACGTCCTATACCATTATCGCTAGCATCACAATGGACCTCAAAAGGTCTATCAAAGTTGGGTAATGCGAGTAAAGAGGCATGCATAAGAAAATTCTTAAGCTCGTTGAATGCGGTATCTTGGGATGGTTCCCAAACAAAAGGTGCATTCTTCTTACTCAAGCCATGTAATGTGATGCAATAGTGCTAAATTCCTTAACAAATCTATGATATAAACCGGCTAGTCCAAGGAAGCTATACATTTGTTGCGACTTGGTTGGTTGTGGCCAATTTTAATAGCAGCAATTTTAGCTTTATATACATGAACACCCTTAGATGGCATAACAAAACCCAAGACAACAAGCTTGTCAACACCAAATGTGCATTTCTCCATATTTGCACAAAGTTTCTCATCTCAAAGAGTTTACAAAACGACTCTAAGATGGGTGACATTATCTTCTAGAGATTCGCTAAAGCCAAGTACGACATCAAAGTAGACCACAACAAATAAGCCAATCTATTTTCTAAGAACATAGTGCATCACGCACATCGAAGTGTTGACTGATTCGGATTAGCCTCTCGGCATCACAAGCCATTCATAGAAGCAAATTTGGCCTTAAAGGTGGTTTTCCATTCATCACCCTCTTGGATGCGAATTTGGTAATACACACTCTTAAGATCAATCGTAGATAAAATTGTGGCTCCGCTAAGATCATCTAGCATATCGTCAAGGCGTAGAATGGGATGCCTATAGCAAATAGTGATAGCATTTATGGGTCGGCAATCAGAACACATGCAACAAGTATCGTCTCTCTTAGGCACAAGAATTACGGGAATAGCACAAGGGCTTAAGCATTCACGTACATGTCCATTGTCAATGAGGTATTGTACTTGCCTTTGGATTTCTTTGGTTTCTTCTGGGTTGACAGAGTAGGGTGCCTTGTTCCGTAGGGGCGCGCCGGGTATGACGTCGATTCGTTGTTCGATGCCTCGAAGAGGAGGTAGACCAATTGGTAGCTCAGTGGGAAATATGTCCTTGAATTCTTGCAAGAAACGAGACAACAGTAAAGGTCGATGGTGAGAATTGTTAGAACTTTCCGCTTCATCCTTGCACATTAGGACATTATGGATGACACTAGCTTGGTTCTCATAAATTTCTCTTATGTCTCTTTTGGTGGCTAAAAGCACTAGATGTTTCTTTTTGCTCATAGTGGGGGCAATCATTTTAGGCTTGTGGCACTCACTCTCCTTTTGGTGGGCCACTCTCTCGCTATTCTCTCCATGATGGGTGGATACTTGCTAGTTGGTGATCACTTGACTCGGTGACATAGGTCGTAGCATGAACTCCTTGCCCTTCATCTTGAAGCTATAGTGATTAGTACGCCCGTTGTGGATGACATCGCAGTCGAATTGCCATGGACGTCCAAGAAGAAGGTGCCAAACGGACATAGGAACCACATCAAATTCCAAGGTGTTCTCGTAGGCGCCAATCTTGAAGGATACTTGCACGGTGTGCTCAACTCGAATGGCGCCAGAGTCACTAAGACATTGAACCTTGTAAGGGAGAGGGTGCTTCACCTTGTTCAATTGTAGCTTGTCGCATAGCTCTTCACTTGCCAATTTGTGGCAACTTCCTCCGTCGATGATGACCTTCGCAGAGCGTCCATTGATGCCCGCTTTGGTGTGAAAGATATGGCAACGTTAGTCTTTGTCTTGTTGGTGTTGAAGGGTCAAGACCTTGAAGACAATGAGAGCGGGGCTCGGATCATTGTCAGAAAAGACTTGATTGTATTCATACTCATTCACTCAACGGTGCATGGCCACATGCTCAAGCGCTTCCATTTCATCTTCACTCAAAGAGTCATAGGTGCCAGCGTCGTTGATGATCTTGTTGCATCGTGTGTGGCACTCATAGGACTTGTGGCCTTGGCCTTGGCATTTGAAGCATTTGATGGATCTTGTCTTGACGGTCTCGTAGGTAGGAGTTGTAGATGATGAAGCCCTCGGCTCGAAGTTGCTTGTTGTAAGGGGGACGACTTGGTGATGTCGAAGTATTATTGTAACTTGAATTGTCGCCATTGCTTCTGGAAGGTGTGGTTGATGTAGGAGGCGCTGAAGACATTGGAGTTTGATTGTATGAGTCGTTGTTCTTGGAAGGGTACTTGGAGTACTTGGAGTACTTGGAGTACTTGTAGTCCTCTTGCACTTGCCTCTCCGCCTTCGTAGCTTGGTGCACTAGCTCGATGAGGTTCATGTAAGGTTGGAAGTTGGCGATCTTCTTGATATCATCATTGAGTCCATTCAAGAACCGTGCCATTGTTTGCACATCATCTTCCTTGACATTGGCTCGGATGATGGCGATCTCCATGTCCTTGTAATACTCTTCAATGGACTTGGTGCCTTGCTTGAGGAGTTGCAATTTCTCAAATAAGTCGCGGTTATAGTACATTGGTACAAACCACGCTCACATGACATCCTTCATTTCATTCCATGTTGTGATCAGTAGATCTCCTTTTGCTTCTCGCTTCTCAATGACTTGCTCCCACCTAATGAGGGCATAGTCTTGGAACTCAAGATATGCCATGTCATTTTTTTCTCCTTGTCATAGTTGTGTGGACGGAATATCTTGTCAACCTCCAATGCCCATGCTAGGTAGTATTCGAGATCGTTGCTTCCGGAGAACTTGGGCATGGTGAACTTGAGCTTGCTATAGCATTGATCTTCATTGTGTTCGGTTCGATTTAGATGATGTTGTTGTCGTGGTGGAGGTTCTTGAATCACTTGCTATGTGTTCTCTTCTTGATGATTTTCCCGTAGAGGTCGTGGGATTCTTGCACGGTTCCTCAACTCTTGTTGCTCCTCAAGGCATGCGGCTTCTTCTTGTTCGCGCACATGATGATTGTCGTCATAGACAGCTTGTGTCGCTTCATAGTGCTCGTTCCTCATGGCGAAGTTGCTCTTGTCAAACTGCGTCAACATATTGATGATCTTGGTGTTGGGGTTGTTGTTGAGCTTGTTGTTGGGGTTGTTGTTGTGGTTGTTGTTGAGGTTGGTGTCCTGGAGCTTCCTCTTGTTTCATGCGATCATTAGCTTGATGTTGTAGTCGTTCATGATCCTGTAGGCGGACTTGTAAACCATTGCCATGAAATGGGTTTCGTGAAGCTTGATAATATTCATCTCTTGTCGATGATGTGAATGAACTCATGCAAGACTTGCATCCAAAGAATATTCTGAAGAATGTCGAGTTGAGTGGTGTCGTCTTGATGATGAAGATGTCGTAGAAGAACGATTGACCAATAAGGCGCGAATTGCATCCATTCCTTCATCATTCTCTGCTTCTTGGGTTGTCATCCTTACATTGATCGCTTCCATTTGTGTGGAAAGCTTGTTGTCGAGGGAGTCTCATGTACGTTGCTCAACTTATCTCATGTCATTGGCGAGTAGGTCGACGCGGTCGTTCAAAGCTCTTTGTGCACCGAATAGATGATTCTTGGTAACGTAGTTGTTAGGTTCTTCGCTCGAAGAAGAGTGTATTTGAAGAATTAGTTGGCGTATCCATCATCTACAGCACAAAGTGAGTGGAATAAAAGGAAGAACTAGACCAAATGTACCTTAGACGATGTTTAAGAGGGATCGATGATCACTGAACAATGTATCAAGTTAATAGCATAATTAGTACCGGATCTTGTCAATTCTCACACCTACACAAGTAAAGCTTTTGGAGTAGCTTGGTGAGGATGGTGGCTCAAAATTTATGCAATTGTTAGCAAGACTCAATAATGTTGAAAAATATTTGAAAATTCTAAAACAAGTAGACCAATAGCAAGATGTGGCACACGGAAACACATGCATGTATAGATAAATGAGGTCGTGCAACCAAGAATGGACCTCAAAATGTGGAATCAACAGAAAATGCTCTTGTTGCACAACACTAGAGAGACGCTTGCACGATTTCTCAATAGGTGGATACGAATTTGTGCACTACCTATAAGAGACAAAATGTAGCGACTTCCAGTCCCAAGTATGCTATGTATGTATGATGTTCCGGTATTTTTGACACAAGATGATCCAAGATGATCGAGTATGAAAAATTGTTTGTGATATGATGCTATCGCTCTTGCTTACAGGCTTCTTTGTTTTATTTGTCTTAAAAGCTTTTTGGCTCTTTCACTTTGTTGAGCTCTTTTGTTGGCTACTTTTGCTAATATTCGAACCAAGATAGCAACTGTGTATGCGGAACACTCTTGTGGCACACAAGATGATATTATGATACACGATATGGATACCAAGATTATACGGTATATATGCAATGGAGACAGTGATCACTAATGTGCACAAGTAGCATGGCCCGACAATAGTCAAATGGCTAGTCTCGATAGGAAAGCGACGCAAAATGGGCTATGGGGTTGACAGTGTGATGGCAAGGAAGTAAACAAAGGTGTCGTCGAAGTTACCTTCCATGCTTGTGGTTGGAATCAAGTAGATGAAATTGTCGTTGCCGATTTTGAATTGTCGTTAGCCGAAACACCCTAGGAAACGGAAAACCAACACTCAAATTCTCCAATAAATTGCAAATGGTGGTAGTGGAAGTCAATGATGTGGTTATGTATGTAACATGGTTGCAAAATGTGTCAGGGTATCAGAGTGTGCGGTTGCGGAAGGTGTCAAAGTATCGGAGTGTGCGGCTGCGGAAGTGGATGGTGGTGTCTGAAATTTCCGTAAGAAAATTCAGTTGGGTCAGAGGTAGCCGGAGGATCCGGGTCCGGGTTTTCCCGATCTGGGCTGGTCCAGATGATTCGGGCTGGTCTGGATGATCCCGCACTGGATCCAGATGATCCAGGCAAGTCAACCAGCACGGCAAGGGCTCGGGATGAACTCAAAAAATTCGGGAACAATATATTTTTTGGCGATTTTGGACGGATTTCAAGGTAGAGATGGTGGGGAAATGGTAGATCCACTTTCTACACAACGAATCCACAAATCAAATTCAACAAAACATCAACAAACCAACAAATCGCAAAAAATGGTATGGCTATTTTTGTGGGGATTTTCAAAATTGGGCAAAAACACACAAAATCAAGCGAGAAAACGCGGGTAGGGACTCCAAATTTTTGATCAACCAATGCTCATGATACCAAGATGATGTAGGGTAGAACCCTAGGGGGCGATCTTTCACGATTTGGAGGGGGATTTCGAAGAACACGATGAACATAAGAGAGGAAAACACTCAAATCAACACGATGCAATCACACATGTTCTAGATCCAAGTACACAAGAGGGAAACAAAGATCCAAATCCAACAAAGGGGGTACATCAGGTAACTAGTTCATCTCCTAGAAGGAGGCCTTGAATCCATGAAGGGTCTTCCCACAAGGGGATCTTGAATCCACTTGGAGGATCTTCTCTGTGTGGAGGTCTTGAATCCACTTGGGGGATCTTCTCCTAGATGGAGGTCTTGGCCTCCAATGGAGTAGGGGTAAGTGGATGAGTGAAGATCTATCTCTAATACGAGCTATCAGAATGATAACCATAGAAAGGAGGACGAGGAGCATATATAGTCCAGGGGGTCGAAGGGGTACATGGGCCTCCGCCCAACATCATGCACGCACACAGGTCCGGATGATACGGATATTGGTCCGGATGATCCGGGCTTCGAGGGTCCAGATGATCCGGGTCGGTGTCCGGATGATCCGACCTGGTCGCGAGGGCTGCGGGTGGTCCGGATGTCCGGGCTCGTGCGAAAGATTCAGTCCGCGGTTCGGATGATCCAGCTTTAGCGATCTAGCCTTGGGTGTCTTCGGTCACATTTCTGGATCATCTGGGACGGGGTTCGGATCGTCCGGGCTGGGGCCGGATCATCCGAACGGCAGTCCGGATCATCCGGGCAGCTCCAGTTTGTCCTTTCTCTTATCCGTCTTCGTGTTCGCCTTTCTCCTTCAATCTTTTGTGCGGATTAACTTATCCATGACTATATCCTTGGTACCTGAGTATGCGCAGTGTCTTCTCTTAGGTAGTAGTGATGCCACATGTGTTTCGAAGAGGAATTGGGAGAGTAGAGATGTCACCTCGGTTTCGAGAGCTCTCGCACGTGCATGTTTCATGGGTTCACTTTGTACTTGGTGCGACGATGGTCGGTCCATGGGGATGACCTTAGGATGCTCCGCATCAGATAGGGGCTTAATGTTTCGCCTCCCAAATTATTTATCTAAGGGATAATGTCAACAATAATAACTCATGATTACCTATATTCAACTAGATATATGTGCCTGGGTCATTCCTCACCAGATGATGCTTGCCAAGTGGAGAATAATTGAGGTTGAAATGAGAACGAATTCTACTGACTCTTGCATAAAAGTAAAAACCAAAAAGTAAAAGATAGGCCCTTCATAGATGGAAGCGGAGGTTCTCATGCACTTTTTGATTTTTGGATGTGCAAACTCTAAATGTAAAGGAATGCAACTTTATATTGCCCCTTACGATAGCAACCTTTATTATGCAGTCCATCACTTTTATTGCGTTACCATCACAAGTTCATACAAAGCTTATTTTCCCTTACAATAAAAGATCGCACATATTTAGGAGCAATTTTTTATCGCTTTGCACCGATGAAAATTTACTTGAAGGATCTTATTAAATCGACAGGTAGAGATGGTGAACTCCCATGACAAGAAACTGGGTTTAAGGGGTTCTGGATGTAAATGTAGTGTCTCTACTTAGTACAAAATTTTAACTAGCAAAATATTATGAGCCAGCACCACATGTTAAATGATCCATGACAATATAACTTCTAATAGAAACTAACATAACCCATTACATTGTCTTCCTTGTCCAAGATCAACTATTTGATCAAGCTTGAAAATAACTGATGGGGGCTCACAATCATAGAAGATGTCAAAGATAGTATATTTATATGTGAAATCTCTCTTCCTTCAATATTCTTTCCTGAATTATTCAATTGACCAATACTGTGTTTGTTAGCTTCCAATAAATTTTTCCACTTATATTACTTATATGTGGAGTCATTATTCCCCATGCGACAATTATATGAAGCATATATATTTTTGGATTTATGAAATTCAATTCATTCAAACCTTTACTCTTAGGATGTAAGTGAAGCATGAGAGTAAATGACAAACTACTCCAAAAGGTATAAGTGAATGACAAAGATTAGTTAAGTAAATAAGTAGCTATGTGCGGACTCTCTCTAATTTAAAACTTTTAGATCTAGGTATTTTATTCAAACGGAAAACAAAACAAAATAAAAGGACATGCCAAGTATAACACATAGCATGCGAACAAATAGTTTGATGAAGAAAGGTGGGATGCCTACCGGGGCATGCCCAAGCTTAGATGCTTGAGACTACTCGGAGTATTAACTTGGGGAACCTTAGTCATCCCCAAGCTTGAACTATGGTGTCTCCTTAATGCCTCTCATATCATGGCTTCCCTAAGTCTGAAAAACTTCATCCACACAAAACTTAACAAGAACTCCTGAGATAAGTTAGTATAAATCAATTCAAGACCTTAATATTCTCTACTGTAAAAATTACTAAAATTATAATTAAACATTTCACACTAAATGGATCTTCATCTTTAATACTCCTATCCACAAACAGAAACATTAGACAAGCAAATGTATGCAAACACTTCAAATATAACAACAATCTTTCCAAATAGAACAGTCTATAAACGATGAAGAAGAATCCATACTTATTTAACTCACAAAAAATTAGAAAATTTACCACATGACAAAAAATTTGGCATATCTTACTCTGTAAAAAATTCAAGATTTATCATGTTCTGAGAATTCAGGACTATTCAAGACATAAGAGGAAACATTCTATTTTGAAACAACAACTTATAAACTTGCAAACTAAGCATGTTAATGGCTATACTTGACACTTTTATTGGAATAAAAGATAAAAAACATGATTCTAAATAACAGCAAGAAAATAAAAATAAAATAAAATGATGCTCCAAGCAAAACACATATAATAAAAATATAGTTTCGAGTGAGGTTACCGATAATCTATGGAAACGAAAGAGTAGACGCTTGAGTATTACTTTGATATTACCTAGGTTTGCCTTGGGAATCCCCAATCTTAGGGTCTTTTCCCTCCTTATTCTCCTCATATCGATATCACACCCAAAACTTGAAAACTTCAACCACACAAAACAGAACGGAACTTTGTGAGATAGGTTAGTGCGATAATGAGAAAATCATTCACTTTGGTGCAGTTGACAAAAGATTCATAATTTTTCTCACATAATGCCTATTGTACTCTATCATCTACAATTTTTATTGACCAATATAAGTTATAGAAGCTATGAAACAAGCAAACTATGTATTGAAAATAGGATCTGTCAAAAACAGAACAGTCTATAATGATATGAACTAAAACCATACTTATGCAACCTTACAAGTTTCGAATCATTAGGAAAACAGAGGAAATTTTTATATAAATACTGTCAAAAAATATCAAACCAAGATTACATTCCAGTAAAAAAATAGAAATTCCAGCACTGGGTGCAAAAGTTTTCTTTTTTGCACAGAATCAATGCAACTGTCATCCACATTATCACAAAGGATACACTTGGCACATTATTGAAACTTGATTACTATAGTAGATTAATCATGTTAGCACACAAAAACAAAAAATTAGTGGTATATATTGGGTTGTCTCCCAACAATCGCTTTTCTTTAATTCCTTTTTAGCTAGGCATGATGATTTTAATGATGTTGTCGGTGCAACAAACCCTGGGTCTGTTGCCCTGACTGTGCACAGGCACAGGTGCAAGATTGAGGCACAAAAACAAGTCAGATGTACAAGAGACCAAGAGGTTCAAGGGACCAACAAGCAGATCAGAGAAACCAAGGCCAAGCCAGAGAAGGAAACATCGCCAAGAGAAGAGCCTCCCTTACCGGGCAGGCAAGCCCGACAAGGGGCAAGGCCATCCCCAGAAGAAGACAATCGAAGCATCCCGGCAGGGCCTGTCGGGACTTGCTGTGGCTAAACCACCTCATTGACCGCTCCTCCATAACTCACGTCATTGATCAGTGCAGTGTCAAGCTGCAAAGTGATTAAGTGGCAGCCATCAGCCACATGGCAGCCCCTCTCTACGACGAGAACCCGCAGATGACACCCGTCCTATGATGTGTCAAGTACACAAGAGCGGAGATGGCGAGATAAGCCCGGCAAGCCTTGCCGGGCAACCAGTGATGTGACACTAAGAGGCTGAACTCGGCAGAGTTCATGATCATCTACACCATCGCTGTTCAGGCTGCCGAGGGAAGATATGAGAATGTGTTCACCAACTACTATACTTCCCTTTGGCCCTCAAGTCCAATGTGAGATCTTGGCTGATGCACCTGCCAGAGAACTCCATTTCGTCGTGGGCTGACCCGTGCCACGAATTCATCAGTGCCTTCACCGGTGGCACCAAGAACCCGGATAGCCCAGGGATCTGCAGCTTATCCAACATAAGGAAGGAGAAACTCTCCATAAGAATTTACAAAGATTCAACAAAGTTCATAAAAATATCCCAAATATCCATCCGGCAACTGTGATAGCCGCCTTCCAGTCCAATGTGTGCAACCGCCGGATTCGCTCTAAGATGAACGTGTGGTTTCCCAAGACTGTGAAGGAGCTCTACACCCTGGTGGACATGTGTGCTCGGATGGAGGAGGGAAGAAAGTTGCCTGGAGAGGAGGATTGCATCAATGTTGATTCAGAGGATGATGATGAATCAACTAGTTAGAAGAAAAGCAAGAAGCACAATAAGAACTAGAGAGATAAGGCAGTAATGATTGTTGAAGGACCAGGTACATATAGTACGGGCAAGAAGGCCAAGGCTGAGGTCCCCCGTAAGGAGGCTGCCGTGTGCACTGACTGCTGGGAAGCCGCTGCTACCGAGAAAGCTGAGAAAGCTGATGGCCCATATTGCAAGATTCATCGGACCAAGGGCCACGACCTTCAAGAGTGTCATCATGTTGAGCAGCTTGTCAAGAGGCAGAGAGCAGAATATGAGAAACGTGATAAGGAAAAGGGTCAGAATGTTGCTGGCGGTAAGGGCCGAGGCGTTGAAGTAAATCGCCCGGCAAACCCCTTTGGAACCAAGGAAAGCCTGACAGATGTAGAGAAAAGGGAGTGTGCAATAATGAGACTGATGGAGGGGATTAAGAGGAAACTAGTGAGCAAGAGTTTCAGAAGGCCACTGACGCCCTCTGCTTTGATGGAGGTGCATCACTGCATGCTTCTCACCATGAACTCAAGCGGTGGGCATTAGAAGTCAATGCCATGGAGCCATCACCAGAGGTCCGGAAGCCACTCAAATGGTCTCGTATGGCCATCATATTTGAAGAGGAGGATAATCCAAGCCGTACCACTGTGGTAGGATGCTTTTCGTTGTTGATCTCTCCAACAATCCGCAACCTCAAGGTCACAAAGATGTTGGTGAATGGCGGGGCCGGGTGGAATCTGATTTCCCCAGCAGTTATTAGCAAGCTTCAGATAGTAAAAGAAGAACTAGAATTTCCAGCACATTTCAAGGAGTTAATCCCGGCAGGAGTCATCCTAAGGGAAAGATCACTTTGCCGGTAACGTTTGGGGGAGAGTTGAACTACCAGACTGAGAGGAGTGTTTGATGTGGTTGATCTCCCTCTGCCATACAATGGGATTCTTGGACGCCCGACACTGGCTAAATTCATGGTGGCATCCCACTATGCCTACAACACCTTGAAGATGCCGGGGCCAGTGGGAGCTATCACTATCCCATCAGACGAGAAGGATGCAATCATTTGTGTGGACAAAATGTACCAAGACGCGGTCGCGGCAGAGGCAGCGGCAGCAGCAGTTCCCGCCAAGGAGAGTAAAGAAAGGAAGAAGGATTGTAAGACCTCCAGAAAGGAATCAGGGAAGCATGCCCCCATCGAGTGCACTACATCCGTTGATGAAAGCACAAGTGCTTCCTGGGTGATTTTGGTAATTAATGTCAACATATCTCTTGTTGGACTAATATCTTTACCTAGTATATTTCAGATGTGTTCAACAGTGGAGTGGAATGGATAAGAGGATGTGGAACCCCTTCAAGATGCTAAGGATAGAAGATTGTCAAAAGCTCAAGACTCTCCGGTTTCATTTAGTGATCCAAGATCACATTGAATCCATAGGAAAAGCCAATACTATTAAAAGGGGATGAGGTGTTGCTTAATGGCTTGCTTGCTCAAAGTGCTTAGTGATATGCTCCAAAGCCCACAACCACTTTCTCATATCCACACATGTCTCAAACCAAAAGTCAAACGCGGCCCCTCCGATTTGATCTATCCGGCGCCACCGAGTTCACTTGACAAAGCCACTACCAAAACCCTAATTAGTTCGGTCTCACTGATAAGGATCTCAGTCTCACCAAGATGGGATTGCAAAATCTCTGTTTCCTATTTGAAACATTTTGGTCTAACCGAGATGTGAGAATTGGTCTCACCGAGTTAGCATTGCAAACTCTCTGTTGCCTCTTCATAACACTTCGGTCTCACCAAAATGAGCGAATCGGTCCCATCAAGTTTGCCTGACCAACTCTCTGTTTGCCTATTATAGCAATCGGTCTCACCGAGTTGATGTGATCAGTCTCACCGAGATTACGTTATTCCCTAACCCTAAAGAAATCGGTCTCACCGAGTTGATCATATAGGTCGCACCAAAAATCCTAACGTTCACATTTTGAACTGAATCAGTTCGACCGAGTTTCATGATTCGCTCCCACCGAGTTCGGTAAATTGTGCGTAACGGTTAGATTTTGTGTGGAGGCTATATATACCCCTCCAGCCACTCTTCATTCATGGAGAGAGCCATCGGAACAAGCCTACACTTCCATTACTCATTTTTTGAGAGAGAACCACCTACTCATGTGTTGAGACCAAGATATTCCAATCCTACCGTATGAATCTTGATCTCTAGCCTACCCCAAGTTGCTTTCCACTCAAATCTTCTTTCTACCATATCCAAATCTATGAGAGAGAGCTAAGTGTTGGGGAGACTATCATTTGAAGCACAAGAGCAAGGAGTTCATCATCAACACACCATCTATTAACTTTTGGAGAGTGGTGTCTCCTAGATTGGTTAGGTGTCGCTTGGGAGGCTCCGACAAGATTGTGGAGTTGAACCAAGGAGTTTGTAAGGGCAAGGAGATCGCCTACTTTGTGAAGATATACCCTAGTGAGGCAAGTTCTACGTGGGCGATGGCCATGGTGGGATAGACAAAGTTGCTTCTTCGTGGACCCTTTGTGGGTGGAGCCCTTCGTGGACTTGCGCAGCTATTACCCTTCGTGGGTTGAAGTATCCATCAACGTGGATGTATGATAGCACCACCTATCGGAACCATGCCAAAAAATTTGTATCTCCAATTGCGTTTGCACACTCCAATACCATCCCTTTACTTTCTTGCAACTTGCATGCTTTACTTTCCGCTGCTCATATACTCTTGGCATGCTTGCTTGAAATGTATTTTGAATGTTTGAAATTATGCTAAAGACTCTACCTCAACTCAAAGATCCTAAAAATTGCTACTTTTCTTGTTGAGTGTCTAATCACCCCACCCCCTCTAGACACCTCTTCTTCGATCCTCTCAATTGTTATCTAAGCTTTGGTCTCCATTGCTTTGGTTTAATCACCATTGGAGGAAGATGGCTGAGTCTACGATCGGTAGTATTAGACGTAGAGTACCTATGCTTGACGGAGAATTTTATAAGGAATGGAAAAATGAAATGCTTGAGATCTTCAATCAATATCATTTGAACAAGCATATTGTTAGTCCTTGTGTGCCCCCCATTGATGCTTCGAATCCTACTTCCAATGAGAAACTTGACATGATTCAAAATCTTAGAACTGTTGATCGTGTCACTAGAGGATTGCCTAGAAACTTGCGTGTATGTTTGCCAACTTTTGAATGTGCTTATACTATATGGAAATTACTTGAGGAACGATTTCCGGACTACTCTTTGAAAAATCTAGATGCGATCCTTCAAAAGTCCATTGCTTTAAATAAGATGAACTCTAGTGATCCCAAATTTGATGAATGTTTATTTGAGCTTCGTGACCTTATGCATTCCAAAGGAGATGTAGAAATCATTAGTAATATCATCTCGAAAACATTAGAATTCATAAAGATGAACATTGTCATGATCACATAACTAATGAATCACTCTCTCTAGGTGTTGATCTATCTCAAGACAATGTTGAACATGGTTATTATGACGAGGATAATGATAGTGACTTTGACCTTGATGAAAAAATGATACATTTTGGTCTTATGGCTAATCTTCATGGTTACGCAGCCGGACGAAAGGAATGGGTGCTTGATAGTGGATGCATGGATCATATGACCGAAGATAAGGACATGTTTGATGAGCTTGCTAGAAATGATGGTCCACGAAAGTATGTTACCTTTGGTCACAACTCCAAGGGTAAAGTTGTTGGCCTTGGTAAGGTGGCCATATCCAACTATAGCTCTATCAAGAATGTCATGCTTGTATAATCTCAGATATAATCTTCTTTCCGTGTCTAGATTAGCTGATTTTGCTTTAAATGTGATACTCACTCATGTTGATTGCCAAGTCTTTCGTAGAGATAATCATAATATGGTCTTTACCGGCATTCGTAGAGGTGACATATACATTGTTGACTTGAAAGCACAACCTCGCATTTGTCTTATTGCTAAATCTTCTAAAGGTTGGTTGTGTCATAGAAGGTTAGGTCATGTTGGCATGAGAAATCTTGATACGCTTATTAAAGGTGATCATATCCTTGGTCTTAAAGATGTTATATTTGACAAGGATAGACTTTGTAGTTCTTGTCAAGCAAGAAAACAAGTTGGAGGAAGTCATCCTATGAAGAACATCATGACTACGAGCAGACCACTTGAGCTACTTCACATGGATCTTTTTGGTCCCAATGCTTACAAAAGTCTCGGTGGTAACTCTTTGTATTGGTCATAGTTGATGATTTTTCAAGATTTACGTGGGTGTTCTTTCGTGATGCTAAATTGCAAGTCCAAAAGATCTTCAAAAACTTAGCTAATAAGGCCCAGAACCAATTTGAAGTGAAGATCAAGAAGGTTCGAAGTGACAACGGAACAGAGTTCAAGACTGCAAATGTGGATACCTTTATTGACGAAGAAGGGATTTCACATGAGTTCTCGGCCATGTACACACCTCAACAAAATATAGTTGTTGAGAGGAAGAACCAGTCACTCATCGGAATGGAAGAACAATGCTTGATGATTAGAAGATGCCAAGACACTTTTGGGCAGAAGCGGTTGAGACAGCTTGTCATGCTACTAATCGTCTATATCTTCACAAACTTCTCGGCAAGATGGCATACGAGCTTCTCACCGGTAAAAATCCCCAAGTTGGATACTTTCGAGTATTCGGCTCAAAGTGTTACATTCTTAACAAGCGTCGTCATTCGAAATTTTCCCCTAAATCTCATGAAGGTTTTCTACTTGGTTATGGCTCAAACTCTCACACTTACCGTGTCTACAACAATTTCACACGAAAGGTTGAAGAGATGGTAGATGTGAAGTTTGATGAATCTAACGGCTCGCAAGTAGAGCAATTGCCAATTGATGTAGGAGACAAAGACCCTTCGGAGGCAATACAATACTTGTCTATTGGCAAGATTCACCCAACGGAGGTGAAGGAGAATACCTCATCCATTCAAGTGGAAGCCTCATCTTCACGACAATGTGAACCACAAGTTGACTTGGAGGCATCCACAAGTGGGACACACCAAGATAACGGGAACGAGGAAGTGCTTGGAAGATCAACCTCATCGTCCTCCCTCTCCACCTCCACAAGGGGAGAACATCACCAACAACAATAAAGAAGGATAAGAAGAAGAAGATGATGAAGAGGATGTTCCACCCCGACCTAAGCAAAAGCTTTCACGAGTTAAAGCTTGAATTTCTAGAGATCATCCCGTAGAGCAAATCTATGATGATATCCAAACTGGGAGAATCACTCGCTCTAAATCTTGCTCAGCTAACTTTTGTGAACACTACTCCTTCATATCTAACCTTGAACCTATGAAGGTTGAAGATGCTCTTTATGATCCGGATTGGGTGAATGCTATGCACGAGGAACTACATAACTTCGAGAGAAACCAAGTTTGAACATTGGTAGAGAAGCCCGACAACAACCAAAACAGCATTGGTACCAAATGGGTGTTTAGCAATAAGCAAGATGAAGATGGACAAGTTGTACGCAACAAGGCCCGTCTCGTCGCCCAAGGCTACACTCAAGTCAAAGGTATGGACTATGGTGAGACATATGCCCTAGTTCCTAGACTTGAGTCCATACGCTTCTTACTTGCTTATGCAAATCATCATGATATCACTTTATACCAAATGGACATTAAAAGTGCTTTTCTCAACGGTGAAATTGAGGAGGAAGTTTATGTTAGACAACCTTCCGTCTTTATTAATCCCAAGAAACCTAATCATGTTTACAATCTTCACAAAGCTCTTTATGGTCTTGAACAAGCTCCTAGAGCGTGGTATAAATGCTTGACCAAGTTCCTTATTGAATAATGCTTTGAAATTGGGAAAATTGATTCAACACTTTTGACTAAAAGGGTTAATGGTGAATTATTTGTGTGCCAAATTTATGTTGATGATATCATAGTTGGTTCTACTAACCCCATTTTAGTGAAAGGTTTGGAAAGCTAATGTCGGAAAAGTTTGAGATGCCTATGATGAGTGAACTCAAGTTCTTTCTTGGTTTGCAAATCAAGCAAACTAAGGAGGGTACCTTTGTTTCTCAAACGAAATATACCAAGGACTTGTTCAAGAAGTTCAAAATGCAAGAATGCAAAGGTATGACTACACACATGCCTACTAGTGGACATCTTGACTTGACAAAGGATGGCAAACCGGTTGACCAAAAGGTTTATCGTTCTATGATTGGTTCATTGTTATATCTATGTGCCTCCCATCCAGACATTATGCTAAGTGTATGCATGTGTGCACGATATCAAGCGGCCCCCAAAGAATGTCGTCTAAAGGCAGTCAAAAGGATAGTGAGATACTTAATACACAGACCAAACTTTGGCATTTGGTACACTAAGAGGTCTTCTTTCAATCTTGTTGGCTACTCCGATTCAGATTATGCCGGAGACAAGGTCGATAGAAAGTCCACTTAAGGTACTTGTCAATTTCTTGGTAGATCTCTTGTATCTTGGTCCTCCAAGAAAGAAAACTCGATATCCTTGTCCACCGCCGAAGCGGAATACATTGCCGCTGGTTCTTATTGTGCTCAATTACTTTGGATGACCCAAACTCTTAAAGATTATGGGATAAATGTGAAACATGTTCCATTTCTTTGTGACAATGAAAGTGTTATTAAGATTGCACATAATCCCGTGCAACAATCTTGAACAAAGCATATTGAAGTTCGTCATCATTTCATTCGAGATCATGTTGCTAAGGGGGACATTAATCTTAAACATGTTCATACCGACAAGCAATTAGCGGTTATATTTACAAAACAAGTTGATGAGAAAGTGTTTTGCAGGTTGAGAGGTGAATTGAACATTATTGATGCCTCAAACTTGGAGTAATAACTCTTTTCTGAATACATGCAAGGCATAAGCCTTTGACTAATCCTTGATACTTCTCTTATGATGATGATCATATGTCTTGGATCTATTTGTACCCTTGCATGCTATCTAACCCTTGTAGGTACTTAGATGAAATCAAATCTATGAGATTGGAACTCACTCATATCCTAAGCAATCTCTATATCACCAAGTCTCTACAATACGGTGGTTGAAGTCAAGGAAGCATGAATCATTTCAACATATCCTTTGACAATTTCTCTATATCTAATTTCATTTGGTATCAAATTTTCATGATAGTCATTTGGGATACACAAGGGCTCTTCCTTGCAAATCTAACCCATGTAGGAAGATGAACTCAAATTACAAGTGGAGCTCCCAACTCTTGATGAACTACATCAACCTTGAGCATCCCATACAAATTCAACTACATGATGAAGACAAACACCACCACCCAAGGTATGTTATTCCATCTTAGAGAAGCTTTACCCCAAGACATGAGGTCAAAGCAACTCAACAAGATGTGAATACATAAAAATGTTTAAAATAAAAATGGCAACCCCATTTTGAGCTTAAATGATGAGTATGACCCATGATCAAGTGCTCTCACTTGACTCCTAAGTCAATATACTCTAACATAGGTGACTCTATCGCCGACCAATTCTAGATGAAGTTCTCTAGTGTTTCTTTGTGCTCTTGCATTTGTCTTTTGTAAGTTTGTTCCCCTTTCAAAAAAAACTTCATCTAGATTTCTTTTCTTCTCTCTGCATCCAATCCATTGCAAATCTTTCTGTTAATTCCTTGCAAATCTTTGTGAGATCTTATTTGTCTAGTGAGCTGAGTTGACAATTGTTCTCTTTGTGTTGATATTGGACAAGCTGGTTTGTATCTCTTGGTGAAACCGAACCACCTCGGTGCCACCAAAGAATACAACTTGGTGTTACCGATTTCACTATTGGGGAGACAGTTTGCCTTTTGCATCCTACATATTTGTTCCAGCTCAACTCAATGGTTCTTGACCTCTAAAAGCATCACACTCTACATGTTGCTTTGTACTGTGACTCACCTACTGACTCATACTCCAGAAGTGCCCTTCTTGGAGATTGATGTCAAAGGGAGAGAGAGAGATCACATCAAAGCCTATTCACACCTAAGGGAGAGAAAAATTTCTTAGTCATCCCAGATGCTTGGTATTAAAAGAGGAGCAAAGTCACATGTCTTCTAGAGGGGAAAGAGATGTTAGTATTTGTTATAATTATTTGTCTTGCTATGATATTCCTTCTCTATCTTCTCCCATTATCAAATATAAGATTCAGGGGGAGAAAGACTTCCAAGGGAAGAAATCTTCGAATTCATTACATATCTTTCTGGGGACATGTCTATACTTAATAGAGCACCTAGTACTCACTCACTACATGTCATCCCAATCTTGGTACTCTTGTGGTTTGCTGCTCTTGCTCTGCTTAGTAGATGTTTCTGTGTTATCTAACCTTGTTTACTCAGGTGCATCTCTTCCAAAGCTAGCTCAAGACCACAAGGTAAGTATATGCATCACACTCATGTGCATGACAATCTCTTGCTAATGTACATATTGTTTGCAAGAAGGACTCCTGAACATGAAGGTACATTTCCTATATCCATTTGCTCTGATCCATACAACCAAGATACATGTAACTCATTGTTTGCTCTGACATGCTTATGCACTCACATGCATTTATATTCAATATTCACATGACTGCATACATGTAGGGGGAGCGTATGAATGTTACATGTCTTTCCAAATCTTTACTTGCTTTTCTCTATATCTTTATCTAAAGCTTTGATGTATGTTGTCGTCAATTACCAAAAAGGGAGAGATTGTAAGCACAAGTGCTCCCTGGGTGATTTTGGTAATTAATGTCAACATATCTCTTGTTGGACTAATATCTTTACCTAGTATATTTCAGATGTGTTCAACAGTGGAGTGGCATTGACAAGAGGATGTGGAACCCCTTCAAGATGCTAAGGACAGAAGATTGGCAAAAGCTCAAAATCTCAAGACTCTTCAGTTTCATTTAGTGATCCAAGATCACATTGAATCCATAGGAAAATCCAATACTATTAAAAGAGGATGAGGTGTTGCTTAATGGCTTGCTTGCTCAAAGTGCTTAGTGATATGCTCCGAAGCCCTCAACCAGTTTCTCATATCCACATATGTCTCAAACCAAAAGTCAAACTCGGCCCCACCGATTTGATCGATCCGGCGCCACCGAGTTCACTTGACAAAGCCACTGCCAAAACCCTAATCAGTTCGGTCTCACCGATAGGGTCTCGGTCTCACTGAGATGGGATTGCAAACTCTCTGTTTCCTATTTGAACCATTTTGGTCTAACCGAGATGTGAGAATCGGTCTCACCGAGTTAGCATTGCAAACTCTCTGTTGCCTCTTCATAACACTTCGGTCTCACCAAAATGAGCGGATCGGTCCCACCGAGTTTGCTTAACCATCTCTCTGTTTTCCTATTACAACAATCGGTCTCACCAAGTTGATGTGATCGGTCTCACAGAGATTACGTTATGCCCTAACCCTAATGAAACGGTCTCACCGAGTTGATCATATCGGTCCCACCGAAAAGGCTAACGTTCTCATTCTAAACTGAATCAGTCTGATCGAGTTTCACCATTCGGTCGCACCGAGTTTGGTAAATTGTGTGTAATGGTTAGATTTTGTGTGGAGGGTATATATACCTCTCCACCTACTCCTCATTCATGGAAAGAGCCATCAGAACAATCCTACACTCCCGTTACTCATTTTCTGAGAGAGAAAACACCTACTCATGTGTTGAGACCAAGATATTCCGATCCTACCATATGAATCTTGATCTCTAGCCTACCCCAAGTTGCTTTCCACTCAAATCTTCTTTCTACCATATCCAAATCGGTGAGAGAGAGTTGAGTATTGGGGAGACTATCATTTGAAGCACAAGAGCAAGGAGTTCATCATCAACACACCATCTATTACCTTTTGGAGAGTGGTGTCTCCTAGATTGGTTAGGTGTCGCTTGGGAGCCTCCGATAAGATTGGGGAGTTGAACCAAGGAGTTTGTAAGGGCAACGAGATCGCCTACTTCGTGAAGATCTACCCTAGTGAGGCAAGTTCTTCGTGGGCGATGGCCATGGTGAGATAGACAAGGATGCTTCTTTGTGGACCCTTTGTGGGTGGAGCCCTCCATGGACTCGCATAGCCGTTACCCTTCGTGGGTTGAAGTCTCCACCAACGTGGATGTACGGTAGCACCACCTATCGAAACCACGCCAAAAACATCCGTGTCTCCAATTGCATTTGCACACTCCAATCCCATCCCTTTACTTTCTTGCAACTTCCATGCTTTACTTTCCGCAACTCATATACTCTTGGATGGTTGCTTGAAATGTATTGTGAATGTTTGAAATTATGCTAAAGACTCTACCTGAACTCAAAGATCCTACAAACTACTACTTTTCTTGTTGAGTGTCTAATCACCCCCTCTATACACCTCTTCTTCGATCCTCTTAGTTGATGACTTGCCGGAGTGTTACTATAGCGAGAGATCCAGGATTGCTGCACCCCAAGTTAAGAAGGTCCCGACAGGGCATGCTGGCGTTGATCGTACATTTACTATCAGCACCACCCTTAATGACAAATACGAAATCGCGCTCGTTGCCGTCCTATGGGCGAATGTTGATGTGTTTGCCTGGCAACCATCTCATATTCCCGGTGTTCCCAGGGAGGTAATCGAGCACCACCTTGCTGCTTGCCCACATGCCCGACCCATCAAACAGAAAGTCCGGAAGCAGGCCTTGGAGAGGCAGCAGTTCATTACAGAAGAGATCAAGAAACTTGAGGGAGCTGGTTTGGTCAGAGGAGTCCTACATCCAACATTGTTGGAAAACCCAATGGTGGTCCAAAAGGCTAACGGGAAGGGGAGGCTTTGCATAGATTTTACAGATCTCAACAAGGCTTGCCCAAAGGACCCATTTCCCTTCCCGCGCATTGATCAGATTGTGGATGCCACTTCAGGTTGTGATTTGCTCCCCTTTCTTTATGCATACTGTGGGTACCACCAGATCTTTATGTCCAAGGAAGATGAAGAGAAGACGTCATTCATCACTCCGTGTGGTACGTACTGCTTTGTCTGCATGCCATTCAGATTAAAGAGTGTCGGGTCCACTTTTGTGAGGGCAGTTTAGATTGGTTTTGAGACGTAGCTGCACAAAAATATTGAGGCCTAAATGGATAACATTGTGGTCAAGAGCATGGACAGAGCCACCCTTGTTCAGGATTTTGAAGAACCATTTGCTAACTTGCGCAAAATCATTTTGAAGCTCAACCTGGGGAAGTGTGTATTAGGTGTTCCCTCTGGTAGGCTACTTGGGTACTTTGTATCCCACCGTGGGATCGAAGCCAACCCCGACAAGATTAAGGCTATCGAGCAGATCCAAGTGCCAACACTAGTACGCCTCGGTGTTATACAAACAATTTTTAACCCCTTTCCGCGATGGCATTTGGAACCGTCACCTAGTGAGTGACGGTGATAGGAGGGTCCTTCTCGCACGAACCAGAAACCGTCGGGGATAGGGACCCTACAGTACTCGTACTTGTAAGTGCATCTACTGCCCCTTAGTTATTTTGGTGTATTGAAGACTTATAGGTTAAGGGACTGATGCGTTTGTGAGTGTACACATGTCTATAAGTCTATGAGGATTTCGATATTTACAGAGAAAGTGGACCCCTAAAAATGAATGTCTTCAACTGAAGACTTTGGATTTCTGAAGACTTTCTAAAGATTTTGGAAGTGAAGAAATTGGTGTGACCTTGAAGACTTGGATATTTATGCGAGGATTATGAAGCATGAATAATTTTGTAATTTTGTTTTCGTAGTTTCATTTTCTCTTTCTTGGGTCATAGGAAACACCGTACTATTAAAGGGGGTCGAGGTAAAACTAAGGAAACATATTTCCAAGTGATGCTCAACTCAAAGCCTACACTACCCAATCCTTTTGAGTGAAGCCATTGGAAATCTCATACAGTTCAGTTAATTTCTTCAGTGACAGAGACGAAGTTCTTCTGGTCTCTGAGGAATTAGTTCTGACTAAGGAGTTAGGAATTCGCCAGTGCGGATCGCCTACAAGTAAGGAACATGATAGCCCTAAGGAGTTCGATACTCAAATTTCCGACCATTGTTGTGCTAGCGCCAGCTGTCCCAAAATATCTACCCACCTAACGGTCATATCATTGAAGGGCATTTATGTCTTATCATGTCGAGCTGCTCCCTAGGCTATAAATAGCCCCCCTACAACCACTAGCTGGCTGGCTGCTCCGAGAGAAACTGACACTTGTCATTAGAGCAACCCTTCCTCCGAGGACTTTCAGCGAAAATCATCAAGTGAGGAATAACCCAAAACCCAAACATCTAAAACCCAAAAGCGATTGAGCATCATTGAAGAGATTGTTCCTGTGTGGAACCGACACTTGTTACCTTTGAAGAATGTGATCTTCTAGACGGTTAGGCATCAATGGTCTAGAACATCCAAGAGGAATTGTGGATCGTCGGGTGACCAAGTATGTGAAGGTTTGGAAGTCACATGTGTAGACTTACCACGAGTGATTGGGCAAGGTCTGTTTGACCTTAGCTCAAGGGGACTACGGTGAGGACTTGGTTTCTTGGACTGTGTGTCTAGGACTGGGTGTCCAGGACTGTGTGTCCTCAGGTTCAAATACCTAGCCGCCCCAACAGACGTACAACTATCACAGCAGTTGCAAATGGTCTACCAAATCATTATCTTCATCACGCGTACTGGTTCTATTGCCTCAACCCTTTCATTTACTCATTCTTGTGCTGATGAACTTGATCTGTACTATTTGAAGACTTTGACTGAAGACTTTCTCAATTTCCTCAACCCAATTTCTTCAGTCTTCAGTCCTCAGCCTGGTTATCCTGTTTACACGCTACTTGTACTCTGTGCTTGTTTTCATTTTGTCATGATGACCATGCTACTGTCTTGTTATGCTTGCACCTGAGTATCTATTCTGCTGCTAAGTAGTTCATTGCTTAGGAAATTCCTCATCTAGAATTTCCTCAATGACGAATTTGTAAAAATCGCCTATTCACACCCCCTCTAGTCAATATAACACACTTTCAATTGGTATCAGAGCAAGGTACTCCCTTGTTTTGTGTGCTTTTGGTTTAAGCGCCTGGAGTTTTAGTTATGTCGACCGCAGGAATGAACACTGTGACATGACCAATCTTTGATGGTCATGATTATCCCAAGTGGAAGGCCATGATGAAGAAGCACCTCATGGTGATGAAGAGTGAGCTGTGGACCGTCACTGAGATTGGTCTTACCGATCTATGCAAGATGGTAGATGCTGATGATATTGGCAAGTACACTCTACTCAACCTCACCGCGAAGAACGTCATCTATTCCTATCTGTCCCAAAATCAGTTCGGAAACATCATGCATCTCAGCCATGCGAAGCTTATCTGGGACCGACTCTCTGAGGTATATGAAGGTCATCGAAGTCGTCACAATAACTAGTTTGAGGATTTCAAGGAATCTCTCAAGGCGATTAATTTCGAACTGGAATCTTCATCCTCTGCACCTTGCCTTATGGCAAAAGGTGCCAAGGTAACTGATTGCTATCTATCTGAGTCTAGTGATGATGAATCTAGTGATGAATTTGGACCCAGTTATACTAAACTTGCTAAAATTGCCATAAAATAGCAAAAAGCCTTTGATAATGTTCAAAATATGCTAGAAAGAAGTGATGATCTGTTGGGTGGCGAAATGGATCGAAACTAAAATCTTGACTGAAAATCTTCAAAGACTTTAGTCCAAGTATGATAACCTTCAGGATAATCATAACACTCTCTTATATGATCATGAGAAGCTTTCCTATGAATTTCTTCAAATGAAGCAAGATCTTGAGAAGCTAAGTGAGAGTTATGAAGATCTTCAGAAGGAACTTGATTCATTGCTTGCTCAAGAGATCAGAGTTGCTTAGGAGGAATTCATTCCACCATGTCTTAAATGCATTGAACGTGAAACTGCAAATTCTCACCTAAAAGTTCAAATGCTTCTACTGTTACAAATTCTTCAACTGTTTCTGTGGTGACAATTTCCTCAACTGAGGAAAACACCGATGCTACTGACGAAAATGCAGGGTTGAAGGAATTGTATATGACAGGCATGTACAAAATCCTCAAAGGTTATCAAATTCTTTGTGATGTGCTTAAAAAGGAGATTCTGAACAGGAACCCTAGGAAAGAGGGTATTGCCTTTGAGAGGAAACTCAATGTTGATGGGACCTACTGGAAACCTGAGCAGTATCCCAAAACCTCATGGGTTGCTGCAAAAGGTCCTCCCGTAGATCCATCTACCTTATCTGGCTTTACTTGTGAATCTTCATATTCTTCTGATGAGTCATTTGACTCCAACTATAAACAGTTCAAAAATCAGAATGGTGAAGTATTTGCTAGATATGTTGGAACTAAGTGCAGGAATGGTCCCCGTATGAAGAAAATCTGGGTCCCTAAGAGGCACCTAGAAAATCTTCAAGTGAATGTCTTCAGGACACCTCCTGTGAAGAACAAGAACCCGAGATCAAATTCTTCATATGGATTAAGATCTTCATATGGATCTGAATCCTCATATGGACCAAATTCCTCAAGTGGATCAAATTCCTCATATGATCATCATCGTGCTAACACATCAATTTCGCAGGGAAAGAAGGATTATGAATATGTGCATTATTCTTCTAATCATTATGTTCATAAGTCCTCGAAGAATTTCTCTGCTTACTCATATTCATACTCTAACCCCTCTCCTATGAAACGAAGTGCACTCACTTCAATGCCACCATTCTCAATTAGCGCTCGTCGAATGATGAACTCTTTGCCACCCCTCCAGATGTGGGTGGTGAAGAAAAAGAACTAATATCTTATGCAGGGTCAGGTCTACAGACGAACTTAAACGTCCAAAGAATTTGCTGGAGACCTGAAAATGCCTGAAAGGATGTAATCCAATCATGTAGAAATGATTCATTCATTTCTCACGTCCTCATTCTTCATATAATTGCTCTTATTTATGAAATTCATTCTGATGAAATTGATGTCATATTCTTCACAATGAAGCATATGAGTTGTAAGATGTACTAATTCTTCTACATGATGACTCTCTCAAAGCTAATGAGTGGGTCCTCGACAGTGGATTCACAAATCACATGACCAGTGACAAGAACCTACTGATGGACTCTGATTTATCTCCATCTCAGCTAAAGCATATCACCTACGCTGATAAAGGAAAAAGGCAAGGTATTGGGTCTAGGTAAGGTTGCAATCTCAAAAGATCGACACAAGGACAAAGTCATGCTTGTCGAGTCTCTTGGATTCAACCTCACGTCTGTCTTAATGCTTTGTGACCTTGATATGGTTGTTGTGTTTGGCAAGTATCGATGTGTTGTAGTTTTAGAATATGACAACTCCAAAGTCTTCGAAGGCTTTAGGAGAGGAGACTTGTATATTGTTGATTTCTCTATAGGACCATAGCCTGCCACATGCCTACTTGCAAAATCTTCAGAGGGATGGCTATGGCATCGATGACTCGGTCATGCTGGCATGAGGAACTTGCACGTGCTTGTGAAGAAGAAGCATATCCTTGGAATTGAGGGTGTGAAATTCTTCAAAGATCATCTTTGTGGGGCTTGCAATGGTGGAAAGGTGACCAAATCCAAGCATCCCTCAAAGACTATCATGACTACCACTCGTCCATTTGAATTTCTTCACATGGATCTCTTCGACCCTACACATTATTCTGCATTCACAAATGCAGCATCTCTTTATGGCTTTGTCAATGTTGATGACTATTCTCGATTTACATGGGTCCATATCATCACATTTAAGCATGAACTGCAGGAAATCTTCAAGCGTTTTTGCTCAAGGGCCTCGATGAATTTCGGTGTGAAGATCAAGCATATCCGGAGTGACAATGGGACTGAGTTCAAGAACACTGGTCCTGATGACTATCTTGATGAACTTGGTATTACTCATGACCTATCAGCCCCATACACTCCTCAGCAGAACGACGTTGTGGAGGGCAAGAACAGAACGCGTGTTGAGATGGCTCGCACTATGCTTGATGAATATAAGATGCCTCTTCGGTTCTGGCCTGAGGCTACCAACATTGCATGCCACATCATCAATAGGGTATATCTTCACAAACTCCTCAAGAAAACCTCATATGAACTACTCACCGACAAGAAACCCAATGTGAGTTATCTCAAAGTCTTCGGTGCTAAATGCTGGGTTAGAGATCCTCATCACAATTCCAAATTTGCACCAAAAGAACATGGAGGTTTCATGCTTGGTTACGGAAAGGACTCGCACACCTACAAAATCTTCATCAATCATCTTCACAATATTGTTGAGACTGTAGATGTGCGGTTTGATGAAACTAATGGCTCGCAAAGAGAGCACCTGCCTTCTGTGTGAGGGGAAATACCTCCCGAGGAATCTGTCTAGTTCAAAGCTACTGAAGATATCATCCCCATTGAAGAATCGGCTGAAGAAGTCATTCCTGACAATGAAGAAAATCATTCTGGTGCTCCTGAAGAAACTGCTACTGAAGAAAATGCTCAGCCAGACCAAAGTCGTCAACCTGCTCATCCTCGTGTAGCAAAAGAAGTGCAGCTTGAGAAAATCATTGACGACATCAATGCACCAGGCCCTCTCACACGCTCAAGAGCTTCACACTTATCTAACTTTTGTGGGCACTTTGCTTTTGTCTCTATCACAGAGGCCACCAAAGTTGATGAGGCATTTCTGGAACCTGAGTGGATTCAAGCTATGCAAGAGGAATTGTATCAATTCGAGTTCAACCATGTGTGGGAACTCGTCAAGTGACCAGATCCTTGGAAGCACAATATCAATGGCACCAAGTGGATCTATCGAAACAAGCAAGATGAAAATGGCCTTGTGGTGAGGAATAAGGTTTGTCTCGTAGCTCAAGGCTACACACAGGTTGAAGGAATTGACTTCGATGAAACTTTTGCTCATGTTGCTAAACTTGAAGCTATTCACATACTACTTGCTTATGCTAACCATCATAATATCATCTTATATCAAATGGATGCGAAAAGTGCATTCCTCAATGGTAAGCTTGAGGAGGAAGTATATGTTGCTCAACCCCTAGGTTTTGAAGATCCTAAATCTCCTGACAAAGTCTTCAAACTCAACAAGGCCCTCTATGGCCTCAAGCAGGCCCCTCGGGCGTGGTATGATACTTTGAAGGAATTCCTCACGAAGAAAGGCTTCCAACCCGGTTCACTTGACCCAACTCTTTTCACTAAGTCATATGATGATGAATTATTTGTGTGTCAAATCTATGTGGACGATATTATCTTTGGCTGCACTAATGAACGTTGCAGTGACGAATTTGGCTACATGATGCGTGAAGAATGTAAAATGTCCACGATGGGAGAGCTTAAATTCTTCCTAGGCCTTCAAATTCGTCAACAACGCAATGGAATCTTCATATCTCAAGAGAAATATGTCAAGGATGTTCTGAGAAAATTCGGCATGCAAGATTGCAAAGGCGTCAAAATCCCTATGCCCACAAATGGCCAACTGTGCACCAATGAAAATGGTAAAGACTTCGATCAAAAGGTATACCGCTCCATGATTGACTCTTTATTGTATCTATGTGCATCTAGGCCAGATATTATGCTTAGTGTTTGCATGTGTGCTTGATTTCAAGCTACACCAAAGGAATCACACCATAAGGCTGTGAAGCATATTCTTCGATATCTAGCTCACACACCAACACTTGTATTATGGTATCCCAAGGGCTCCGATTTTGATCTCATTGGATATTCTGACTCTGACTATGCTGGTGATCGAGTGGATCGCAAGTGTACATCCGGCACATGCCATTTCCTCGGACGATTCTTATTATGTTGGTCCTCGAAGAATCAGAACTGTGTATCACTCTCCACTGCTGAAGCTGAGTACATAGCTACTGGGTCATGCTGTGCTCAATTACTATGGATGAAGCAAACCCTCAAGGACTATGGTGTCAACATGAAGAATGTGCCACTCTACTGTGACAATGAGAATGCCATCAAGATTGCTCACAACCCAGTTCAGCACTCAAGGCCAATGCACATCCAGATCCGTCATCATTTTCTTCGTGATCGTGTCTTCAAGGGCGACATTTCCATCTACCACGTGAAGACTGAAGACCAGCTGGCAGATATTTTCAATAAGCCCTTGGATGAGAAGAGATTTTGCAAGTTGCTGTGTGAGCTAAATATCTTAGAATCTTCTACTGTTCTATGAAAGGACACACATCCTAATAATTATGCAAAATTGATGACTTTGATGTGCAACACATGAAGTAACGTTTTTCTTCAATCAATGAAGACTAACCCTCTAAGTGTGAAGAAATGAATGAAGAAACTGATTAGCAGAGCCCTACGACAATTGTACACGGTGTCTGAAATATTCATTCTTATACAGTGGATCATGCCACAAACAAAAGTTGATAATCTTCAATTTGAGTTTTTCTTCTGTTTTTGAAATTCCTCAACTATTCAATTTATTCAACTTTGCAATGTCTTCACGCTTTCCGTTGTTGTTCTGCATTGACTATATATATTTGAGTTTATGTCCTCTATAGCATTCACTTATTGATATTTCTTCAAGTTGTTTTTCTGCTAAGTGAATGTGATCGGACCCATCCCCCTCTATGCTAAACTCAACCCAATCTATTCACAAATTCTTTATGTGCGTTCTATTTGAAACCTGTTCAAAATATTCACCGTGTCCTTGACAATTGAAGAATTTGTAAACGTTAAAATTTTCCTATCTAAATTGTAGGCTTTGCCGCTCAAACCGTTCCACATTCAACTATACGACTTATCTATTCACCCACGATATCACACGATCTCCACCTGTCTGTACGTGGGTGACACATGTCGCACGGATGAGAAGGGTCAGGGGCATGTTCGTCCATTTTCCTCGGGCGAACATTTTTCACCTCGGCTATAAATACCCCCTCGCCCTCCTCACTTTGTTTTTACTCCGCTTGACCTCCACTCCCTCGCTCGAGATCTCAAAACCTAGCGCTGCCGCTACTTCCATCGTCAACGGTGAGGAAGAGCTTTGATGCCTCGACCTCGTCGCTGTCGTACTCATGCCGGCCGCGGATCTCTTCACTTCACCGCCGCCATAGCTGTATTCCTCTACCAAGCTAGGGCGTGGAAGATCTAAACCGACGAGCTTCAAATCTACTATTCACAGTTCGTAGTGCTCTTCGTCAAGGGTAATTAAAATCTACTTTTACTACCCTTGTTGATTCAAGTGATTTCTACAAATGTTCAAAATGGTGTTTATTCTTCAATCTTCACACTCTAAACACCGCACACAAACATCTATTCTTGATCTGTTTCTCTAAGTTAAGTTTTTCTTGAAGATTCCTCAATTGTGTGGATTTTCAATCTACACAACTCTGGAACCTAACTCAAAGAAAGCCTAGTGAAATTCTTTAAGTGACATCTGGTCAAATTCCTCAAACTTGTTCCTATTTGCAAAAACTGCTGAGAACACATATGACCTCTCCAAATTCTTCGCGCCTATAGTCTGTTCACAGGTACAAATGTCTGGTGCTGAATCTCTAGGTTCTCATCAGCTTAATTCATTTGCAGCGTTGCTCGAAGACAAATTGCACACCTCCTAAGAGAACTCAGTCGTTCAAAATCCCCAGCTGAAGAAAATGACTAATGGCAAGAAACCTCAGAAAGGAGGGAAGAAACTGGAAGCCAACACTGCCTTTGAAATTCCTGATGATATCTATGAAGAATATTGCACTCCTGATGAGGCCAAATATGGTAAGGAGACTAAGAATCAGCGCAAGGTGTGCATACAAAGGATAGAGAGAAGATGGGTTAGACAATGGAGGGAATATCGCCATGTTACACCCAAGTACATGATGAAATTCGATGTACACCCTCCATGCCCAAGACCTACATTGGCACCTGGCCAAATTGCCGATCCCTCTAGCATGAGAAGAGGTGAGGAATTTCCCAAGGAATGGGCCAAGCGTCAAGCCAATTTCGCTGGAATGGCCAAAGAGGTAGTGAGGAAATTCATTGAAGATTCTGATGTTGCTGCTGCTGAGGCCTCTGCTAGAAAGCCTAAAAAGGCAATGCCCAAGAAACCAGCTCGCAAGCCCAGTTCTTCTACCTCACAGCCAAGCTCCTCAGCAATGCCCTCACGGCCCAGCTCTGCAAATCCCACACGACCAATTCCTCAAGATCCTCCAGCTACACCAAAGTCCTCAGCACCTGCACATCTCGCCTCATGCCAAAGGACAACAGGCATCTCCATTGCCTCAGGAGCTTCTGCAAATTCTTTGGCTCCTCCGCATTCCTCAACAGGCCCCACTCTACTGAAGTCTAAGGCCATTGCAGGACGTGGCGCTAGACCAAGTCCTCACAAGAAGCAAGTCGCCTTCCATGTGCCGTCTAGTGATGACGAAGCTGATGATGAGGAACTCGCCAAATCATCAGAGACACAGAGGAAAGGGCCGCTAAAGCCAAAGGCAGCAATGTGCCATTGATGCTGGATCCAAAGTCGATCCTCGATTTCATTGACCTATGGCATAAGGACCCCGACACTCCTTTGCGTGAGATGAACCTCACTCCTGGTCAAAGTCATATGATGAATGCCTTCATCGGTGAGGAAAATGGAAATATGAACAGGCCAGGAAAACAAAGAAGGATCAGTACAAGAAAGAAAGACTCTTGAAGAAAAATGTCGTGAATATGTCTCCTGTGCAACTTGTGAAGCCGCAAGCTGAGATCAAAAACCTCAATGATGAATTTGACAGATACCGTGCTAAATGGCTGGGAGCCAAAGTCAGATTCGTCAATCTGACCAAGGGATTCACCTCAAATGTTGCAGCACCAACGCAACATGCATCTCCTCAGGCTGAGGCATCTGCTCAGCCCATTGAAGAACATGCCAGCACCGCTGATGAAAATCAGGCTGCTGATGAAACTGAAGTTACCAGGGCTGATGACTATATTCCAGCCACTAAAGAAATTGCCAGGGCAACCACTAGTGTTGCGCCTGTGGAACAAGCCAGGCCAGCTGAGACTTCCATCGTTATACTTGAAGAAACTGAACAAGCTAGGCAAACTGAAACTGTTGTGCATGAGTTCATTGAACCAATTTCCTCTGCTCGTCCTGCACCAACATCAAGTCTAGTTCTTCCTTCTGCATCAGTAGTAAGGAAAACAAAGGTTGCAGAACGAGCAGCAGTGAAGAAAAGGAAATCATCTATGTCTTCAGGGTCTATTGCCCCTAAGAAGATGAAGAAATTGACTAGTTCGGTCAAGAATCCCATTGATGTTGTTCCTCTCTCAAGCATGCCATCAAAGGAAAACATTTCTTTTGGTAAAGAATATGTGATCCCAAGCGGATCGGATGAAGATGTTCCTTCTACTGCTTCTTTAGAGCAGTTGGACGAAGAAATTGAAGTGGATGATATCCCTTCAACCCCAGTGATCTCATCGCTTATGCCTCAGTTCACACCCGAAGAAGCAGGCATTGAAGAATTAAGTGAAGATGATGAAGACGTGGACATTGGAAGCACAACTCTTGTGATGAATGATGACTTTTGGGAAAGTCGGCACCCCAACTCTCCATTGTTCACGCCATTGCAACAAATTCCTTTGTCCCCAAAGCACACTCAAGTTCAAACGGGCTCTGACAAAACTTGCACCACTCCTTCCATACCTGAAGAAATTCAAGCCACTAGTGCTATTGAAAATGCTCCTGAAGAAATAAAGACTCGGGCTGCAACTAAGGCAGAAACTATAATTCCTCAACCTATGATTCCTGAGGCTGTGATGCAATTAACTGATACTCCTCAGCCCAAGCTGAAGGATCCCTTCTCTAGAAAGCCAAACTTCAAGGCTCATGACTTCTACCACGAGCATGTGTTCTTCACAGACTTCAACCATATGACTATGCTCGTCTTAGAAGGAAGCGCTTCTGGACTGCCAGCCATGCAAACTTCTATTCTTCACTGCTTTTTGATAAGGACAAAGTCTTCGACCATGTGCATATTCGTCATGTGGACATGGAATCACTGCCTTGCTTCACACCATTCCTCAGCGTTCTGTACGATGCTGGACTGCTCACCCTCTACACAGATATATGTGATTGGAATGAAGAGCTCATTCTTCAGGTCTATGCAACACTACACATCACTGGAACTGCTGAAGATGTGAACTCCTGGGTGTTGGACTGGATGACAGAAAACACTCACTTCAAAGCACCGGCCTCAGAATTGCTTCATGCCCTACCTATCAGTCCTCCCCTTGAAGGTGCACATTGTATATATCATGAACCTGAACTCACTAACCATTATATGCAAGTGTTGATGAAGCCATTGAAGCCTGGTCAAGCCCCAAGAACCAAATTCCTCGTGAAGGAATTGCTATATGTGCCTTGGACTGTCTATCGCATTCTGACAAAGACATTGATTCCAATCAAAGGCCACGACTTCAATGAAGAAGAGGTCATTGGCATCATGAAGAATCTGTTGTTCAATATCATGCATGGGATCCCCATCAACTATCATGGTTTCTTCTTGAGGACATTGGTAAATGTTGTACTATCTCCTTTTGATTTGAAGCCTTATGCTCCCTCGATCATGAGATTCATCAGAACAAGGTCTTCAATGGCATACAAGGCTGACTTTCAGAATCATCTCAGCTATGTGCCTCCACTTGAAGTCCTCAAATAGACAATTTCCTTAGTTGAAGGAAAAGGAAAAGCCGCAATCATTGATGAAGGAATTCGTCCATTGGATGGTCAGTTCCGCAAAGCTGCATCCTACTCCACCAATGATGACTCTGCCACTCATGACTCTGCCGCCAATGCCTCAAAGCAAAATCCTCAAGGCACAGCTCCAAGTGTGACGACTGATCGTGAGCTTCTCCTTAGTCTTCATCAGAAGGTCGATTGCAACCATAAATGGGTCAAGAGGCAGTTTGGCTCAATTCTTCACAACATGACTACTACATACGATGTAGTGAAGAAAAACCACTACTACCTCCATGAAGTTTTCAATCGCACCTAGGCTGTTGTGTCTCATCTCTATGGCGAAGAAGACCTGAAGCAAATGGGCTTCAAGGAGGACTTTGACTGGCCTCAACCTCCAGTGAAGAAATTCAAGAAAGTCAAAGTTCCTTCCTTCGTGGCCAACTCATATTCTTCATCACGCGAGACCGATGAGTATGAAGATTTGGACGACACTGCGGCATACCCTACTTCAACAACCGACCCCAACAACACTGGCGCTCCTCCATCTTCTTCGTGATATTCTTCAGGGGCGTTAGTCTTCATTTTTCATCCCTTTTGGTCATTCGAGGACAAAGGGGGAGAAATTTGAGTTAGTCTTCAAGCAGGTCTTTCTTTATGAGCGTTTTTTTGCTAAGTTAAAACTCTCGTTCTGTTGAAGATTCGTTGGGTCGAGTTGTAAACTTAAACCCGATGGTGGTCTGATACTTTCGTTGTGTTCTTCTGCATGCTATTTTCTCATATATGTTAATGCACACATGCTGAATTATATTAGTAACCATATTTCATCATGCATTTCAAATTGTTCATAACATATGTTAAATGCATGTATGAATTACCAGATATAGTGGGAGATCTCCATGATACTACTCTTCAATTGTGCATTGCTTCAAAAGCAAATTCCTCACTATGCACATCTTCAGGGGAGTTCTTCTGTATCTTGCAATCAAATTCCTCAATATTAGTATTTACACTTCATATGTTTATCCTCGTTGAAAACTTAACCTATATTGTCATCAATCACCAAAAAGGGGGAGATTGTAAGTGCATGTAGTGCCCCTTAGTGATTTTGGTGTATGGGAGACTTATAGGTTAAGGGACTGATACGTTAGTGAGTGTACATAGGTCTATAAGTCTATGAGGAGTTTGATATTTACAGAGAAAGTCGACCCCTAAAAATGAATATCTTCAACTGAAGACTTTGGATTTCTGAAGACTTTTTGAAGATTTTGAAAGAGAATAAATTGGTGTGACCTTGAAGACTTGGATATTCATGCGAGGATGATGAAGCGTGAAGACTTTTGTTTTCGTAGTTTCAATTTTTCTTTCTTGAGTCATAGGAATAACCGTACTATTAAAGGGCGTCGAGGTAAAATGAAGGAAACATATTTCCAAGTGATTCTCAACTCAAAGCCTACACTACCCAATCCTTTTGAGTGAAGCCATATGAAATCTCATACAATTCAGTCAATTTCTTTAGTGACAGAGACGAAGTTCTTCTGGTCTCTGAGGAATTTCTTCTGACTGAGGAGTTAGGAATTTGCCAGTGCGGATTGCTTACAAGTGAGGAACATGATAGGCCTCAGGAATTTGATACTCAAATTTTCGACTGTTGCTATACTATGCGCCAGCTGTCCCAAAATATCTACCCACCTAACGGTCATATCATTGAAGGGCATTTATGTCTTATCATGGCGGGCTGCTCCCTAGGCTATAAATAGCCGCCCCCTACAACCACTAGTTAGTTGGCTGCTCCGAGAGAAACTGACACTTGTCATTAGAGTAACCCTTCCTCCCAGGACTTTGAGCGAAAATCACCAAGTGAGGAAAAACCCAAAACCCAAACACCTAAAATCCAAAAGTGATTGAGCATCACTGAAGAGATTGTTCCTGTGTGGAACCGACACTTGTTACCTTTGAAGACTGTGATCTTCCAGATGGTTAGGCGTCAATGGTCTAGAGCATCCAAGAGGAATTGTGGATCGCCGGGTGACCAAGTCTGTAAAGATTTGGAAGTCACCTATGAAGACTTACCACGAGTGATTGGGCGAGGTTTGTGTGACCTTAGCTCAATGGGAATACGGTGAGGACTTGGTTTCTTGGACTGTGTGTCCAAGACTGGGTGTCCAGGACTGTGTGTCCTTAGGTTTAAATACCTGCCCGCCCCAACAGACGTACAACTATCACAGCAGTTGGAAATGGTCTAACAAATCATTGTCTTCATCAAGCGTACTGGTTCTATTCCCTTAACCCTTTCATTTACTCATTCTTGTGCTGGTGAACTTGATCTGTACTATTTGAAGACTTTGACTGAAGACTTTCTCAATTTCCTCAACCCAATTTCTTCAGTCTTTGGTCCTCATTCTGCTTATCCTGTTTACACGCTACTTGTACTCTGTGCTTGTTTTCATTTCGTCATGATGACCATGCTACTATCTTGTTATGCTTGCACCTGAGTATCTATTTCATTGCTAAGTAGTTTGTTCCTTAGGAAATTCCTCAGCTAGAATTTCCTCAGTGATGAATTTGTAAAAATCGCCTATTCACCACCTCTAGTCGATATAACGCACTTTCAGTACTCGTTTCTGCTCGCATTGCTATCGCAGTCGGTATTCTGTGGTGCTACGTTTACGATGCGCGGCCCATCACAAACGGTTCACCGTTATAGAACGTGTATGATAAGCATACAATCACACGCATTCGCTTTTACCAAAACCGTATGCGATAACTAATTAAGAAGATTAGCTAATCATCGTACGAGTGTTGGATAAGATTACGAAACATCGGACCGTCGTAACATCGTCATACACGACAACTATCCCACACGCTATTTTGTGGTGCAATGTTTACGATGCATACTTCATAAGAAACAGTTCATGGTTGCGAATCATGTATGATAAGGCAACTAACACAAACGTTTAGTTTGCCTGTACCATTTGTGATATTGTCTGACATCGCACACACTTTGCAAACGGCAACTGTGTGCTTGTTTGCACATGTTTCCTCTTTGTTAACCATCTCAGATTATGGTGTATATCGGAAACGTTTGTATTTTACCAACCGTGTGTGCCGTAACAACCTGGAGAGCATAATCTCACCGTAATTTAATTGCTGCTATTTCAAATTGTACCAAATTTGAATTTGAATTTGAATGTATGCTACAACTTTATTCATATCCATTAGGTTCAAACAACCATTGCATTATTCGATTCATAGGTACATATGTTCAAGGGTTACATAAGAACCAAATAAAGAACGATGAACCACAGTTGTATACTTGTACAATTAAAGATGGTAAATAAAGGGGCAAAATACATTCTGGTTGCTGAATAAGGTGAAGCAGAATGCCCATAATGTTCCCTCCTCCATGCAGAAGGCACGCACGACTCTAGTCCAACCCATTTTGATGGTCGACCACCCATCCTTCACGGTCTTCATGAAAACAACTAGATAGTCATCGTGTTGTGGTAGAAATACTTTAACCTTTGCATGCCCACCAATCATGTAGTTTGAGAGGTAATCTTGAGTAAACTACTTTGGCAACCAATGCAAAGGAAAAAGATTCACACATTGTCATCTATCACAACTCATTATGGGCAGTAAAAATAAGGCTGCAGAGTTCTTACTTACCATCCTGCAGTTCGCTGTTGTGTTGGTAAAGTGTAAACAAATAGTTTAGTTGTCATCTTTGGACCAATTTGCTTAACAATCTTTATCAGCTTCCTCACTTGATGCTGGTTCATCGATATCTCATTGCTCCATACGCAAAAAGGGTCGAAGAGCGGAACTTTACCAATGACATATGTACCTAAAAGCACCAAGTTAATATCAGAAGCTAAACAACAATTGCACAATGATGTAGTACAACACTCTTTTATAATACTCCCTCTGTTCTTAAATATTTGTCTTTGTAGCGATTTCAACAAGTGACTACATACGGAGCAAAATGAGTTAATCTACACTCTAAAATATGTCTATATACATCTGTATGTGGTAGTCCATTTGAAATGTCTAAAAAGACAAATATTTAGGAACAGAGGGAGTATCTTATAACATACAATATGCTCACATATTAGATGAATTAACATCTTATATTATGGGTCAGAAGGAGTTTAGTGCATTCTTACAAATTATCGGCTGATTAACTGCTGTTGTATCCATGGGTTACAGTTAGTTTGAGCTCGTTCGGGCTCAAATAGCCCTAAAGTATATCTAAACATGAGGGCTAGTTTGAACTAGTTGCATCTATAACCCACCCAAAAAAACTATCCAACCCAAGAGGTGCTAATTGGAGCTAGTTCTCCTAGTGCAGTTATTGTCAATCTAACCCTGCCATCCAATTAACTCTTGGGATGGAGTTAGTTCAGGGTTAGTCATGAGCTAGAAACTAACTCTAACCTCTAGGTAAGTTGAGTATCGAAACAAGGTTGTGTTGTTGTTGTTGTTGTTGTTGTTGTTGTTGCTGCTGCTTTTCTACGTATATCTAGACATCGTTAGAACATTAACGTAACACTCTTTCTTGTTGCTATGTAGCCTAGGATTGCATATTTAGACATTAAGTACAGTGCATGTTCCTATGTAGCCTCAGATATATTACATATGGCCCTAGTTAACCTAACGATATATGGGTTGCAGATATATTCAATTAAAAGTCCGATTCATCGATTAGTCCCTTATCATCCCGTGGCCTATATGGTACCAGCTACCGATATCCAGTGAGCAGATATAAGCCATGGGATGAAACTAACCTTGATGGAAAACAACAGTCGTTCCCAAAATTGTCATGTGTAGGTACATCAAGAAGCATGTTAAGCACAATAGGCTAAACATCAACCAAAATTATCCATGGCAGACAAAATAATCTCCAAAAGATAGCTTCAGTGTGGAAGTTTAAGCACACTAGCAAAGCAAAACAAGTGGAAAGGTGTGTTAACTGCAATAGGCCTAACATTTAACAACAAGCAAACATAATCATTCAAACTGGTATTGTGCCGGTCTAAGTACACTGTTTATTGCTAAATAAAAATGGGAAGGCGTGTTAACTACAAGATGCAGCAACCAAATGTAGTCATTCATAGTGGTATTGTTGAAACTGGTACTGATGAAATTGAACTGCACAGTTCATACTTGCACATATAGAACATCACATTGTGAATAACTAGAATAAACAAGGCATACTACGAACAACCAAAGATAGCATTTGAAACTGGACATATCCTAACTACAAACAACAGAACAATCAAAAAACTTTAAAAGAGGAATATGGTAGCTTTAATAGGCTTAACAACAAGCAAATATATGCATTCCTATCGGTATGTTTAAAACTGGATTGATGAAATGTACTGCATGGTAAATAATTGCACATATAGAGCATCACATTGTGAACAACTGAAATAAACAAGGCATACAGCAAACAACCAGATATAGCAATTAAAACTGGACATATTCTCACTACACTACAAAAGGGACTCGACAAAACAAATCATGGGTTTCTCCCTGTGAAGAGGCATGGCAAAACAAATCATGGGTTTCCTCACTTGTCACAGATGGGATCGTTCACGTGGGAAGAGCACAGATCTTGTATGCACTCCATGTTGTCGCAGATGGGCTCCTTCCCCTTGGAGGAGCACGGCTGTAGGGTGCCCTCCCTGATGTCGCAGAGGGGCGCTTTCCCCTTGGGAGAACATATGGGCTCTTTCCACTTGGACGAGCGGGAGAGGGTGCCCTCCTCGTGGTCGCCGTCGATGAGGTATGACTTGGAAGCTGTGGATCCCAAGACAGCATCACATAACGTGTCCTTGTTGAACCCGAGGGGTTGGGGTGGGCCACTTAAACTGTGACATAGCCCGCCTCAGGCCATCGTTGTCGATGAGCTCGATGTCATAGCCGGCGGCCGAGACATGCCCGCATACTCTAGCCTGCTGCTTGAGTGCCTGCCGCCAATAATGGTCGTCAGCTTCCTCGGCGATGTCGGGCGAAGAGACTGCAATACACCTCTTTTAGGCCAGTCGCTCCTCGAGCTCCACGGGAAGCGTAGCCGGGCTTAGGCTGCGACGCTCTGGAGTGGGGAATGGGGATGGGGATATGTGGGAAAGGGGGCGTTTGGCAAGCGTCATCTAATAAACTCAGGGCGGCCCGGGTATGGAGATCGGTGGGTAAGCTGCACGGGCAAACCGGTAGATGTTGACAATGAAGGCCTTGCGGCGGCGGCGGGGACCTTGCTTGGGTTTCGAGCGAGGGAGGGGGTGTGTGTGTGCGTGCACGCCCGAGGAGGTTTTGGTGTGTGTGTGTGTGTGTGTGTGTGTTTGCGTGTGTGGAGGGGGTGGGGGTGTTTGAGGAAATGATGCGAGTACTGAAAATTTTACTATGCGGGAGACAAACGCGGGAGTGAAATGCTGGGGCTATTGAAAATTTGGTGATAGTGCATCGCACACAGTCCGGAGATAACAACCGTGTGTAATGAAACAGAAAAACCCTCGAGACGTGCATATATTTTCTAGGGATGCAAGCGAGATTGGGAACAAGAAACATCGCACACTGTCTGGAGATAACAATCGTGTGTTATGAAACAAAAAAATTCTCGAGGCTGGTAGATATTTTCTAGGGATACAGACGGGATTGGGAACAAGAAACATCACACACGGTCCAGAGATAACAACCGTGTGTTATGAAACGGAAAAACCCTCGAGGTGGGCAGATATTTTTGATAGGGGAGCCTCATGGAGCTCAACATACTGTGCGGATGTGTGCGTGACAGGGGCACTGGCGTTGTAACACTCCAAAAATTTTGATTTGGTTTTATCAAATTCTTTAATTGGAAGGATGTTATTTAATTTTTTTAGGCCTCTCCTTCTCAAATCTTTTATGACAAATATTTTTAGTGTTCTTCTCAACCTTAATTTTTGGTCTTGAGGGCTTTTCACCTTGTGTTGGCTCAACACAAATAATTTTTGGAAAATTTTACACTTCTTTCTATTAAAAAGAATTCCTATGGATTATGGAAATCATTCTTTCCCATTCAAAAGTTTCTCTCTTGCCATGGCCTATGTTGAAAACTTTTTTCCAAAACCCACCTCCCTACTTTGGGTCAAGTCTAACATCCAATTCCAGCATGTTTCAACCTCTTTTAGATTTTATTTCTATTTAATTTATCCTCAAATCTTTTTCTGCCATTTATTTCGACCGTAGTAATTTACAAAGGAACTACTAGATTTCCTTTGAGTTTTGGTTCCAAATAAATTCCTCTCGCTAGTCCTTAGTGCCCTCAACCTAGATCCATCAAGATATGCTGGTCCACAATTCAAAATTTTCAAAATTTGCTTGCTGCAAGTTTGGACCAGATTTGCCATTTTTGGTGAAATTCATTCTTTTTCTCTTCCTAAAAATCTGAGGTAAATTAGGCAGCCTCTAGATGCATCAAGACATCACTTCACCAAGTCCGAGCTCCAGAAAATTTTTCCACATGCCTAAATCATTTCGTCGAACAACTGGTGTGCACTGTTACTATCAAGATTCAGAGTTTCAGTGTTTAGTTTCTACCGTCAGTGTCGTTTTCGTTAGTCAGCAGCGTCAATCTCGCGAGTGCCCTCGTTGGCTCGTTGCTCACTGCTCCTCCTTCTTATCCAGCGCGCCGCACGGTCGTTTGGATGGGCGCGAGCGTCGATGGCGACGTGGCTCGCCAACTCCGGCGTCTTCCGCGGTGGCAGAACCGCCCGTGGCGGCCAGCAGGAACCAGACCTGCCATACGATGCCGTCCAGCACCGCCCACACCACCAGAAGCCTCAGTGTGGCCATCCTCTTCTCTATGCGCGCTGCAGAACAGTCGCCGGGGCCTGAGAGGCGCAGAGCGCGCTCTCTGCCGCCGACGAGCCCGTGAGGCCGTTCCGTCGAAGACGTGGAGTACAGCCCAAGTTGAACCAAGATTAACCGTTGAATGGAACCAGTGAACCAATCCGCAGACGCCTAGTCACCTAAACCTCTAGCCCGACCACTGCCTTGCCGTAATCGCTCGCCGGAGAAATCCCGTTCTCGGCAACCGCCTCGGGCCGGCTATAAATAGAGGCCCTGAGCTCGCCTTCGACCTAGCACCACTCCTCCACCTCACCAGAGCCGCGCCCAGCCACTAGAAGGACCTTAAGGAGGCCTTCTTCCCTATCTCTGGCCGCCCCGATCCGCTTTGGGCTCCGGCAAGATTCTCTCTGGTGAGAGCATCCCCGTCTCCCAAATTGTGCCAGTAGCCTCCTAGTGCACCCACTCCTCTAACCCATGCCCCAATTTGCCGTTTGCATCCCTCCTCAGCGAGATCCATCATCGCCCGAACTGCCGTCCGTCGGAGTGGAAGCCGTCGTCGACGTGGTGCTCGCCGAAGACCAAGTCCACCACCCACCAACGCGGAATTGTCCCATGAGTGCAACCATACCCTTGCCCTCCACTGGATCGCCGTCGATCGTCGCTGGCGATCGCCGTTCGCTTCGGTCGACGGTGAGATTTCAAACCTGACGGGTGGGACCCCCTCGTCAGCCTCTCCGCTCTTATTCGAACCGTTTTCTGAAAGCGCCTTCGGGCAAAGTACGTGTTCCCTTTGGGTTGGCGTATTTCCAGCCGAAGTGTTTTCTATTTTCCTAAACTAGCCCCTGGAAAGTTTCTGTTTCATCACAGATTAGTCCCTGGACTAAAACCTTAATAACATTCAAACAGAAGATGATTTTGAGTTGATTCCTTTTCTGTCATCTTTATTTTTCTGTCTAGTTTTTTATCATATTTATTTGAAAAATATTTGGAACAATTTTTATGCACGCACGTTATTTACGTTAGTATCCGATTTATTTTATACGTAGATACCGAAGGAGGTGACAGAGCCGCAAACTTCGCCGAGCTAGACTCCGACTACTCCGAACCAGGCAAGCATGTTTGAACCTTTGATATGATGAGTGTTTTGCATGTTTGCTTGAGTAGTTTTCTCATGGCATGTTTATATAAGCATTTGTGAATGTTATATTGCATGCAAGACAAACTACCAGTGAGCTTCGAAAGTTGACGTGTTCATAAGATGGTGAGACAACCGGATCATGTGGTGGCATGATAGGTGGTAAGCTGGTATTGTTGGAGCATGCCAGTTTTATGCCAACCGTTTAACTCCAGTATTAACGTGGATCAAGTCATGTTCCCGTTCGTCTCCTTTTCGTGCTGCCACATGTCTTTTGCAAAGAATGCGGTCTAGTCAGTTGCAAACCTCTTTCCTTGTACACACCAAATAGAGGGGCCGTAATGAGGGTTCCATGGCCCTGGATTAAAGCCCGTCATCCGGTCAGGGGGCATGGGTGTTTCCGGTTGGGACCGAGAGGGGGCACCCCTTAGAGCGCGCGATATAAATTCGATCCCATGCTATTCGAGGTTGTGGCCTCCCCGTCTTAAAGTTTTTCTTGAACGTTGCCTAGGGTGATTCCTAGCAGCGGAATGTGGAATGGGTGTGTACTGGTTATATGTGTTTCCTCTAAAATACCGTAAACGGAACTAGTCCTTTGTGACTACTGAAATCGGTTGGCTGTCGTTAAAGAGTACAAATTTTGCAGATTCAAAACCATTCGAGTAACCATGTTCATGGTCCAGGACTTTGATTAACATATCAGTGTTAGTATTAGCGTCAGTCTTAATGTCTGTCTCAGTGTCAGTCTCAGTGTCAGTCTCAGTTACAGTCTCCGGAGAATAAACATGAAATTGAGAACGGGAAACCCGTCCGAATGTTATTCTTGTGGATGGAATAACCAGTTTATTATGATGTACTGAGTATTTCCTTAGGATGATTTACCTTCATGAGCTACTTGAATTCGAATGATAAAATATAAGCCCTTTATGTGATGTCGCTCAGACATCCGACTGTGGCACTCTTGTTATTTACTTTTGATATAAGCCCTTTATGTGATGTCGCTCAGACGTCCGACTGTGGCATTCTTGTTATTTACTTTTGATATAAGCCCTTTATGTGATGTCCCTCAGACGTCCGACTGTGGCACGTACTGTCCTTTACTTTTCAATATAAGACCTTTATGTGGTGTCGCCCAGACGCCCGACTACGGCATGTTAATTTATTTTACCTTTCGAGGCGTCGCTTCAGACACCCGATCGGTCTTCAGCTATTTTTATTGGGATTTTGGGAGGACTACCGCCTTACTTCCTTTTTATTTATCATGCAGTGCAAATTTATTATCTGAGTGCGCATTACTAGTCTGCTCATGTGCATCATGTTTGCATTTGTTATATCTTATGTCCAAACTGTCTTGTGAGTACATTCAAAGTACTCACCTGGCTTGTTGATTTGGCCAGATGTTGACGAAGGCGATCTTATGGATGAAGAGTATGATAGCGAGTCCGACGCCTAGAGGAGTCCCAGTCAGTCTCGTGCGATCCTGGAGTTGGTCAATTGTATTATATACGCTTCCGCTACCCAAATAAATTCATCGAGCCTCACTTCGGCGCTCGATGAGCTGTAAGATTTTGGAGTCATGTCATCCACTTCACTGTGACATTACCACCACCACTTTTATTACGAGTCAATAGTTATGCCACCATACCCTTGTGTCATATCCGCCTTTATGTATAATATCGGCGTTCTTGTAATAAATTGTTGAGCAGCCTCAGCTCAACCTTGCATAATATTTAGTACTTCTGGATTTCTGTATCAAGGATTTGTCTACCAATAAGAAGGATTCTCCTATACTGGTCTTATAAAAAGGTCAGTTTCTCAATAAATATTTTATTGGAAAACCGGCCCTAACAACCTTGGTATCAGAGCCAGGCTGACTGTAGGAAGCCACTAGGTGCGATCGCTAATCGGTTATTAGCGTAATAAGTGATATTTTAACATTTTGCAATTGTAGCAATTTTCTGTTAGTCATCATAAATTTATGATTTGACTATTCAGAATTTTTGTCTACTTTTGTAGATGGCTGGCAGCGACTGTGAGTCACAGGTGTTCGCCAATGTACCTGAGGGGTTTATCAAGCTTCTCGTCTCCATCACCAAGGTCGCGATCGGGCCATCGGCTCGTCCGGAGTTCACACTCTACCAGCACAAGATTAGCGAGTGTGTGTCTATGCACCAGGCCGCGGTGCAATTCAAGGGAGGACGTTCTGAGTCACGCCGCTCCCGATTTGTGGGAAGGGCCATGCCTACGGAGAGGCGTGCAATGCAGATGGCTGCCCGTGAGGCGATAGCTCGTCTCCGGGATGCTCTTCCTTCGATGAAGACTCGTCGCTACCGCTACCTCCCATGCCACGTGCCCTACACTTGTCACTATGTGTTCGCTTGCCCTAGGGGAGAGAGAGATGAGGCTATTGAAATGTTGGTTGAGTATCTCAAGGCTCTTGAGGCAGCTTTTGATAACCTCGTGGACGACTTGGTGGATGCTCGTATGGACTTAGTTCAGAGTTGTTCCGCCAACAGGAGGGAGCTCCTCCATACAACACCACCACAGACTTACATCTCGTCCTCAGCATCCTATGCACTTGCCATCTTAGCCACCGCTCGCCGCCTGCCTACCACTGAGGAGTTTGACCAAGTCATTGCTCCTACTTTAGTCGGAGCTGCACCACCTACCGCGCCCGCACCAGCTCCTGAACCCAGTACTTCGCGCCTGGAGCCTATTAGTGAGGAGGAGGTTGAGTCTCCAGCACCACTGGGTCTTAACCTCGGCAGGCCGAGGGAAGTTTTCACCATCTCCGACTGAGTGTGCCTAGCCGCCTGCGATGTTCAGCTTGTATGATATGTTTATATGTATATAGGTTTGGTGAGAAGTAGTTTGTGTGCGCATCATGTAGGAACTCGGATGTAATGCCCAGGATGGGACTATACCTCCTACGAGTCGAGGCACGACTTAAAGGTATAAGCCCATCCTAGAATGATCTCAACTTTGGTATCTTTGCACGACTCATGTAAAAGAGGGATTAAAATGCAAAAGGAGATAGTTGGCTTACACTCGCCACTTCACACAATACATTACATAAACAATCATCATACAAAACATCACAACCCGACTACGGGTGAAGATCCAAAAGAAAGATACCAAAAACAACATAAAGCCACAGGTCAGGATCGAATCCTAGTAGAAACCACTACTGAACATCGAAACGTCTCAAGCAAACAGCCATGATCTTCATCGGGCTCCCGGGTGAAGAACTGAACCAGCTCCTGCATCGAACTCGACTGAACCTGCATCTGGTGTGGTGAAGTAACTGTGAGCTACAGAGGACTCAGCAATCCCGTTCCCGGGTAACAAAACTATTTAAGCCTTGGGTGTGGATAAGGCTGAAGAAAGAACGAGAGGTGAAGGAACAAACAAGAGTCTGCAGCAGCAACTAGCACTAACTTACGCAAAAGAGAGCGAGAAGAGAAGAGCATCGGTCGAAAGATGATCACGAAGTGATCCTAACTAAAGCCGGTCAAACATAACCCCACCGTGTTCAACTCCCGAACCCCTATTCGGAAATTGACAGTCACGGTACACACGCTGGTAGTGTATTGAAACATTGTGTCAAGTTATCTACAACCGGAATTAACAAGCTCCCATCTGCCACATAACCGCGGGCACGGCTTTCGAAAGTTCAAACCCTGCAGGGGTGTTCCAACTTGGCCCATCACAAGCCCACGATCCGCGGAGTCGCAACTCCATAGTTGGGAAGACCCGAGTATTCTCGGAATCCCGTGCTCAAGTTAAACCGAACTAAGGTAAGGCTAATCCAGCAAATCCTCCCGGCGTGCCGACACCCTGATAGTAGCCGCGCGTATCTCGTCTCAGGCCACGACCGGATGGGACAAGCTACGGGTTTTTACCAAACCTTGAGTTTCCTCGAGGTGGCCCCGCAGGTTGCCCAGTTCGGACCAACACTCATGAGGAGCACTGGCCCGGGGGGTTGAATTAAGATAAAGGGATAGCTAGTCCACATGCAAGTTTTATTAGTTATTAGGCAAATAGTACCAATGTTGGGACTTGCTGGAAAAGACTTAGCACTTAGCGGTTTATCAAGGGGGTCCCATACACCCCAACCGTGTTAGGAACGCATAATCAAGGAACATAACACCGGTTTATACGGTTCCTAACGGCATGAGTGGAACAAATCACCAAGCAAAAGGCTTAGCCTTCCACCCTGCCAGTATATAGATGATTTCATTTTTAAGCATTTATATAGTGTGATATAACCCAACCAAACTTCAACATGAAGCAAGCATCTTCAATCTTCACCTGCAACTAGCAATGCTATAAGAGGGGCTGAGCGAAGCGTACTTAGCCAAGCAACGGTTTGCATAGGTAGGGTGGTTAAACAGGTTCATGGTTACAATAGGAGGCTGACAGGAAAACATGGGCATCGAGGCAAAACTAAAGAACGATACTCTAGCAATAGGCAAAGATAGTAATGGTATCCGGGTTCGGTCATCTTGCCTGGAATTCCACAAGGGAGAAGAACGGATCCAAGAAGTAGACGGAGCAACACAGTCGAGAGAATCCTCACAACTCCGGAACGAAACCGAAGCTAACAAGAGAAGCAACCGGAAAGAAGAAACAACACGGTAAACACACAAGCATAAACATGGCATACGATGCACAATCAAGTATGATGCATGTCCGGTTTAAATATGCATGGCATGGCAAAGTGCACAAACAAATCTACAAGTTAAGTGGAGATCAATATGCAACAAGTTGCATATTGACGAAACACCACATTTAATTATTTAGTTGACTCTCATTTAATTACAAGACAAGATTAAATGTTTTTAACATGGCAAGAGGTGAAGCATAAAGAAACTACACTATTTAGGCATTTTAAATGAGGCCGGAAATAACAACAACATATCCGGAAAATCCCCATGAGCATGTTTAATAATTATAAAGCAACAACAATTAACATTATAATGTTGTTAATATGATGCGAATGACATGATCAAGTTTATGCAATTATTAAAAGGTTGACTTAAAAGAGACAAGAAGCATTTGTCACCGTGGTGAAAGAAAGGGTGCCACGACAACGATCCGAAATGAGGCAACGCAACATCTCGGTTCCGGTAACTCGTTGAGAGTCCGGTGCAAAAGGTAGAATCGACGTGAGCAAGTCGAACAAGATGAAAGTGGGTGGATCCCGTCACCGGGTTCCCACGAGTCGGTGACGAGGCAACCGAGGAACATGACAAGAGGTCGGAACAGGCACGGAGCACACACGGGAAACATTTCATACAACACAAGCATCACACGGGTCATCCACGGGGTTATACCTTTGAAGCGTGCGTTTCGGGGCAGTTCGAGAACGTAGAGGAAGAAGGCGTAGTAGTGGAAGTAGTGGTACACGAGTCGTGGTACACGGGGCGACGGTAGTGGTACATGCCGTAGAGGTACTTGAGGGTGCCGACGGATCCGGGCGTCGGTAGTGGTACTTGTCGCGGTCGTCGTCGACGTAGGGGTACACGTTCATAGTGGGAAGTAGTTGTTCCGTTCGTCTTGGCGGTTCCACGACGGCGGTAGTTGTTCACGGTCATCGGTAGTCGTTCGGGTCGTCGTGGTACTCGGGGCGATTCTCGATCTCGCGACGGTAGTGGAAGTAGTGGTACTTGCATCGGAGGAGTACTTGTCGCGTCGTCGGATGTGTAGTCGATCTCGTCCGTAGTGTACTTGTCACGGAGGGGTACTCGGCGTCGGTCTCGTACACGGTTCTTAGACGTACTCGTCGTCGTGGCACTTGCTACTCCATGTTCAATTGCTGGACAACACAAAACGCAAAGCCGAAAAAAAAGAAGCACAACAGCAACAACTAAACAACCACGGCACAGAGGAAGCTCGGCGATTCTTGGCGACGGGGCCTGCGGTCTTGCTGGAGGCAGCAGAGGAGGCAGCAGGAAACGAAGCGGCGCCCTGGTGCTGGCGAAGGCGGGCGCTCGGGGAGGGCTCCAGCGCTGAGGAGGGAGCCGCGCCAGGAGGACGGAAGGGGCGGCCGGAGCTGGACGAGGCCAGGTAGAGGCGAGGACGGACGCCCGGCGGCGCTGAAGTGCTGGAGACGGAGGCGCTCTGGCGCGGAGGAGATCCCGCGGCGAGGGCGGTTGGGGCGCCAGGCGCAGAGGAGAGGGCGCCGGCCTGGGGCTCCTCTCCCTGGCGACGAAGGCCGCGTTGGAGGAGGAGGTCGCGAGGCGGACGAGGCAGGGGCTCGGCAGCGCGGCTGCGCGTCGCGGAGGAGGCGCACGGGGCCAGGCCGTTCGGGATCGACCCTGGAGGGAGCGGAGAGAGCCGTAGGAGGGGGCGCTCGGCTTCGACGGGGAGAGCGAGGTGGGATCGAGGCCGGAGGGAGCGGGGCCTGTCGCGCTGGGAGCGATGAGGGAGTCGGGAGCGGGTCGGGCTCGAGGGGGAGATCGGGGAGAGAGGGCGAGGGAGTTAGGTGCGGTAGGTGAGATGCGGGGTCGAGGGTTCGGTCATTGCGGCGGAGGGAGGAACGGAGGGAGCTGCTGCGCTAGATTAGGGTTAGGAGGGAGGCCGGGCCTAAAGGAGATGGGCCGCTGGGATGGCCTAGAAGCTGGCTGGTGCTCTTTTTTTACAGCTCTTTTCTCATTTAAAGAAAAAGAACAAAGAAAAGAAATGTCCAGAGAGTTTGGAGAAGGTTTTGACTGAGATAAAAATATCCCTACAACCCTGGAATTGTGGGCTATTTTAATAAAGTGCTTTGGCAATTTTTAGAGACTACAAATTTATGCGAGTTCGGAAAACTCAAACTTTCATAAATCTTTAGGCCAACCAAGCACTTCCGAAAGACATGAAAAAAAGAGAGGAGGAGGTCTTGGCAAGGGATTGAGAAGAGAAAGGCATGGGAAGAAATATATGCACGTGTGTGTTGGTGATTCCGAAGCAATGGAATAATTAAAAAAAAATATAGCTCCCTAAATATTGAGAGACTTTTATATGTTATAAAGAGAAGACATCTTCCCTCGATTTAAATGGACCGAAGGTCCACACGATTTATTTAGGTTGAGATGCAAAATTAAAAATGACATGATGGCATGATGACATGATGCAATGCAGAAAATAAATAACACAAACAGAACTGGAACACACGGGCAACCCGGAACATCTGGAATCTTCTGGAACCTTCTGGAATCTTCTGGGACGTCGGTCTCGGGCGTCACATCGGAGAAGTGCACTAGCCTAAATAACATGTCAGGAATGTGTATGCACATCCTGAGTGATGTATTGTATAATTACGGCTTGCGTGTAAGATATGTACTGAGCGGTCCTTCTCCATGTGCAATCAAGTATTTTCTTTAAAAAAATTAGAGTTCTTAAAACTTCCGCCTTTGCAAAAAAAAATTGGCACTCAGTTTTTCTCATGAGTTCTGCAAAAATACCCAAGAGTGGAAAATACATCGTCCCTGGACTCGTTCCATGCCAAGTCCGCCGGAAGAAAATTATGGTACCCAGACAAGTAACAATTTCACACAAGGACAGTCAAGTCAGCAAGGCAATGAAGCAGCATTTTCTCAAGTATGCCGCCTTTATGAGCAAAGCCAGCAGCATCATCAAGAAATGATGAACCATGTTATCAATATGGGAAATCACTGTGAACCATATCAGCAGCATTCCAAATTGTCTGAACTACAAAAGACACATCCCCCAACGTTCTCTCACACTGATAAACCTCTTGAGGCCGATGACTGGCTTTGAGACATTGAAAGGAAGTTAATTATTGCACAATGTTCGGACCGTGAGAAGGTACTTTATGCACCTCACTACCTCACTGGAGCAGCTGCATCATGGTGGAAAAATTTCCTACACATGCACCCCAATGAAAATGACATCACCTGGGAAGAATTTAAAGAAGGTTTTCGTGGGGCGCACATTCCCAGCAGCATTATGAAGATCAAGAAAAGGGAGTTTGATGACCTCAAGCAGAGAAGCATGACAGTGACAGAGTACAATAGTCAGTTTACTCAATTATCTCGTTATGCCAACGAAGAGCATATGACTGAAAATAAAAAGATGGAGAAATTTCTGGACGGTCTGGCACCAGCGCTTAAATGCCAGCTGGTCGTACACACCTTTCCTGATTTCAAAACACTTGTGGACAAAGCTATTACATTGGAAAATGAGCACCGTAGCTTGAAGGATATTCGCAAACGCAAAAGGGACAAGACCACTCATGCTCGCAACAACCGGAACAAGACTGATTTTCAGAAAAATGGAGCGAACAAATCCATGACCAATGACCCACGCCCGAACAAAAAATTTCATGCAAGGGATAAGGATTTTACGTATCGCCCAGGTGTTACTTGCTACGCTTGTGGAGAGGAGGGACACTATGCCAAACAGTGCCCAAAACCAAGAAACTCGGCCCCCAAGCCGAACAACAGTGGAAACAATTCAACACCCAAGCGTAACAACTTCAACCCCAATAACAATCACAAGAAGGGTCACTTGAACCATGTGACCAAGGAGGAAGCACAGGATGCCCCAGATATCGTACTCGGTATGTTGCCTATCAACACAATACCTGCCACGATTTTGTTTGATTCTGGAGCTTCTCACTCGTTCATTTGAAAGAAATTTGCTTTGCAACATGATTTTTCGATGCTTCACTTGGGAAAATCCATGACCATGAAGTCCCCCGGATTAAGCAAATCACTCAGAGTTACTGCCAAGGTGTGGTTATTGAGATTGAGGGAGTAAAGTTTCAGGCAAACCTCATTGTATTGGAAAATAAGGGACTGGATGTTATCCTAGGAATGGACTGGTTAACCACCAACAAGGGATTTATCGACTGCTTCAATCGGACTGTAATTCTTACGCATCCTCACGGGAAGACGATAAAGGTTGCGGCTCAAGAAAGATCAGTATCACGGCAACCAAGGTTGAACAAGGTGGACATTTCAGAGTTATGAAAAGTTCCAGTGGTGTGTGACTTCCCGGACGTATTTCCCAAAGAACTGCCAGGCATGCCACCAGACCGGGAAATAGAATTCATCATTGAACTAGCACCTGGAACCAACCCCATTTACAAGAAACCCTATAGAATGGCACCCTCCGAGTTGGTAGAATGAAAGAAGCAAATAAGATAATTACTGGACAAAGGATTAATACGTGCCAGCTCCTCACCTTGGGGTTCGCCAGTATTATTTGCCAAAAAGAAGGATGGGACACTGAGATTATGTATAGACTATCGAGCACTCAACATGGTCACCATCAAAAACAAATATCCGATGCCACGGATAAATGATTTATTTGACCAGACCGCACAGGCCAAGGTTTTCTCAAAAATGAATTTAAGGTCGGGCTATCGTCAATTAAAAGTACGGACAAAAGATATCCCTAAGACAGCATTCACCTCCAGATACGGATTATATGAATTTATAGTAATGCCGTTTGGACTGAGAAACGCCCCCGCATATTTTGTCCACCTCATGAACAAAATGTTTATGAAATTTATGGACAAATTTGTTGTGGTGTTTATTGATGATATCCTGGTATACTCTAAGACGCCAGAAGAACATGCTGAACATCTCCGAATTGTACTGGGAGAATTAAGGAAACGTCAACTATAAGCCAAATTCAGCAAATGTGAATTTTGGTTAAGAGAGGTTGGTTTCCTAGGCCACGTATTGACCCAAGAAGGTGTTGCCGTGGACCCAGAAAAGGTCAAGGCCGTACTTGGCTGGAAACCACCGGCCAACGTAACAGATGTACGAAGTTTCCCGGGAATGGCCGGATATTACCGAAGGTGTATTGATGGGTTCTCCACCATAGAAAAACCAATGATGCAGTTACTTAAGAAGGATAAGAAATTTGTATGGACTGAAGCTTGCGAGAAAAGTTTCCAAGAACTCAAAAGGAAATTAACAACAGCACCAGTATTGGTTGTACCAGACATACACAAAAGTTTTGAAGTATATTGTGACGCATCCCGGAAGGGCCTCGGATGCGTACTAATGCAAGAAGGCAAGATAGTCGCATACGCCTCTAGGCAACTAGGAAAGCATGAAGAAAATTATCCTACTCATGACTTAGAATTGGCAGCAGTCATTCATGCGCTCAAGGAGTGGAGGCACTTTTTGCTTGTAAATCGTTGTGAAATATATACGGACCATAAAAGACTCAAATATATTTTCACGCAACCAGAGCTCAATTTACGACAACGACGCTGGTTGGAATTAGTGAAAGATTATGATGTTGGCATTCACTACCATCCAGGAAAAGCGAATGTAGTGGCAGATGCTCTTTGTCGAAACCCCAGCTCAAGCAACGACAGTCTACAGAACTTGAGACCTGAATTTCAGCAGGAGTTCGCCAAACTCAACTTGGTGATGGTCACTGAAGGCAATGTGTCAAATTTCGAAATGCAACCCACCCTAATGGAACAGATTAAGAAGGCTCAGCATGGACACCCCAGCATCGAAGGCATAAAAAGAAAAGAGAGTCTAGGCAAGGCCTCAGAATTCGTCGTAGACGATAAGGGAATATTATGGTACAGAGACAGACACTGCGTACCAAATATAGAGGACCTCAAAAAGCAAATTCTAGCCAAAGGCCACACCGCTCCATATTCAATCCACCCTGGAGGGACCAAAATGTACAAGGACATTCAGGAAATTTTTTGGTGGCATGGTATGAAGAAGGATATAGCCACATTCATTGCATGTTGTGATTCATGTCAGCGCATTAAAGCCGAGCACCAAAAACCAGCAGGACTATTACAGCCAAACAAGATACCTGAGTGGAAATGGGACGAAATTGGAATGGATTTCATTGTCGGACTTCCTTGGTCACAACATGGAAATGATGCCACATGGGTCATCACAGATAGATTAACTAAGGTGGCACATTTCATCCTAGTAAAGACTACCCACACCACTCAGAAGCTTGCCAAACTTTATCTATCCCGTATAGTTTGTCTGCATGGAATTCCGAAAACTATAATATCCGACAGAGGCACTCAATTCGTCTCTAAATTTTGGGATCATTTACAACAAGCTCTAGGAACTCAACTAGTATTCAGTACAGCATACCACCCCCAGACTGGAGGACAAACTGAACGTGTGAACCAAATTCTAGAGGACATGCTAAGAGCATGTGTTCTCACCTACGGAACCAGTTGGGAAGAAAGCTTGCCGTATGCCGAGTTCGCATGTAACAACAGTTACGAAGCCAGTCTACAAATGGCACCCTTTGAAGCCTTGTACGGGCGAAGATGCCGTACCCCATTAAATTGGTCAGATACAGGAGACAGTCGTATCTTCGGCCCAGACATGCTCAAGAAAGCTGAGGAAAATGTTAGACTAATCAGGGATCAACTCAAGACAGCCCAGAGCCGACAAAAGAGTTATTACGATCAAAAACATCGTGAAGTCAGCTTTGAACCCGGTGAAAATGTGTATCTACGTGTATCTCCTATGAGGGGCCTGCAATGATTTAAAGTTAAAGGAAAGCTAGCACCACGGTTTATTGGACCCTTCTGTGTAGTTGCACAAAGAGGCACAGTAGCCTACCAGCTAGACCTACCCAAAAAACTGTCAGACGTCCACGACGTGTTCCACGTCTCACAGTTGAGGAAGTGTGTAAGCAACCTAGAGAAGCATGTATCTCATGAGAGCATTGACGTGCAACAAGACCTCACCTACAGGGAACGTCCAATAAAAATATTGGAGGAGTCTGAAAGGAGGACCCGTCAGAAAGCAATTAAGTTTCTCAAGGTTCAGTGGAGCAATCACACCGAGGATGAAGCAACATGGGAAAGAGAGGATTTTCTTCGGACAGAGTACCCACACCTATTTGAGGATCAGCTGAAATCTCAGGGACGAGATTTTTCCTAAGGGGGTAGGTGTTGTAACACTCCAAAAATTTTGATTTGGTTTTATCGAATTCTTTAATTGGAAGGAGGTTATTTAATTTTTTGAGGCCTCTCCTTCTCATATCTTTTATGACAAATATGTTTAGTGTTCTTCTCAACCATGATTTTTGGTCTTGAGGGTTTTTCACCTTTTGTTGGCTCAACACAAATTATTTTTGGAAAATTTTACAATTCTTTCTATTAAAAAGAATTCCTATGGATTATGGAATCATTCTTTCCCATTCAAAAGTTTCTCTCTTGCCATGGCCTATGTTGAAAACTTTCTTCCAAAACCCACCTCCCTACTTTGGGTCAAGTCTAACATCCAATTCCAGCAAGTTTCAACCTCATTTAGATTTTATTTCTATTTAATTTATCCTCAAATATTTTTCTGTCATTTATTTGGACCATAGTAATTTACAAAGGAACTACTAGATTTCCTTTGAGTTTTGGTTCCAAATAAATTCCTCTGGCTAGTCCTTAGTGTCCTCAACCTATATCCATCAAGATCTGCACGTCCACAGTTCAAAATTTTCAAAATTTGCTTGCTGCAAGTTTGGACCAGATTTGCCATTTTTGGTGAAATTCATTCTTTTTCTCTTCCTAAAAATCTGAGGTAAATCAGGCAGCCTCTAGATCCATCAAGACATCACTTCACCAAGTCCCATCTCCAGAATTTTTTTCTACATGCTTAAATCATTTCGTCAAACATCTGGTGTGCACTATTACTGTCAAGATTCAGAGTTTTAGTGTTTAGTTTCTGCCGTCAGTGTCGTTTTCGTCAGTCAGCAGCGTCAATCTCGCCAGTGCCCTCGTTGGCTCATTGCTCACTGCTCCTCCTTCTTATCCAGTGCATCGCACGGTCGTTTGGACGGGCGCGAGCGTCGGTGGCGACGTGGCTCGCCAACTCCGGCGTCTTCCGCGGTGGCAGAACCGCCCGTGGCGGCCAGCAGGAGCCTGACCTGCCATACGGCACCGTCCAGCACCGCCCACACCACCAGAAGCCTCCGCGTGGCTGTCCTCTTCTCTGTGCGTGCTGTAGAACCGTCGCCATGGCCTGAGAGGCGCAGAGCGCGCTCTCTGCCGCCGACGAGCCCGTGAGGCCGTTTCGTCGAAGACGTGGAGTATCGCCCAAGTTGAACCAAGATTAACCGTTGAATGGAACCAGTGAACCAATCCGCAGACGCCTAGTCACCTAAACCTCCAACCCGACCACTGCCTCGCCGTAATCGCTCGCCGGAGAAATCCCGTTCTCGGCAACCGCCTCGGGTCGGCTATAAATAGAGGCCCCGAGCTTGCCTTCGACCCAGCACCACTCCTCCACCTCACCAGAGCCGCGCCCAGCCACTAGAAGGACCTCAAGGAGGCCTCCTTCCCCAGCTCCGGCCGCCCCGATCCGCTTCGGGCTCCGGCAAGATTCTCTGTGGTGAGAGCATCCCCGTCTCCCATACTATGCTAGTAGCCTCCTAGTGCACCCACTCCTCTAACCTGAGCCCCAATTTGCCGTTTGCAGCCCTCCTCGCCGAGATTCATCACCACCCGAACCGCCGTCCGCCAGAGTGGAAGCCGCTGTTGACCTGGTGCTCGCCGATGACCAAATCCACCACCCACCAACGCGGAATTGTCCCGTGAGTGCAACCATACCCTTGCCCTCCACTGGATCACCGTCGATCGTCGCCGGCGATCTCCGTTCACTTCGGTCGACGGTGAGATTTCAAACCTGACGGGTGGGACCCCCTCGTCAGCCTCTCCGCTCTTATTTGAACCATTTTCTGAAAGCGCCTTCGGGCAAAGTACGTGTTCCCTTTGGGTTGGCGTATTTCCAGCCGAAGCGTTTTCTGTTTTTCTAAACTAGCCCCTAGAAAGTTTCTGTTTCATCACAAATTAGTCCCTGGGCTAAAACCTTAATAACTTTTAAACAGAAGATGATTTTGAGTTGATTCTTTTTCTTTCATCTTTATTTTTCTATCTAGTTTTTTATAATATTTATTTGAAAAATATTTTGGAACAATTTTTATGCACGCACGGTATTTATGTTAGTATCCGATTTATTTTATACGTAGATACCGAAGGAGGTGATGGAGTCGCAAACTTCGCCGAGCTAGACTCCGACTACTCCGAACCAGGCAAGCATGTTTGAACCTTTGATATGAGGAGTACTTTGCATGTTTCCTTGAGTACTTTTCTCATGGCATGTTTATATAAGCATTTGTGAATGTTATATTGCATTCAAGACAAGCTACCAATGAGCTTCGAAAGTTGATGTGTTCATAAGATGGTGAGACAACCTGATCATGTGGTGGCATGATAGGTGGTAAGCTGGTATTGTTGAAGCATGCCAGTTTTACGCCAACCTTTTAACTCCAGTATTAACGTGGATCAAGTCATGTTCCCGTTCATCTCCTTTTCGTGCTGCCACATGTCTTTTGCAAAGAATGCGGTCTAGTCAGTTGCAAACCTCTTTCCTTGTACACTCCAAATAAAGGGGCCGTGATGAGGGATCCATGGCCCTGGATTAAAGCCCGTCATCCGGTCAGGGGGCATGGGTGTTTCCGGTTGGGACTGAGAGGGGGGCACCCCTTAGAGCGCGCGATATAAATTTGATCCCATGCTATTCGAGGTTGTGGCCTCCCCGTCTTAAAGTTTTTCTTGAACGTTGCCTATGGTGATTCCTAGAAGCGGAATGTGGAATGGGTGTGTACTGGTTATATGCGTTTCCTCTAAAATACCGTAAACGGAACTAGTCCTTTGTGACTACTGAAATCCGTTGGCTGTGGTTAAGGAGTACAAACTCTACAGAGTCAAAACCATTCGAGTAACCATGTTCATGGTCTAGGACTTTGATCAACATATCAGTGTTAGTATTAGCGTTAGTATCAATGTCTGTCTCAGTGTCAGTCTCAGTTACAATCTCCGGAGAATAAACATGAAATTGAGAATGGTAAACCCGTCTGAATGTTATTCTTGTGGATGGACTAACCAGTTTATTATGATGTACTGAGTATTTCCTTAGGATGATTGACCTTCATGAGCTACTTGAATTCGAATGATGAAATATAAGCCCTTTATGTGATGTCGCTTAGACATCCGACTGTGGCACTCTTGTTATTTACTTTTTATATAAGCCCTTTATGTGATGTCGCTCAGACGTCCGATTGTGGCATTCTTGTTATTTACTTTTGATATAAGCCCTTTATGTCATGTCGCTCAGACGTCCGACTGTGGCACGTACTGTCATTTACTTTTCAATATAAGCCCTTTATGTGGTGTCGCCCAGACGCCCGACCGAGGCATGTTAATTTATTTTACCTTTCGAGGCGTCGCTTCAAACACCCAATCGGTCTTCAGCTATTTTTATTGGGATTTTGGGAGGACTACCGCCTGACTTCCTTTTTATTTATCATGCAGTGCAAATTTATTATATGAGTGCGCATTACTAGTCTGCTCATGTGCATCATGTTTGCATTTGTTATATCTTATGTCCAAACTATCTTGCGAGTACATTCAAAGTACTCACCTGGCTTGTTGATTTGGCCAAATGTTGACGAAGGCGATCTTATGGATGAAGAGTACGATAGCGAGCCCGACGCCTAGAGGAGTCCTAGTCAGTCTCGTGCGATCCTGGAGTTGATCACTTGTATTATATACGCTTCCGCTACCCAAATAAATTCATCGAGCCTCACTCAGGTGCTCGATGAGCTGTAAGATTTTGGAGTCATGTCACCCACTTCACTGTGACATATCCACCACCACTTTTATTACGAGTCAGTAGTTATGCCACCATACCCTTGTGTCATATCCGCCTTTATGTATAATATCGGCGTGCTTCTAATAAATTGTTGAGCAACATCAGCTCAACCTTGTATAATATTTAGTACTTCTGGATTTTTGTATCAAGGATTTGTCTACCAGTAAGAAGGATTCTCCTATACTGGTCTTATAAAAAGGTCGGTTTCTCAATATATATTTTATTGGAAAACCGGTCCTGACAGTAGCTCCCCTCCTCCCTTGTGTCGACATGAAGTGAATCCTAAGCTATGTTCATGCCCCCTCCCCACCCAACCAAGGTTCACCTAGCAAGTGCGAAGCAGCTAGCAGCCCCCCTCCTCCCTCGTTTCGGCACGAAGGGAATCCTAAGCTATGAATGCATGCCCTCCAACCGAGGTTCACCTAGCAAAGTGCGAAATAGCTAGCAGCCCCCCTCTCTCGTGTTGGCACGAAGGGAATCCTTAGCTATGAATGCATGCCCCCCAACCGAGTTTCACCCTAGCAAAGTGCAGAGTAGCTAACAGCCCCCTCCCTCG
>LR738709.1:282295494-282315718 GCA_902687465.1 Secale cereale | reverse complement strand
CCCCCCACACACACACACATGCACTTTCAGTCGGCGGGCCAATGAGGCATATCTCACCAAGATGGATCATAAAACGGACCAAGAATAATGCACCTTGGTCGTACAACCTCTCTCTTATTGTTGGTCAAAGTGATGGACGTCCATGCGACCCGGAGATGGGCTAGCTCGCCAATAATCATGGAAGTAGCTAGTCCTCGAATACAACCACTGCATGCGTGTGGCCCAAACATATGTATGAAGAGGTGTGTTTTTGAGTAAGAATGGAACAACTTTGATGTGGCACCGCGATTTCAAACTAGAAACCCCCACACTGAGTGAGGGTTAGGTTGACGATGCATATGTATGTTACACCACACTTCAAGCCAACGACGGGGATTCATGCATGCATGCGTGCATATTATATGCGTTCCAACTTAAGGTCTGAATCTCACCATGACCTATACTACGATAACACGAACCAAATGTAGAATCCACCATGTTAACCTATCTTGTTGTTGATCGAGGTGATAATGGATGTCCATGCGTGCCCACGAATATCTAGGCTTGTCGCCGGTAACCACGCGAGGGAGTGTATCATTCAATGGCAACAACTACATGCATATGTATGGAGGTGATGCGTGTGCATATGTGAATACCATTTCACAACATTGATGTGGCTCGTGCGTCAAAAATCGTACACTAGCTCCCCACACAGAGCGAGATCGGTTCGTGACGTGTCGTTGTACTAGCCACTTCGACTCGATTGAGGGATTCATGTGTACACATGCATGTGTGTGTGCTCAAACTGTATCATGAATGCTTGTCATCCCAGAGCATGACCTATATATAATATATACTGTATTACAAGCAAAAATAATAATCCCCTCCCAAGTCAAATTAACCTCTCTTGTTGTCAGGCAAAAAGTAGTGATGGACCAAGCGGGCCCACAGATGGAAAGCATCGATATCGCTGATAAACACTTAAGTGGGTAAGAGAGGACAACCACCACTTCTTTGCATGTGGGCCACACATATATATGTTGAATACCCAAAATACACAACTTTGATGTGCCACATGCCTCAAAAACCATAAACCATGCACCCACACAGAGCGAGGTTCATTGTGGCAACCTGGCTCAGAGAAACCAGAACGCCCCGTATTCTAGCCCAGAGATCGAGATGAAGTCTTCTGGAATACGGCACTGGTTAGCATAGGACAAACCAGCTCTCTATTATAACACGAAATATGGATACAAGGTCTCTGATATTAAAATGAAGAACATCGGCATGGGGACACTACGCCAACCACAGTTACTCTATGCAAGCAGCATAACAACTCGAGGCAGCGGGACAACTACTGGCAGCGGAACAACGGACGGCGATGATGGACTCCAATCCGCAGGGACTCTGGCTGGAATGTTTATCATAGCCCACGAACACAGGAACCACACCAAACAAGCAAGCAATCGAGGCACAACCTGCAAACTGGCATGACACGCCCAGTCAGTACATTGAATGTACTTACAAGCTCACAATAACCAAAAGCAGTCAAGACAAACAATAGCATGACATTAGCAGGTTAAATCAATCATGAACATGATACTAGTAGAACAATATGGCATGCACAACCGAACATGATACAACTAGAACAATACGTGCATGGCATGAACATATGAACATGATGATACTAGCATGCAACATGATGACGCTATCATGCACCACTTACTCTGCTCAGGTTACCTCGTAACCATCACATGCACAAACTTACCATCACGGACATCGCACGATCATCTCAGGATCCAATCAATCTTGGTATTAACAATACCATAGTAATCATTACATGACCATAAGGAGCTTGACCTTTACCCTTGACTCTCGCATAACACCACAAATATCCATTAACTTGGTATCCTTGATACCACAGTGATCCTCTCTCGATTACAACCAACTTATTTCTCATCATCGAACCGGGGTTGTTATTAATCACATTATCATTATTACTGTTGACTCATAGTGTGACCAACTACGAACATGGCCCATATCCACGGGTGTGGCTATCGATAGATTAAAACACACTTTGCAGAGGTTACTACACTGTACCCACACCACAGAACCCATGGCCTCGCGCTCCCATTCGGGTGGACCAATGGCATTCCGACAAAACTGTTCTACTGCAATGACACTCTCCCGGCTACTCCGACCCACTCCCCTTTGGGCTAAGTCATGGGTGGCCCCGTGCCTACCAAAGACATCATCAGCCACCGTCGTGACAAAACATAAACGGTCCCAAATGGGGACATGAGCTCAAAACCGAACATGGGCAAACAAGGTTTATGTCGTCCTACCGGGCCATGGTAGCGCCCGCGCATAACCTTCCCTCGTTGGAGGCACCAGCGAGAGGCATCACAATAGACCCAGTTAGGTCATTCCCATAAAGGCAAGTGTGGCTACAATGGTCAGCTTGATTTGCTGGCACCATGACTCAGCCAGCAGTTGTTCAAGTTCATTATTATCCGGATAAACTTGAATGCAATAAGCCGAGCCATAATAAAATAACATGATGCAACTACGATGCATGAACATAATATCAACATAAACATGGAGGTGCAACATAAACAACGTGCATAACAACAACATTTAAATCATTTAACCAGATGAGCATGGCATATTAACTAACATGAATATCACCAATAGAATACTACTCACAGCATAACCTGGCCACTAGCATCAACAATAAATATCATGCAAGAACATATCAACAATGCTATCATGCAAGCAATTATCCAACTGGAAGCAAAGGAACATGTATAAACAACGATACTCGGAACAGACGATAGTCATGCACCGAAGACCATCACCAACATCAACATGTACTACTACCAAGCATGTCATATGAAAGTAATACTAGCAAGTTGAACATGATAATGAGGTGCATACGAACAAAGCATGAAAGTAAACACAGATCCATAGCATAACTGAAACACTAATAGGAGTAGCAAAATAAAGAGATAGTTATTAAAGATTCAAATTGAAAACCAATGCTACTTCATGGCTATCATGCAAATGGTGGTTGTGGCTTGCCTGTGGTGACGAAGACTCCAAGAAGAAGTGCAGTGAAGCCGCGGAAATGAAATGCCAGACGCTTCTCTCTCGGAGGTGGCTGATTAGAGGCAAGGGCAAAATGATCATTTTAACTATGGTACCACCTAGTCAAAATGTTACCAAAGGTAGAGCTCAACGAGACGAAGACGTGAGCGTTGGTTTCACCTTAATCGGAGTTACGGTTGCAGACTTATGAGGTGTTGAACATCAGGGACCAATCTGTGAATAAAACCTCAACAAACAAATCCTTGGAGGCAAAAACTGAAAGCACCTTGGGAAGAATGCATTTCCTGGACAGAGTAAACATATTTGGCAAATTTTAACATGCTCCCTCTTACCCCTTGTTTTTACATATGAGGTAAGAAGGTAAGAGTTAATCCGACCACTAATTAATGTGATCAACGGCTCAGATCTACTACATACTCTTACCTCTCATGTGAAAAGAGGGGGTAAGAGGGACCATGCTAAAACTGCTCAACATATTTTGAGCTACGGAAGAGAAGAATACGCTTTCTGAAACTGAAAGCGCATTTATTAAATGCGCCTCCACTTAATAGAGCTGGGCCCGTGGCTTAGGGTCACTTACGTGTGGGTCCCACACGTAGGGAGGGGGAGGCACGGGAGATGTCTTCTTCCTCCGTCGGCTAGAACAGAGCAGTCCATGGGGGGGAATAGAGGCGCGGTGCGGCGAGGGGCCCGGCCGGCTCCGTTGGCCTTTGGCCACGGCGTGGCCACCGGCAGGACCGCAGCGACCAACAACACCCATCCAGAGGGAGCAAAACCACAGGGGAAGAGGGGAGGAGTGGCGATGGGCGGCGCCAGGAGATGGACAGAGGCAGGTCACGGGTGGTGCTCTCCGGTGCAGCAGGCACTCCGGCGAAGTGGCAAGGGGGCGGGAAGGCTCAGCGGGACGAGGGGAGCTGGTGGACGTCTCGGGAGGAGGAGAGGAGGCCCGTGGTGGTCGGAACTTGGCCGAGGCCGAGCCGGCCATGGCGATCGACGGCGGACAGAAGGCGAGTGGGTTGGCTCCGGTGGTTAAGGAGGGCAAAGGAGAGGCTGGTGACCTGCCGAACACCTCGGGGGTCCTTATATAGGCCGAGGGAAGGGCTGGAGGAGGCTCTAGAGTGTTCGGACGACACGCCAATACGCAGAAGAGGACGGGCACTTCACGAGGAGCTCGACAGCGACGCGACCATGGCGAGTCCGGACGGGGCGGTGATGCAGGGCGAAGCAGGGCATCTCGGGGGAGCTAGCGGATATGATGCGGACACAATAGGCAGAGAGGAGCGGACGAACACAACGCCGTAGTTGGCAGAGCACGAGATTTGGCCAGTCTGCCTCGTGGTCACCATGCACACTGGAGCAAACGACGTGCTCTGAGCGGCCAAATCATGTCTGGGCAAAGGACCCTTCTACCCTCAGTCAAAACGAGTAAATAAATTGGTCCAGGGGCAAAGAAGAGATTTGGAGAATGAGCCAACACATTTTGGCAGCAAGGTGTTTGATGCTAGTTGCAGAGGATTGGTCGGGAGGATTGGACAGAGATTTGACTGGGATTTATCACTCAATATGGTGGGTAAGATGACAAGGTTTCAGCTCATACCAAGGGGTTTAGCTAGTACTTGTAGTGCAAAGTGCCATCCTGACCAGAATAGCAAACTTTGATGTATCACTCACATATTTGCTTGTATTGAGCTAAACATTGGTATGGACCAATTATTTGAAGACATAAAGGTTTCCAAAAAGTTTCATGCCATTTGGATGAACCAAAATAGCACTTGCTTCATAAAGCATCATTCTGGACAGAAACTTGAAAAAATTACACAGGGAAAATGGCTCAATGGATTGAGCTAAAACTTGGTGGAGTGAGTTTATATAGATATAAGATTGTTCTGGAGAATTTTCAGCGTAAATGGAGCAATATAAAATGTAGTTGCTTCACAAAGTGAAAATCTGACCAGAAATCAAGAATTGATGCTGAGCTCATATGGATGAATGGAATGAGCTCAAATCTGGTAGATAGACATGATTTGATCATATCAAGTAGGTGTCAAAGTTTTATCTCATTTGGACATGCCTAGAATATACTTCCTTCACAAAGTTCCTTTCTGGACAGAAACTTTGGAAAATTGCTGAAAAATATTTACTAGGCAAATGAATATGAAATTTGGCACAGGGCAAAGATATGGACAGGAAAAGGTGTCCAAAAAGTTTGGAGTAAATTGGGCAAATATAAATAGCACTTGCTCTGCAAAGTGCCATTTAGGGCAGAATAGGAAAAGAACTATTGGAGGACTATTTTTGAACATGGCAATGAAATGTTTTGCCATATTTGAGCAAGATAGGACCCAAACAATTTATGAGAATTATTTGGGAATTTTTAGAATGACGGAAGAATGGGTTGCTTCACAACCTAGGGCAAAAAGAATTATTCCTTAAATAGGAAAGGAATATTCCTTGGAAAAAGAATATTGGATTTGGGCTAGGATGAAAATGACATGATCTAGGGATGATGATGAGTATAGCAATCCACTACAAAACCTAGGAAGACCTGATTTTCCCAAGTTTCAGAACCACATAGCCACAGAACAACAAAACAAATCAAGAAAGCCAAGAAAATCATCAGAAAAAGGAAAGGGCAAAATCCAGGCTGTTACAAACCTTCCCCCCTTAAAGAAATATTGTCCTCGAGATTTGTGTGCTTAGGGAACAAGTAAATATAAATAGACTTGAAGAAACCCTTTCCAACTGGGTTTTTTTTATTCACTCTTATATAATGTTCCCACTGGGCTGAAGCTGACTGACTGCCTTGATCTGGGGTGGTTTGCTTCTCCGTACCTGAAAGTTTGACAAAACTTTCCTCATATGTTCATGTTCATACTGTCTCAAATTTTTCCCTTCACATCTGCTGGCTTAACTGAGTTCTGAAAGATTATCATTACTGACATGGGTGTCCTTCTCGATAGTGATCCTTGTTGGAGATGTTATTCCAATATTGAGTACCGATAATATTCCACCGAGTTGGGAACACATCTTCCCGTGGAACTAGGAATCTCTTCTATCTAGATATCAGACTGCTTGAATATATACATACCTTCTGGGTTCAAAACACTGATAGGAATCATACTTGGCCTTCTGATGGATTCTGACATCTTGCAGGAGTTTCTGACTTAGCTTGACTGGCTTTACTGTCTTTCATATCCAATCTGTACCAAAAGTTTGGCTGTCGCTTGACGTGACTGATAGAAGAATGCACCATCACTTGATGATCACATTTGCAGACTTGACTAGCGGGGTTCTAGGCTAAGAATCCCATTCACGGCAGGCTATTCTACGATTGCTTCCCATATGAGAGGGATAACAATCCTCAAAGTATGTGCTCTCACACTAATTCTTCATGTTGCTGGTATATACATGGGGATAACCGTCTGTGTTATTCTTCAGCGTGATTGGTGAGGTCAATATATTTAGTTGTCCTGGGTTCGGACTTGACAGACTTGAGTATTCAATGCTGATAGTTTTGAGTATACACTGTTGACTGAGTTAGTTGCCTTGCTCTGATGCCCTTGCCTCAAAGGGGTGGACCTCTTAGGCATATCTTCACTTGGGTTTGATATGAAATAAGCTTGTCTTGCACATTCATACCACATTGTTCCCACAATACTCTGGCATACCTGTATTATTGGTCTTGCTCCTTCATTATTATTTTCTTTATCTGGATCCTTAACTGAAAGAGTGGGGCCTTATATATCCTTGATTATTTTCGCGCCCCTGAATACTGCCATGTGCAATATCTTGCAATCATACCTTGGTCTGGTTCATGTTTGGAGCGTCGGGATATTCTTTTGGTTCACGTGGGCTTAAACAGATCTCATTACTATTGCTGACTAAGCCGGGCAGTGACAGGATTAATAATATCACCTTGTCGGATGTGCGGGGCTGATCTCGAGAATTGCTGCCAAGATTGTGGCCTCAATGTTGTCTTTCTTCAAGACTTGTCGATTCTTACATCACCCACTAGTTTTCCTTCACTTACATATCCAGTGAGGTTGTCGGATGCGTACCATGATTTTTTCCTTGTGCGAGAGACTTGCATGAACTTGGCAGCATAGTCACTGTCTGAACAAATATCCGATTCTTGAGGTATGCCTTTGTTCTGACTGGTTCTTATTTCTGACTTAACTGTTGCGGATTTTCCACTTGGAAAACACTGACGTATGCTGACAATTCATTGTTTATATTCTTGTACCAGTGCCATACTGAAGAAGACTGGGGCAGCTTGCTTCGGAATCCATCGGGGTATCGTGCTACGGAAGACTGGATAGCTTGTGCTCGAAGCTTTCTGCGGATGTCTTGCTAAGGAAGGCTGGGTACCGTATCTCATAAGCTTCTTCCCTTAAAGACTTACTAGGGAATACTCGGTACCTTATGACAGAAGCTTTTGCAGTGTCCAATTAAAATGACTGAATATCTTGCACTGGAATCCATTCATACCTTTGTGATGCAGGCTAGTGAATCCTATCTTGTACACTTTGCTGATAAATTGAGGAGAAGGACTGGACTAATCTTCTTTGTGAATGGAGTAACATATATATATTCTTGACATTATGGCTGCTGATAACTTGTATGACAAGAATTGTTCGACTGTCTTTCTTGCTGAATTCATTGCATATTTGGGCTAACGTCTAGGTGTCGCATGCTTCAAATCTGTATTCAGACCGGATGTCTGCAATACAATGTTGTTAGCTGATAATATTATTACCTTTAACTGAGTTCCTTGGTGCATATCTTTGCTTCTCATGGCTTCTTCTGGTCCGGTGTCAGTTCATGAGCACTTTCCATAAGGGGGTAACAACGAAGATTAAAAGAAAGAAGCACGAGAAAATGATCGATTGCAATAAAGCACACAACAAACAAGATACAAAACTATTCCACACAGGCACACACAAGCACACACAAGCATAAACAAGCAATGATACTATAACAAATGCACATGCAATACACGAAGGACTACACCCTACGCTTGAGAAAACGCTCGGGAGCTGACGAAGAAGCTAAGGAGTAGCGAGTGGAACTGTTGACTCCGAAACTCCAGATGGATAAGGCGGAGGGCTTGGACAAGCTGAAGGAGACTGAGGCAGGGAAACACCAAGCAATCTCCTGGATCGGATGGCGTCTTGGACTAACTCAGAAATAAGAAGACACTCGGCCGTCATGTAACAGGACATGGCAAGGATAGGCGGGTCATCTTGGGGGTTGACAGACAGGAACTTGATCCGCCTAGGATTCTCGACAATGGTGGGATATAATTGATAGGCACGGGTCTCTTGCACCATGCTCTCTTGATGACGAAGACCGGTGATTCCTGCCATTGCGGCAAGCTGAACGGCACGCTCGAGAGTAGCGCCATAACCACCGTGGAAACTATTGGTGAGCTTACCAACAGGAATCGGGGTTGACAGATGGACATGAGCAACATACTCCAGGATTCTTCCTCCTGCAGAAAACTGGAATACTCGATAATAAGGTGGATCTCCGAGGGGATAAATGCTACGTCACACATCGCCAAGGAGGGCGGCGTGCAGGAGTGGGATTGAACGCAGCTGGAACAGTACCGGGAGCTATGGGGACGGTACTGAGCTCAAGGAAATTGACCGCCATTTACGCATGAAACAGGGGTTAGATGTAACCGAATAAGACTATATGCAGCAAACAAATGCAACAACAAAATGCAACAAGCAAGGGAAACAACTAGAACATATATTACCATTTTCTAACGTTCCAGCGGACTAGGACACTCTACAGCCAGACCCGCTCTGATACCAAGCCTGTGGCACCCCGGCTCAAAGAATTCGGAACGCCCTGTATTCCATCCAAGAGATCGAGATGAAGTCTTCTGAAATACGGCACTGCTTAGCATAGAACAAACCAGCTCTCTATTATAACAGAAAATATGAATACAAGGTCTCCGATATTATAATGAACAACATCGGCACGACGACACTACGCCAACCACAATTACTCTGTGCAAGCAGCATAACACCTCGAGGCAGTGGGACAACTACTAGCGGCGGAACAACGAACGACGATGTTGGAGTCTGGCTGGAATGTTTATCGTAGCTCGCGAACACAGGAACCACACCAAACAATCAAGCAATCCAGGAACAACCTGCAAACTGGCATGACACGCCCAGTCAGTACATTGAATGTACTTGCAAGCTCACAATAACAAAAAGCAGTCAAGACAAACAACAACATGACATTAACAGGTTAAATCAATCATGAACATGATACTAGCAGAACAATATGGCATGCACAACTGAACATGATACAACTAGAACAATACGAGCATGGCATGAACATATGAACATGATGATACTAGCATGTAACATGATGACGCTATCATGCACCACTTACTCTGCTCGGGTTACCTCGTAACCATCACATGCATAAACTTACCATCACAGACATCACACGATCATCTCAGGATCCAATCAAGCTTGGTATTAATAATACTATAGTAATCATTACATGACCACAAGGAGTTGACCTTTACCCTTGACTCTCTCATAACACCACAAATATCTATCAACTCGGTATCCTCGATACCACAGTGATCCTCTCTCGATCACAACCAACTTCTTTCTCATCATCGAACCGGGGTTATTATTAATCACATTATTATTATTAATGTTGACTCATAGTGTGACCGACTACAAACTGGGCCCATATCCATGGGCGCGGCTATCAATAGATTAAAACACACTCTGCAGAGGTTAGTACACTGTACCCGCATGACGGAACCCATGGCCTCGCGCTCCCATTCGGGTGGACCAACGGCATTCCGACAAAACCATTCTACTACCATGACACTCTCCCGGCCACTCCGACCAACTCCCCTTTGGGCTAAGTCATGGGTGGCCCCGTGCCTACCAAAGGCATCAATGGACATCGTCGTGGCAAAACATAAACGGACTCAAACGGGGACATGAGCTCAAAACCAAAGATGGGCACACAAGGTTTATGTCGTCCTACCAGCCAAGGTAGTGCCCGCGCATAACCTTCCCTCGTTGGAGGCACCGACGAGAGGCATGACAATAGACCCAGCTAGGTCCTTCCCATAAAGGCAAGTGTGGCTACACTGGTCAGCCCAATTTGGTCGCACCATGACTCAGTCAACAGTTGTCCAAGTTCATTATTATCCGGTTAAACTTGAATGCAATAAGCTAAGTCATAATAAAATAACATGATGCAACTACGATGCATGAACATACTATCAACATAAACATGGAGGTGCAACCTACACAACGAGCATAACAACAAGATTTAAATCATTTAACCAGATGAGCAGGGCATACTAACTAACATGAATATCACCAATAGAATACTACTCATAGCATAACCTGACCACTAGCATCAACAATAAATATCATGCAAAAACATATCAACAATGATATCATGCAAGCATTTATCCTACTGGAAGCAAAGGAACATGTATAACAACGATACTTGGAACAGACGATAGTCATGCACCAAAGATCATCACCAACATCAACATGTACTACTACCAAGCATGTCAGATGAAAGTAATACTAGCAAGTAGAACATGATAATCAGGTGCATATGAACATAGCGTGAAAGTAAACACAGATCCATAGCATAACTGAAACACTGATAGCAGTAGCAAAACAAACATATAGTTATTAAAGATTCTAGTTGAAAACCAATTCTACTGCATGGCTATCATGTAAATGGTGGTTGTGGCTTGCCTGCGGGTGATGGAGACAACGGGAAGAAGTGCGGTTAAGCCGCGGAAACGAAATGCCGGACGCTTCTCTCTCGGAGGGGGCTGATTAGAGGTAAGGGCAAAATGATCATTTTCACTATGGGACAACCTAGTGAAAATGTTACCAAAAGGTAGAGCTCGACGAGACGAAGACGTGAGCGTTGGTTTCACCTTAATCGGAGTTACGGTTGCGGAGTTATGAGGTGTTGAACACGAGGGACCAATCTGTGAATAAAACTTCCACAAACAAGTCCCTGGAGGCAAAAACTGAAAGCGCCTTCGGCAGAATACGTTTCCTATATAGAGTAAATGTATTTTGAGCTACGGAAGAGAAGAATATGCTTTGTGAAACTGAAAACGCATTTATTAAATGCGCTTCCACTTAACAGAGCTGGGCCCGGGGCTTAGGGTCACTTACAGGTGGGTCCCACACATAGGGAGGGGGAGGCACAGGCAAAATTTTCTTCCTCTGTCAGCGAGAACAAAGCAGGCCACCGGGGGGGGGGGACAGAGGCGTCGCGTGAGCGAGGTGCCCGACCGGCTCTGGTGGCCTCTGGCCACGTCCTGGCCACCGGCAGGACCGCAGCGGCCAACTGCATCGATCCAGAGGGAGCACGACCGCCGGGGAGGAGGGGAGGAGTGGTGACGAGCGGCGCCAGGAGATGGACAGAGGCGTGTCGGGGGTGATGCTCTCCGTTGAAGCAGGCACTCCGACGAAGGGGCAAGGGGGCGGGGCGACTCAGCGGGACGAGGGGGAGCTGGTGGACGTCTCGGGAGGAGGAGAGGACGCCCGTGGTGGTCAGAACTAGACCGAGGCCGTGGTGGCCATGGCGATTGGCGGTGGACAGAAGGCGAGTGGGGTGGTTCCGGTGGTCGAGGAGGGCAAAGGAGAGGCTGGTGAGCTGCCAAACACCTCGGGGGTCTTTATATAGGATGAGGGGAGGGATCGCGAAGGCTCTAGAGTGCTCGGCTCACACGCAAAAATGGAGCAGAGGAAGGACGCTTCACGGGGAGATCGACGGTGACGCGACCAGTGCGAGTTCGGACGAGGCAGTGATGCAGGGCGAAGCAGGGGATCACGGGGGAGCTAGTGAACATGATGCGGACGCGATAGACAGAGAGGAGTGGACGAACACATCGCCGCGGTTGGTAGAGCACGAGATTTGGCTTTTCTACCCCGTGATCACCGTGCGCACTAGAGCAAACGGCGCGCTCCGAGCGGCCAAATCATGTCTGGGCAATGGACCCTACTACCCTCAGTCAAAACGAGTAAATAAATTGGTCTAGGGGTAAAGAAGAGATTTGGAGAAGGAGCCAACACATTTTGGCAGCAAGGTGTTTGATGCTAGTTGTAGAGGATTGGTCGGGAGGATTGGACTGAGATTTGACTGGGGTTTATCACTCACTATGGTGGGTAAGATAGCAAGGTTTCAGCTCATACCGAGGGGTTTAGCTAGTACTTGTAGTGCAAAGTGCCATCCTGACTAGAATAGCAAACTTTGAAGTATCACTCACATACTAGCTTGTATTGAGCTGAACATTGGTGTGGACCAATTATTTGAAGACATGAAGGTGTCGAAAAAATTTCATGCCATTTGGATGAACAAACATAGCACTTGCTTCATAAAGCATCATTCTAGACAGAAACTTGGAAAAATTGCACAGGGAACATGGCTGAATGGATTGAGCCAAAACTTGGTGGAATGAGTTGATTGGATATAAGACTATTCTGGAAAATTTTCAGCTTAAATGAAGCAATATAAAATATAGTTGGTTCACAAAGTGAAAATCTGACCAGAAATCAAGAATTGATGTTGAGCTCATATGGATGAATGGAATGAGCTCAAATCTGGTAGATAGACATGATTTGATCATATGAAGTATGTGTCAAAGTTTCATGTCATTTGGACATCCCTAGAATATACTTCCTTCACAAAGTTCCTTCGTGGACAGAAACTTTGGAAAATTTCCAAAAAATATTTACTAGGCAAATGAGTATGAAATTTTGCACAGGGCAATGATATGGACAGGGAAAGGTGTCCAAAAAGGTTTGGAGTCAATTTGGCAAAATAAATAACACTTGCTTTGCAAAGTGCCATTTAGGGAAGAATAGGAAAAGAATTATCGGAGGATTATTTTTGAACATGGCAATGAAAAGTTTAGCCATAATTGAGCAAGATAGGACCCAAATAATTTATGAGAATTATCTAGGAATTTTTAGAATCACGGAAGAATGGGTTGCTTCACAACCTAGGGCCAAAAGAATTATTCCTTAAATAGGAAAGGAATATTCCTTGGAAAAAGAATATTGGATTTGGGCTTGGATGAAAATGACATGATCTAGGGATGATGATGAGGATAGCAAGCCACTACGAAACCCAGGAAGACCCGATATTCCCAAGTTTTAGAACCGCATAGCCACAGAAAAACAAAACAAATCAAGAAAGCCAAGAAAATCATCAGAAAAAGATAAGTGCAAAATCCAGGCTATTACATTCATGAAGCGTACTACATATGATGGTCCCCTTCCCCCCTCTTTACCGCATACTATATCCTCTTGCCGTAATATGTACAACTCGAAAGAATCCTCATCGATGGTGAAATTAATTAACCTCTCCCGATGTAGGTCAAAGTGATGCATGCATGCATCGACGATGGCCTCGTGGGCCTATAGATGGAAGCGTCACACGTGAGTATCCTAGCTAGCTAGGATAACCACCACGTACATGCATGTGGCCCAAATAGGTGTTGTGTGATGTTTTAATAGCCAAATTCACAATTTTGATGTGGCACGTGCCTCGGAAACCAAAAAGTCCCGACACTTAGTGAGTTGTACTTGTTCACGGACGCGTATGTATAGTATATGTGCTAGTACCCTCCCACATATTCGAAGCATACTATATCCCACCATAACACAAGAAAAAAAAATCTACCTTGCTGGTCAAATTAACCTCACTACCGGTTGTTCGTCAAAGTAATGGACGACGACCTCGCGGGCCCACAGAAAGCGTCACACGCGAGTATCAAGTGTCGTGTAGGACAACCATTGACTGCATGTGGCCAAAACATGTATGCATGAAACGGTTGTGTAATGTTTTAAATAACGATTTTACGACTCTGATGTGGCACCGGCCTGCCTAACAAAACGGCCAACTCACACGGTGGCTCACAACTCGTAGTGTACTGCGAGCCACCCGCCACCCCCAGATGCACACACCCACACGCACACACCATGAATCCCCACCGCAACTACGATGCATGTTAAATTAATTATCCCGCGGTGAACATATGTTACCAAAGGATGGATGTTTTAATTTCGAAAAAATCACAGACATCATTAAGACGTTTTAGTACATTAATTGATTGATTTTCAACAGGTATAATGTGTAAAAATCAAATTTCAGCTACATGCAGACGTGAAAGTGCACCTAAATGGATTGTAAAAACACATGTGCCTCATTGGGTACATGTTTACTCCCTGTGCAACAAATTTCAAGCATTGAGAATCTTGATTTTTAATTCTAGTACATCCAAAACTTATTTGAAGTTCATGAAACTTATCATGTTATCATATGGACACCAATACAAAGTGGCATTCTACTTTTTTTGTCAAATTTGAGTCCAGTTTTGTTGTAATCTTTATCTAATTGCAAACGGGAGATTATTAATAATTGGGAACCAATATCCCAAACGGATTATTTATTTGAACTGTGAGCGTTAGACCAACCATGGATATGTGCCATGCTTCGGTTACGCAATAAAGCGGCAACATTAATCATCCAAATAGAAAAAAAATATAGGTGCCGCCGCGTGTGCTGTGCGAGCAGGCTTGAGTTGACGGGATGCATGCAAGCAGTCCGTTGCGCAGGCATACGGGGAGGCGTGCAGGCAGGTGTGTGAATTGATGGAGGCATGCTCGCTACGCTGTGTCATCGGGGGGTGCGAGTAGCTGTGTGAAACTTTGGTAGGCATGCGAGCAGTCCGGTGCGCAGGCTCACCAGTAGGCGAGCCATCGGTTTAACCACCGCCCGCCTCGCTCTCACAACTCCCACTACTCCATATTAATGGTGCGCCTGAACAGCCGCACCCCCCATCCTCGCCACACACACAATCCTCTCTCTTCGCTTGCATCCTCACGCCGCTCTCAGTCCTCAAAGTCGTTAGTGTATGAGGATGCCGCCGAAGCGCCCCATCGGAGGGAGTGGCGATGCCGAGGCTGCTAGAGCTCTGAAGCACAGCGTGGAGATGGAGACAGAGGTTGCCGTCACGGCCGACGAGTTATCGCTGCACCCTGACATCGTCGACGACGTCGAGCTTCCATAGTCGGAGGTGGAGTTCCACACCGACTCTGGTGACAACCCTGGCGACGACTCCTGCGATGACCACTCCGGCGATGACTCCGACGACGACGGACAGTTGGTTAGTCATTTGTACCCATTTGTGTCAAATAGATCATAGGGTCTCTCTAGTTACTCCTGCCTCCCCTTTTTGGAATAGAAATCATATGGCTATGTTCGCCCAATCCATGAAATCTGAGTAAGTTTCGTTAGATCCGTGTAGTGTATTGATTGTTTGAATGATTAGTTGTTACATCTGTGCAAATGATTTCTGCTAGTAATCTGACTAGGGTTAGTGTTCGTGCTAATAATTCCTAGCCAGGACTTGACAATTGATTTTGAATGACCTACATATGTTTGTGGCATTACTTTCTTCAAGATTGGTCAGTACATAGACAAATTTTCTTAAAAATCGAACCATAATCTCTAGATATGTATAAATAAATAGCCATAAATTCCTAATCCTACTTGACGGCATGTAATCATTGATTTGATGTGAATTTTTGGCAACTGCTAAATGTTCGCTAGAGATTAGTTTGTAGCCATTAATTTGACGCCACATTTTTTTACTATTTGTATAGGTGATGTCTAACGATGTGGACTGTGAGGATGAAGATGTCCAGAGGAGGTACAAGAGGCAAATCCTGAGGGAGCTTTATGCGGGAATGCATAACAGGCGTATTAGGACCTGGAACGGCGGCTATCGATGCCCATTTTGCTACCACAAGCTTCATGATGCGTATCAAAGTGTTCTGGTGCATGCAAGAGGACGGGCCATTGGCTCCTTCAAGCAAAAATATTCTCGCAGGGTGGAGCACAACGCGTACACCGAGTACCTAGAGAAGCTTCAGGATCGTGCTGGCATGTGAGATGAGATGTGGGATCGAACTATGTACGCTTGAGCAATGTTTAATGACAGTTGAACTATGTACTTATGGTTGAACTATGCTTGTGTACGTGTACACTTATTATCTATGTTTGAGTATGTGTAATCTATGTTTACTTATGTCTAACCGTGGGATATGGATGCAACCAGTTCGGTTGATGGAATCTACCTCCGTCTTGGTTTATTGGTCCCCTTTGTAATTTGTGTTAAATTTTGACCAAAGGTTTAAGTGACAAAATGTTAGTGCAGTCAGCAAAAATTATATATTATTGGATGGGTATTTGAGCATAGAGTTCAATGATATAATTTTTGGTGACATGCATAAACATTTTCTTGTTAAATATTTGGTAAAAATACAAAGGGGGACCAATAAACCAGGACGGAGGTAGTACGTCAACCACACGCGGTTCCCAAAATTGGAACATTGTTCAATGACTTTCATTTTGCCTATTGCATAAATCACACGCGGTTCCAAAAAATGGAAGCGTGTGCAATGACTATAATTTTTCCTGTTGCGTCAATCACACACGGTTCGCTCTAGCAAACCTTCGCCTCTAAAATTCTTTGTGGGACGGAAAACCCTTACCACCCAATTCAAAAAAGGAAAAAGAAAACCCTCACCATCCCCACATCACAAAATCCCTCACCCCCGCCCGCCACCCCATCTGGTCCCCATTCACACCCGCACAAGCTCCTTTGCATCTATGCCATGTGTAACACCCCAAAATTTAAACATGATTTGTTTATTAAAATCTTGCCAGGAAATTAAATTTTTCATTTTCTGGATTTTCTTTGATTTCAGAACCACTCATTTTCTTTGATGTTATGGAGTTTTTACCCCAAGTGAAAACTTTCCAGATATATTGTTGGACTTGTATACCCTCTCAAGAAAACCTTTCTTTTATCAGTGGATTTGTTTGCATAATTATTTTTCGGATACTTACTCCTTTAAAAAATGATTTTTCATAAGTGTTGGAGCCTCATTTGCACTACAACCCTTTCAGAAAATCCTTTCAAATTCTCACCAAAAATTGGAGAGGTCAGTAGATACATATAATTCAACTTTATGCAAAAACCCACTGGTGTTCTTTGAAAATCTTGAGAAAATCATCATCTTTTGCTCTCTGGACAACATTGGCATTTTCTACTGCAACCCTAATCATTTTTGCTCTAGTGACCATGAGCTTTTTCCTACTTGTAGTACACCCTACCAAACTCTTAAGTCTAGGAGAATGGACCCATTGGAGTATTTTTGGTCCATGATATTATACCCTTTTCATTCTGTCCAGATTTGATTTTCTCAAAAACTTACACTAACAAGTTTCTGGTCTTGACCAACTAACCTTGCCACCATCTCCTACACCTAAAGAGACACTGGTCTGGAGATTTTGGCCACCCCAAGAGTTGCCTAGATGCCCTTGGCATTCTGTCAAACACCTTATGTGCATAGCCAGATTTGGCATGATTTTTAGTTTGTGTTGAGAACTTGATCCTCTGACCCAACAACCTTGTCCACTAAACTCCTAGCTACTTCTAACCTAGATCTGCTAGTTGCCAGCCTCACCCGAGATCCCTAGCACATGCTGGCATTTCGACAAACACCTAGCGTGCGTGCACTGGGCGCGCCCAGAGCGCACATTTCGCACGGCGTGCACCGAGCCGACGCGTCTCGCTGCTGCCCTTCCCGCACCCGTGCGGACCTTGGGCACTCACCGCCAACACGCCCGGCCCCTCCCGTATTGCAGAGCCACCCTGGCCGCCTCTGGAGCCCCACAGCGCCACCGTCAGGTCGGCCATGGAGGCTAGCTGACGGCCGCAGCAGGCCCTGGCCGTAGCAGCGTCGCCCGAGCCATACACACGTGCCAGCTCGCTCCCTTAAGCAGTGGAGAGCCTGCCGGGATGCGCCGACCAGCCCCAAACGCCTTCACGTCGCCCTGCTGGAACAGAACGGCGGTTCGCCGACGATCTTATCCCCGGCCGCCGCGGAGCCGACCTAGCCACGCTATAAATAGGAGCCGCCGAGCTCGTCCAAGCACTCAGGCAACCTCAAGCCACCTCTCTAGAACTCCCGCGGCCAGCAATCGATGGGGGCAAGATGTCTTCCTCGTCTCCGGCCAGTTCGGCCGCCACCTCACTCCAGCTCCGTTCGCCGCGAGCAGGCCCTCTCCCGTCCATCCAGCGCCACCACCCGACTCCCCTTGATCGTGCGGAGCTAGCCAAACCCTCAACTTCGACCAGGAGCCACCGTAGCCAAGACCCCCAAATCCACCCGAAGCCACCTCCGCCATGGAGCTCGCCGCCGGCGATTCCCTCCACCCTTGCCAACCTAGCAACCACCGGGAGGACCGCCCCAGAATGGCGGATCCATCCCTGCCCTTAGAACCCCGCGTGGAGCCGTGAATCATCGACGGCGACCGCCAGAACCCCCGTCCCGCTCGGACAGAGAAGGAAGGAGGCGCGGGCAACTGGTCAAACCTGACCAGTGGGCCCAAGGGACCCACTGTCAGTGACCCAGCGACGACCCGCGCCAGTTTAAGTGGAGGCGTATTCCACAGAATATGTATTCGCTAAGAGGAAAACGTAAGCCCCCCCCCGAAACATTTTCTTTTTCTGTTTTTTATTAAAAATAGAATACTGACTAAACTTTGACTGGCTATAACTTTTTAAATCCAAATGACTTGATTCTTTTTCTGTTGTTCCTCAAATTTGGTCTAGTTTATTTTCATATTTATTTGAAAAATTTCCAAACAACTTTTTGTACTGTTTTGAAACTATGTATTGATTTCAAATTTTCTTAAATAGGATTTTTGAAGAAGGAAGAAAACTTTCAAAAGTTTTGGAATGCACCCTGCCTCTCCACAACTTGAAGGTAAGCATTCTGAACCTTGGCATAATAATCGTCGTGTGTCGTTTGATACGATTACAACACCACCTTGGCACGGAGTTTTGTTAATTTTATGTGATGATGTGATCATGTTCATGGGTGCATGATGAAGTTTCCTTGCTGTTGGAAATTAATATACTTGTGATAGTAATCACCCTCGTCTACCTTTCATGCCTACTGGAAGGAATCCGGGAGAGTCTCTGTCTTGGGTGGACACGAGCTCGTTACTGATATTTCGTTGAGACGAGTATAGTCAGTAAGGCATGATAAGGTATGGTGAATGGTGATTCTGTCTGTTGGGGTGGATTATATTTGTTATGCTAATCTTGCAGGTGATGCTTTAACCTCCTGAGTCGACCATAGATCGAGTCTTGTTCCAGTAACCCCCATACTTGTTTTGTACTACCACTTGTCCCTGCCATAAGTAGGGTACGGTTCAGTAAGTTGTCAACCCCTTTCTAGCACACACCGTACAGAGAGGCCATGGTGGAAGATACCGGCTGCATCCGGTAGGCATGCCACCTGGTCTGGGGGCATGGGTGTTTCCGGTTGGGACCGAGAGGGGGGCACCCCTTAGTAGCGCACGGTATAAATTTGATCCCATGATAATGGAGGTTGTAGCCTCCCCACTCAGAGTTTTGCTTAACAGGTGTCGTGGGTGATTCCAGACACCGGTAAGTTAGGCTGGTGTGTGCAGGTCAGGTGTGTTTCCAAATAAAAGACCGTAGACGGAATTAGTCCCGATGGACTAAAGGAATCCGTTATTCGTGGGAAAAGAGTACACCCTCTGCTGAGATTAAATCTATTCGAATAGCCGTGTCCATGGGTAAGGACTACAGTCTGGGATGGGTCAAGTGTCGGTCTTATTGTCGATCTCCGGAGGAGAAATTGTTAATACAGAATATGGATCATGACTTGTGACTTATAATGATTATTTTTATTATTTTTATTATGGACTAACTGTTTATATTGTTCGAGTTATTTAGTATCCCTGGGACGGTTCTACCTCCTGGATATTCACTATGATTATTTTATTTATAAGACCTTTATGTGGTGTCGCTCAGTCGCCCGAGTGTGGCATGCTTGTTTTTTCTTTTATTTATAAGCCCTTTATGTGGTGTCGCTGAGACGCCCGACTGTGGCATGCTTGTTATTTATTTACTCTATAAGCCCTTTATGTGGTGTCGCTCAAACGCCCGATTGTGGCATGCTTGTTATTTATTTTATTTATAAGCCCTTTATGTGGTGTC
>LR738709.1:282107380-282295348 GCA_902687465.1 Secale cereale | reverse complement strand
TGTGGTGTCGTTGAGACGCCCGACTGTGGCATGCTTGTTATTTATTTACTCTATAAGCCCTTTATGTGGTGTCGCTCAGACGCCCGACTGTGGCATGTTTGTTATGGTTTTCTTTGTAAGCCCTTTATGTGATGTCGCTCAGACGCCCGACTGAGGCATGCTTTATTTTATTTTCACTTCCTGATTACATATTCATGTTTTATATGAGTAACCTGCTTGCATCGTGGATTACTATTTCGTGACCGATGTTGTGATCATCGAATATTTCCAAGCATGATTATGTTTTGTTATATTGTACCTATGTTCATAATGTTTGCGAGTACATTCAAAGTACTCACTGGCTTGTCCCTGGCTATTGTCTTGGCCAGATTTCTTGCACGGAGAGGAGCGTTGCGAGGACAGCCCTGGAACCTACACAATGGTGATAGCAGCCATGCGAAGATAGGAGTTATCCTGGTCAGTCGTTCCTGTGGGAAATGGAGTCCCATAGACACTGATGAACCACAATCCGCTTCCGCCATCAGCCACTAGAAACCTTGTGTTGTACTCACAGGCCAGAATGGTCTTGTACTGCATATTTTGTATTTGCTTGGAATTTTCTGTATCAAGTGGTGCCTCATCAGCTAACAGTCATCCTGGGGCTGGTGAGCACAAGGGCCATTTTCTGGGAGAATTATCCCGAAAATCCGGTCCTGACAAACTTGGTATCAGAGCCAGGCTGACCATTGGCTAATCCTATCTTAGCCAGGTCGAAAAAACTAGGTTAACCATCCCACCAGACCTTACCCTAACCCAGGCCAAGCTTCTCGTGCAAGATAGCCACACATTGACCCGACACCTTTTGGCAGTCGGTGCCCAACCTATCAGCTTAGCCTGTCAATCATGCGCCAGTGACCGACACCTAAATAGTCTCTTCCGCAAGTGTGCGAAGGAAGACTCCGTCCCCTTTTTCCTATAGAAAGGGCATGCTAGCCTCAACCCAGCGCAACACACCCTCTACCCCAAACAGAGCTAAAATGCCAGGACCCATTGTTCACAATGAAACCATAGCTACCAACCTTGGAGGTTTTGTGGCCGTGCTAGCAAACCTCACCTGCCGTGCCTTTGCATTAGAAGAGCCCAGGACCCAGTGTTCACAATGAAACCATAGCTACCAACCTTGGAGGTTTTGTGACCGTGCTAGCAAACCTCACCCGCCGTGCCTTTGCATTAGAAGAGCCCCTAGAATATGTTGTGTACCAAGGATCCATGGGCGGTGAGAGCCGTCAATTCTGGGCCACGGTGCACGTCTATGGTAGGGGTCTATCGCCAGAACGCCCCTACAGGTTCACCGGAAGGACAACTTCCTTTGAGCCACAAGCCATCCAACTAGCTGCTCGAGAGGCTATAGTTCAACTCCGGCACTTGTCGCCCAGAGTTAACTGTCGCTCATTCTACTACTATCCCAGCTGTGAGGGGTATGGTAGGCCACGCCAGGTTGCCAACGGAGACCACGAGACAGATCCTGCATTGTTACATCTGGTGCGCTATGTAAGTGCACTAGAGGAACTGTTCGATCAAATCACCCTCGAGCTGATCGCAGCTCGTGGAGAACTGGTTCGCCGAGCCTCGGCAAGAGGAGAAGATGAGCCCGGCGCCGACAACCCAGTCGTGCTGTTCGGACAACCAATCGAGTCCTTGAGGTCTGCCCCAACCATCGACCAAAATGCTTTGGTGTCCCCAGAAGTGATTCGTCGCCTTTTTGGAACACGCTCCAATGGGATTGTGGCCAACAATCCCCGCGATGGTCATCATCGCTGCCCCGATCCTACAGCTCCTCAGCCCCCTCCAGCTAACCCTGGCGGTGAAGCCCTTGGAGAAGCCTCGGCATCCACAAGGCACTCCCTCTTAGATATAAATGAGGTATACTAAATCACTCGATTAGTACCGAGCCTTAGTATGTCCACGCCCTGTTATTGTGTGAGCCTGTATCGCCATATTTAAATGATGTCTGCTTGTGCGCCATTATTTTTATAGTAGCCATGCATAAGTATGTTGGTATACGATTGCATTTTTTTTATTCCGGGCATAGCTTCCAAAAACCACACCGACGACTCCCACAGTAATACGTCACTTTTGCGAGACGTGTGTATCTGTAGCATTGACCCCGACCCCCATAGAGCAGAACCGACAAACTAGTTGCCCCTCACCGTGATTTAATAACCCAGCCCAGTTGCTATATAAAAAGGCCACCTCATGACCTTGCCAAGCATCCCTCACCTTGTGCACCACTCTCACAGCCATTTATTTTGCCATGCCGAGCCCTAGTATTTATCTCAGGACTCCAAATGCCACCCCAGGTAGTTTTGTTAAGATATTGTGGGACTTTACCTGCAGTACCATGAGTGCTACCCGTCCACCCCAGTACGAATTGCTCAAATCGAGGATCACACCATCCACTTCGAAATATTGGGCAGTAGTGCACATCCCTCCCGCAAAACCAAACCAAGACCCAATAGAAGTCTCCTTCGTGGGGAAATCTATGCCAACTCCGCAGATGGCCGTAGAAGCTGCTGTGTATGAAGCGCTTGCTCGCCTTCGATTCGCGGTGCCCTATGCCACCGAACAAGGGTATTATTACTTCCCGAGCCGTGCAGCACCCGAAGAAGTAGCATCGTTTCCTGGTGGACGAATTAAGAGACACCTAGTACTGGCCAACCTTACACAATATGTTATCGCACAAGAGCGTTTGACCCAGCGAGTAATGGGTTATCTCCAGAGCCTCGCCGATTTAAATCCTCGGATTTCCATCGGCAGACCACTGAGACCCAGACAGGAAAGACGCATTCATTGACTAGTCAATCCGCTTCCTCCGATAGAAGAAGAGTGTTCCCCAGTACCAGAGACGTTTTCCCAGGACCCTGTCTATTTACCGTTTTCATTTTAGACGTCACTGCTATGTTTGTTGTCCCAGCATTTATTTATGAGTTGCAACTTATGCGTGTTATCCTAAATTTGTGCGATGAATTAAATATTTGGTTTCAATTAATGGGAGTAGTTTTTACTGCTGATAATGTTTGATTAACTAAATTCGCTCTCGGTAAATCCTGGAGTGAGATGTTGTTTTCCCTGAGTTGTTGCAACATATATCTCTGCATGACATAGATTTTGCACGCAGCACCGCAACATCAGACTCACAATTCTAGCCACTCGACCACGTACACTAATTGCAAAACCACGTACCCATGTTGCACCTAACTAGTCACCTCCCTAACTCACCACAGTCTCTGAAGGAGAAATTTCTGGGTAATTATTCGAGTACAAGTTGCCTACAGCACGCTGACAGCCGCTAGCACCCGACACCAACACCTAATCCTCATGATCACCACCGCCGCGAAGAGCTAGCACTCGAGCAGCGGCATCACGACGATCATCGAGGATCATCGCGCACAAGAGCCCAGAGAACCCCAGCAATGCCGCCAGCCCTCCACACACCAGGATCATGCACCAGTCCGGCATCGCTTCCACCATTAGAACCTCGTCCCGAGCTCCTGCAAACGGAAATGGAGGAGAAGGAAGGAGAAGGAGAAGCGAGGCCAGGTGTGAGGAAGAAGAAAGGAGCACCTTGGTCATTTTTATAGCTCGAGATCGGTGTACGGTGGGCGAAGTCCACCAGCGCCGCTCGTCGCTCGATCGCTGGTGTTCGGAGGCGAATCCGATAGCAGTGCCGACAGCGCACTAGCCCGCAAGGTGAGTGCACGCTGCACCGGCAGCTAGCACGCCGCGCACTACCGCAGTACGTCCTAGATGCCCTACACGCTAGTCATCGCCGGTGGAGAAAGCGCGGGAAAGCGCGCGAGAGAGAGGAAGAAGAGAGAGCCGGATGTAGAAGAAGAGACTGACAGTGCCCCCCGGGTCCACCTGTCAGTCAGAGAGAGCACTGTGCTCTCGGGTGCGACCAGCGTATTTATAGAATTTAGAAATTTTATTCTAAATTCACTGTAACCAAAAGTAGAAGTATCTCGTTGTTTCCCCAGCCGTAGATTTTTCCACGCAGCGCCAGTATTCCACACTGTAGTTTTACACCACTTATTGCCCACTCACTCTAGCCGCATTTTATTGCATGAGTAGGATGGTTGTTTTTGTGATATCACTTTGAGGTAGTAGGAGTAATTCTTTTCATAACAACCCTTAGCAAATCTCGAGGACGAGATTTTTCTTAAGGGGGGTAGTGTTGTAACACCCAAAAAATTTAAACATGATTTGTTTATTAAAATCTTGCCAGGAAATTAAATTTTTAATTTTCTGGATTTTCTTTGATTTCAGAACCACTCATTTTCTTTGATGTTATGGAGTTTTTACCCCAAGTGAAAACTTTCTAGATATATTCTTGGACTTGTATACCCTCTCAAGAAAACCTTTCTTTTATCAGTGGATTTGTTTGCATAATTATTTTTCCTGATACTTACTCCTTTAAAAAAACGATTTTTCATAAGTGTTGGAGCCTCATTTGCACTACAACCCTTTCACAAAATCCTTTAAAATTCTCACCCAAAATTGGAGAGGTCGGTAGATGCATATAATTCAACTTTATGCAAAAACCCACTGGTGTTCTTTGAAAAATTTGAGCAAATCATCCTCTTTTGCTCTCTGGACCAGATTGGCATTTTCTACTGCAACCCTAATCATTTTTGCTCTAGTGACCATGAGCTTTTTCCTGCTTGTAGTACACCCTACCAAACTCTTAAGTCCAGGAGAATGGACCCATTGGAGTACTTTTGGTCCATGATATTATAGCCTTTTCTTTCTGTCCAGATTTGATTTTCTCAAAAACTTACACTAACAAGTTTCTGGTCTTGACCAAATAACCTTGCCACCATCTCCTACACCTAAAGAGACACAGGTCTAGAGATTTTGGCCACCCCAAGAGTTGCCTAGATACCCTTGGCATTCTGTCAAACACGTTATGTGCATAGCCAGATTTGGCATGATTTTTAGTTTGCGTTGTGAACTTGATCCTCTGACCCAACAACCTTGTCCACTAAACTCCTAGCTACTTTTAACCTAGATCTGCTAGTTGCCAGCCTCACCCGAGCTCCCTAGCACACGCTGACATTTTGATAAACACCTAGCGTGCGTGCACTGGGCGCGCCCAGAGCGCACGCTTTGCACGCGCGTGCACCGAGCCGCCGCGTCTCGCTGCCGCCCTTGCCGCGCCCGTGCGGACCTTGGGCACTCACCGCCAACACGCCCGGCCCCTCCCGCGTTGTAGAGCCACCCTAGTCGCCTCTGGAGCCCCATAGCGCCACCGTCAGGTCGGCCATGGCGGCTAGCTGACGGCTGCAGTAGGCCCCGGCCATGGCAGCGCCGCCCGAGCCATACGCGCTCGCCAGCTCGCTCCCTTAAGCAGTGGAGAGCCCGTCGGGATGCGCCGACCAGCCCCAACCACCTCCACATTGCCCTACTGCAACAGAACGGCGGTTCGCCGACGATCTTATCCCCGGCCGCCGCGGAACTGACCTAGCCACGCTATAAATAGGAGCTCCCGAGCTCGTCCAAGCACTCAGGCGACCTCAAGCCACCTCTCTAGAACTCCCGCGGCCGGAAATCGATGGGGGAAAGATGTCTTCCTCGTCTCCGGCCAGTTCAGCCGCCACCTCGCTCCAGCTCCGTTCGCCGCGAGCAGGCCCTTTCCCATCCATCCAGCGCCACCACCCGACTTCCCTTGATCGTGCAGAGCTACCCAGGCCCTCAACTTCGACCAGGAGCCACCGTAGCAAAGACACCCAAATCCACCCGAAGCCACCTCCGCCACAGAGCTCGCCGCCAGCGATTCCCTCCACCCCCGCCAACATAGCAACCACTGGGAGGACCGCCCCATACTGGTGGATCCATCCCCGCCCTCAGAACCCCGCGTGGAGCCATGGCTCGTCGACGGCGATCGCCGGAACCCCCGCCTTGCTCGGACAATGGAGGAAGGAGGCGCGGGCGACTAGTCAAACCTGACCAATGGGCCCAAGGGACCCACTGTCAAGGACCCACTGTCAGTGACCCAGCAACGACCCGCATCAGTTTAAGTGGAGGCGTATTCCACAAAATACATATTCGCTAAGAGGAAAACGTAAGCCCCCCCTAAAACATTTTCTTTTTCTGATTTTTATTAAAAACAGAATACTGACTAAACTTTGACTGGCTATAACTTTTTAAATCCAAATGACTTGATTCTTTTTCCGTTGTTCCTCAAATTTGGTCTAGTTTATTTTCATATTTATTTGAAAATTTTCCAAAGAACTTTTTGTACTGTTTTGAAACTATGTGTTGATTTCAAATTTTCTTTAATAGGATTTTTGAAGAAGGAAGAAAACTTTCAAAAGTTTTGGAATTCACCCTGCCTCTCCACAACTTGAAGGCAAGCATTCTGAACCCTGGCATAATAATCGTCGTGTGTCGTTTGATATGATTACAACAACACCTTGGCTTGGAGTTTCGTTAATTTTATGTGATGATGTGATCATGCTCATGGGTGCATGATGAAGCTTCCTTGCTGTTGAAAATTAATATACTTGTGATGGTAATCACCCTCGTCTACCTTTCATGCCTACTGGAAGGAATCCGGGAGAGTCTCTGTCTTGGGTAGACACGAGCTCGTTACTGATATTTCGTTGAGACGAGTATAGTCAGTAAGGCATGATAAGGTATGGTGAATGGTGATTCTGTCTGTTGGTGTGGATTATATTTGTTATGCTAAACATGCAGGTGATGCTTTTACCTCCTGAGTCGAGTCTTGTTCCAGTAAGCCCCATACTTGTTTCGTAATACCACTTGTTCCTGCCATAAGTAGGGTACGGTTCAGTAAGTTGTCAACCCCTTTCTAGCACACACCATACAGAGAGGCTATGGTGGAAGATATCGGCTGCATCCGATAGGCATGCCACCTGGTCCGGGGGCATGGGTGTTTCCGGTTGGGACCGAGAGGGGGGCACCCCTTAGTAGCGCGCGGTATAAATTTGATCCCATGCTAATCGAGGTTGTAGCCTCTCCACTCAGAGTTTTGCTTAACATGTGTCGTGGGTGATTCCAGACACCGGTAAGTTAGGCTGGTGTGTGCAGGTCAGGTGTGTTTCCAAATAAAAGACCATAGACAGAATTAGTCCCGATGGACTAAAGGAATCCGTTATTCGTGGGAAAAGAGTACACCCTCTGCAGAGATTAAATCTATTCAAATAGCCGTGTCCATGGGTAAGGACTACAGTCTGGGATGGGTCAAGTGTCGGTCTTAGTGTCGGTCTCCGGAGGAGAAATTGTTAATACAGAATATGGATCATGACTTGTGACTTTAAATGATTATTGTTATTATTATTATTATCGACTAACCGTTTATATTATTTGAGTTATTGAGTATCCCTGGGACGGTTCTACCTCCTGGATATTCACTGTGATTATTTTATTTATAAGCCCTTTATGTGGTGTCGCTCAGACGCCCGACTGTGGCATGCTTGTTATTTCTTTTATTTATAAGCCCTTTATGTGGTGTCGCTAAGACGCCCGACTGTGGCATGCTTGTTATTTATTTACTCTATAAGCCCTTTATGTGGTGTCGCTCAGACGCCCGACTGTGGCATGCTTGTTATTTCTTTTATTTATAAGCCCTTTATGTGGTGTCGCTGAGAAGCACGACTATGGCATGCTTGTTCTTTATTTACTCTATAAGTCCTTTATGTTGTGTCGCTCAGATGCTCGACTGTGGCATGTTTGTTATGATTTTCTTTCTAAGCCCTTTATGTGACGTCGCTCAGACGCCCGACTGAGGCATGCTTTATTTCATTTTCACTCCCTGATTACATATTCATGTTTTATATGAATAACCTGCTTGCATCGTGGATTACTATTTCATGACCGATGTTGTGATCATAGAATATTTCCAAGCATGATTATCTTTTGTTATATTGTACCTGTGTTCATAATGTTTGCGAGTACATTCAAAGTACTCACTGGTCTGTCCCTGGCTATTGTCTTGGCCAGATTTCTTGCATGGAGAGGAGCGCTGCGAGGACAACCCTGGAACCTACGCAATGGTGATAGCAGCCACACAAAGATAGGAGTTATCATGGTCAGCCGTTCCTATGGGAAATGGAGTCCCATAGACACTGATGAACCACAAACCGCTTCCGCCATCAGCCACTAGAAACCTTGTGTTGTACTCACAGGCCAGAATGGTCTTGTACTGCATATTTTGTATTTGCTTGGAATTTTCTGTATCAAGTGGTGCCTCATCAGCTAACAGTCATCCTGGGGCTGGTGAGCACAAGGGCCATTTTCTGGGAGAATTATCCCGAAAATCCGGTCCTGACACCATGGCACCGCCTATCGCGGAGGTAAACACTTAGCTCGACGCCTGCCGCCGCCGCCAGGCTGCTGGCAAAGCCCACCGCATTTCGTCACTTCCGCTTGCCACCGCCTATTGCCATCGACTTTCTCGACGCTGCTCGCAGTCGACTCAACTCAGCTCGGTAGGGGAACCTGTCGTACTAAGGGTTCTTTCTCATGGACGGCAAGGTAACTATTTTAATGAGATATTATCTCATCTCTTATCCCAGTTCATCTGCCTCCTTTAATCACCCAGCGGAAATTGCCGTGAATTCATTTTTATTCGAGCTGATTTGAGGGTGTTCTTTCATTCATAGAATGTACAGTGCGCCAACACATCAGGACTTTGCGACCTCCGCCGTAGATTCCATCTCACCGTACCAGATCGCTTGATGACGCGCGCGGTATTTTCAATCTCACCCTAAATCGATTGGCATGGCCTACTTTCCTGATCATATTCTAAATATTGCTACATTTGGATAAAAGGTGCCATATGCACCATATACGTAAAAGGGGATTTCCCCCCTCTTCTTTCTATATTAGGCAAATTAATGATGTATTGTTCTTTTGATTACTCTCATATTTCCATGACATCATATTTACCCTATCTGTTTAATTATAGATTTTTGTCCTTCTATTTCAACTACTGTACAGTTCTTTCAATTTGGGCCCATATTTGCATGTTAGTTGTTACCATATTTTCTTTAACAATCCTACTCCCTCTCTCTCTCAGTTTACAAGGCATGCGCGTACCCCTAGGTTGTCTATTTAACCAACCTAATAGAAGTTATATATTGCAAAAAATGTACCATTATAAACTTTAGACATTCTATTTTCAAATGGTATAATTTTTTTGTTATATCGTTTATATTACAGTGATGAAATTGGCAACCTAGGTATACGTGTAGGACTTGTAAACTTAAATGGAGGAAGTACCATTTTCTACAGCACATCCCTTGCTATGCAACAGATTATGTAGTGCACAATCTTTCCCTTTACATAGATCAAGGCTGCACGGATGTCATACTGCACACAACCCATGGATTTACAATTGTTGCTACTATAGGACTTGATGAACGTGGTGACTCTTATTTTGACACTGGCTTTTGGAATGAAATGTCTAAGTTTTATGTACTGAAAACTGGCACTAAAATTCACTCCACATAAAAGGGCCTGGTCATGAGATATATGCTAACTTCACCAACAAAATCATCCATCCAGAATTTGTTCAAAGTAAGTTTTCTTGTCAACTATCTGCATGTTGACTTACCCAGCAATATCAAATGAATTGTGTAGTATTTACGCAACCAACTGTTATTCCTTTTTCTTACTATATTCCTACCTAATAACTTCTAGTTACCAATAAACTTTTCTATTACCCTGTTTTAACTAAATATTCCCTATACTCAAGTTTCTATCATAAAGCGCCGCTGACAAGGAGACTCCGGAGGTGGAGAACGGGGCTGCCAACAAGTGGGGGTGGGGCAAGCTAGAACCGCAAGCGACTCCAGGAGGCCTAGACTACATCAGCAGCCTCCCCGATGATATGTTGACAGTCATCATCTCCCTCCTCCCAATCAAATATGGGGCGTGGACAACCGTCCTTACCCGGTAGTGGCACCCCCTATGGAACTCCAGCCCTCTCTACCTCATCGAAACCCATGAGCTCTGCCATGGCTATCGCAAAAGCTTGAATGCATTCTCCAAGATCGTCTACAGTCACCTTCGCCCAACCAGAGGCCTTAGAATGGGCAAGTTCCATTCCAACGGCAAGGACCGAGCTAAGTTCGACGACTGGTTCCGATCCCCCGCCCTAGATCAGCTCGAGGAGCTCACTTTTGATGATGGGCATATGCGGTCGCTGCCAACGTCCGCACTCCACCTCGCGCCCACGCTGCGCGTCACCAAGTTCAGGAACTGCCATCCCCCCTTAATGACGCGCCCACTCTTATTCTATCACAACTGAAGCACCTCGAGCTCGTCGCCGTCTGCCTCTCAAACGTTGACATGGAGCATCTGCTCCGTGGCTGTACTGCACTCGAGTACCTTCATCTTCAGGCGATCAATAGGTTGTATACCTTCCACATCACCTCCATGACTCTCCGGACTATTTATGTGTGTTGCTGGTGCGGAAGGAAGACATCACAAGATGTATACCATGGTATGGTCATTGAGGACACACCTGCACTTGAGAGATTTCTTGTAGTTGATCAAGAAGGTCCAACAAGAATCAATATCATTTATGCAGTGAAATTGACAGTGGTGGGTGAGGGAGTCATGGATTATGGAGTCCTCGGGCGTCCGGGCTACGTGACATGGGCAGGACTGATGGGCCGTGAAGATACAAGACGAAAGACTTTCCCCCGTGTCCAGATGGGACTCTCCTTGGTGTGTAAGGTAAGCTTGGCGTGCGGATATGAAGATTCCTTTATCTATAAACCGACTCTGTACCACCCTAGCCCCCTCCGGTGTCTATAAACTAGAGGGTCTAGTCCATAGAGGCAATCATAATCATACATGTGAGACATCTAGGGTTTAGTCATTATGATCTCGAGGTAGATCAACTCTTGTAACCCCTATAGTCATCAAAGTCCATCAAGCAGGAAGTAGGGTATTACCTCCATCAAGAGGGCCCGAACCTGGGTAAACATCGTGTCCCCTGCCTCCTGTTACCCTCGATCCTTAGAAACATAGTTCGGGACGAGATCAACCAATTTCGTCACCGACATTGGTGCCTTCATTGAGAGTTCCACTGTGCCGTCGTTGAAAGGCTCGATGGCTCGCCTTGTCATCAAGGACAGTATCACTTCCAGAGTAGCCCTAGTTTTAGGGTAAACCCTCCGGCTTGGCGGCTTCACCATGGGTGCTCGTTCAGCGTTAAGCCGAAAGCAACCCCACAAGTCACCGAAAACCCTCTTCGTATCAGCCCTTAATACTCCGATAAAATGGATCTGACAGATCTATCGTCTTTGAACGATCTGCTAGATCGCATCGCCGCCTTGGGGGTCTCAACTGACTATGATCGGATCGGCCTTAAACCCGACCAGAGAGAGATTAAAACTCCATCGATCACCCATCAAGTAGCGGTTGTGGAGGAACAAGCTGACAATAACTATTCTCCTACGTTGAGAACAAATTACGTTCGGATTTCCGAACCCGGAAAACCGGATACCCATCCTTGGGAGGACACTCTTTGTTCTCCGAACACAAAATCGGGCATTAAGCCTGAGAATTCACCAAACACTCCGGAACCTGAGCTGGTAACCTCAGAAATTCTTCAAAACTCCGGATTCCACAGTGGGTCAGTGTGCGAATTTAAGCCCGCGCACCCACCACATGCAATATTCTCCAAGCAATTCCAGCCCTCCGTACATATGCGACCTAATGCATGTGCGGCAGTAGCCTCGGGAGACAGTCCATCACTTTTGGGCCAGATTCATCCTTGTTAAAAACAAGATAAAAGACTGCTACGACGATGACGCAATTTCACTATTTCACAACAACTGTACGGACGAGGGAATCCTTAACGCCCTCAATCGACATCGCGTACTACACTTTGCAGATTTGGCACACATAGTACAGAAGTACTACGCAATGGAAAGCGCTTGGAAAAATCCGACAGCCCACTGGGAACCGCAGGCCTTTAAGCCATCTCCCAAGCGGGAAAAAAGGAGGCACCCTCACGGGGCACTTGATCATCATCCAGTAGACAAGAAAACCAAGCCCTTTATGGGACATAGAACTGTCTTCGAGGAATGGCTCGATAGGCCCTGTCAAATACACATGACGCCGAATACCGAACCAACACACAGCCTACGGGCATGTTGGATACTCTGGCAGGTGGCCAAGAGGGGCGAGGATATCCTCACCAACAATATTCCAAAGAAGTACTCTTCAGAGGACGACGATTTCAAAGTATTCACGGTCTTCGAGACCTTCTCATCAAATAATCGGCGCAAAAGGGCGCTCCGTGACCTCGCAGAAGTCAGCCAAATAGCATAAATAAACCCTTGGAATGATACGGCAATTACTTTCAACGCTGATGACGAACCAAGGTACCGCTCAGTCCGGGCACCAGCAGCTATGGTCCTAAACCCAATCGTGGACAACTTTCGGTTCACTAAAGTGCTAATGGACGGTGGCAGCGGGCTGAACCTCATCTACGTGGACACGCTCAATAAAATGCAAATGGGCAGGAGTCGCATTGAGAAGAGCAATACATCCTTTAGGGGAATCATCCCCAGTAGGGAAGCAAGATGCTCATGGAAAATTAAACTGGATGTGGTATTTGGCACACCCGAAAACTATAGGTCCGAAGAGATAATCTTCTAGGTGGCTCCTTTCAATAGCGGATATCATGTCCTGTAAGGACAAGATGCATTCACATGCTTTCAAACTATACCTCATTACGGGTATATGAAGCTCAAAATGCCCGGGCCCAATGGTGTTATCACTATCTCTAGAGATCCGGACATAGCACTCTGTGCCGAAAATAAAACTGCATCCCAAGCCCTTGAGGCATTGTCCGAAGCCCTAGCGGCCGATGAACTCACCGCTCTGCGTTCCACAGTGGATAAGGACGACGTAATTCTTGATAAAAGTCCTAAACCCACCTCTTTCAAGCCAGCTGACGAAATAGTCGAATTTCAAGTCCACTCGACGGATCCCAAGAAAACAGCTTCTATTGGGCACAGCTGGAACCCACGGTCGACGCCGCGTTACGCACGTTCTTGCGTGAGAACTGGGACATCTTCGCCTGGCACCCCTCGGATATGCCAAGAATCCCACGCACGCTGGCCGAACATAGTCTCAATATACTGAAGGGATACAAGCCGTCAAGCAAACACTCCGGTGATTTTCCGAACCCAAGCGACAGGCTATGGGGGAGGAGCTAGCCAAGCTACTCGATGCCGGGTTTGTCAGAGAGATCAAACAACTGGACTGGCTAGCAAACCTGGTCATGGTACCAAAGAAGGATAAATCATGGCACCTGTGTGTCGATTTCAAAGACCTTTACAAGGCCTGCCCTAAGGACCCCTTCCCACTACCTCGCATCGACCAAATTATTGATGCAACCGCGGGACACGATTCACTGTGTTTCCTCGACGCATACTCCGGATACCATCAAATTAAGATGAAGGAATCCGACCAAGCCGCAACGACATTCATCACCCCGCATGGGCCTTTATGCTTCAACACTATGCATTTTGGGCTCAAGAATGCCGGCGCCACTTACCAACGCATGATTCAAACCTGCCTGGAAAAGCAAATCAACAAGACTGTGGAGGCATATGTAGATGACGTAGTCATCAAAACCAAGCATGTTGAATCATTGGTGGATGACTTATGCCTTACATTCGACAACCTCCGAACATATGGCATAAGTCTCAATCCGGAAAAGTGTGTTTTCAACGTTCCCTGCCGGCAAACTGCTCGGGTTTATTGTCTCCAATAGAGGACTTGAAGCAAACACAGCCAAAATCCAGGCCCTATCACAATTGGCAACACCAACTGACCTCAACCAGGTCCAAAAACTAGCTGGGTGCGTGGAAGCTTTGAGCTATTTTATCTCCAGACTAGGAGAAAAGGCATTGCCATTGTATCACCTGCTCCGACGCACCGACCACTTTGTGTGGACGGATGCTGCAACAGCCGGACTAGAGGAAATAAAAACTTTTCTAGCAAGAAATCCCATCCTGGCTGCACCGAACGTCGGCGAACCATTGTTGCTCTATATATCGGCAACTCACCAGGTGGTGAGCGTGGTGCTCGTCGTCGAACGAGAAAATCAGGGGCATAAATTCCCAACCCAAAAACCAGTATACTACGTATCGACGGTCCTTACACCATGCAAATCCCGATACCCGCATTATCAGAAGATAGCATATGCGGTCTTTATGGCATCCCACAAGCTGCGGCACTACTTTCAAGAGTGCTCGATCACGATGGCTTCAGAAGTACCACTCAATGATATTATAAACAACCGGGACGCCACTGGCCGGATTGCCAAATGGGCTATTGAGCTCTTACCATTCGAAATAATGTACAAACCACGCCGAGCAATTAAATGTCAGGAGTTGGCTGACTTCGTCGCTGAATGAACAGAGGCTGATCTCCCTAAAGAGTATGACACGTATTCCAACTGGGTGAGGCACTTTGATGGCTCTAAAATGCTAGCCAGACTTGGGGCTGGTGTCATCTTGACACCCCCCACAGGATACACAGTCTGTTATGTACTCCAAATAATGTATACATACTCTAACAATGCAGCTGAATATGAGGCCCTATTGCATGGTCTTCAGATGGCTATCTCCATGGGCATACAACGCCTTGAGGTGCGCGGGGTTTCTAACCTGGCAATATCCCATATAAACGGAGAATTCAAGGCAAAAGATCTGAAGATGGCGGCTTACCGCAACGCCGTACTCAAACTATCAGCTCGGTTTGAGGGGCTCGAGTTTCATCACGTGGCTCGAGAGAGTAATCAGGCCGCGGGCATCCTCGCTCACATGGGCGCTAAGCGCGACCCAGTCCCACCCAACACCTTTGTCGAAAGGCTTTTCAAGTCATCTGTGGTGTGGCAGGATGAGAGCGGCAACACTGGTCCGGAGCCAATCATACCCCTCGATTCCGAACACAGTTCTGATATCATCGGAGGCTCAGGCACCGAAATAACACCATCGCCCCACAAAATCATGGCTATAATTGCCCCGTGGACCAAGCCTTTCATCGCCTACCTTACTAGGAACGAGCACCCAGAGGATCAGGCTAAGGCCCGTCGCATCGTCCGACGCTCAAAGGCCTGCAAAGTTCACGAAGGAGAACTGTACAAGAAAAGTACTACCGGAGTCCTTCAAAGATGTATCTCCGAAGAAGAGGGACGACACCTCTTGGCTAAAATACACGCTGGTCTTGGTGGCCGTCACGCCGCAGCTCGGGCCCTTATAAGTAAGGCCTTCTGCACAGGTTTCTTTTGGCCCACGGCCCGGGCAGATGCACATGACCTCGTACAGCGCTGCATTGAATGCCAGCTTTTCACTAATCAAAGCCATATGCTGCCCACTGCCCTAAGAGCAATCCCCATCACTTGGCTCTTTGCAATCTGGGGGCTCGATATGGTCGGACCTCTTAAAGGGGGAAGCCATACAAAGAAATACTTATTGGTTATGGTCCATAAGTGCACTAAGTGGATAGAAGCCAAGCCAGTTAAAACAGCTAAAGTCGGACCGGTGATAGACTTCATATCCAGCATAGTACACCGTTATGGTGTCCCGCGCAGTATTATTATTGACAACGGCTCTAACTTCACAGCCTATGAGGTGAAAACTTGGTGCGCCAATTTGGGCATCATGCTCGATTACTCCTCCGTATAACACCCTCAGACAAATGGTCAGGTCAAACGGGCTAACGACATGATAATGAGCGGCATCAAACCTAAACTAGTGCGATCTCTGCAAGAATCAGACAAACGTTGGGTCGAGGAACTCTATTCTGTACTCTGGGGGCTGCGGACCACGCTCCATCGCACGACCGGATATACACCTTTTTTCATGGTGTACGGTGCGGTGGCGGTCTTGCCTTGCGACATTATTCACGACGCACCTCGAGTGCGCATGTACGAAGAGAGAGAAGCCGAGCTCGATCAGCAGGATGACCTGGACGGCCTGGAGGAGGAGCGCGATGTCACGAAGGCCCGTTCCGCATTCTATCAACAGCAGGCTCGGCGATATCAAAGCAGAGAAGTACGGGCAAAGACTTACAATGTCGGTGAACTCGTTCTACGCCTACCAGAGAACAAAAAGGACAAGCTCAAGCCCAAATGGGAGGGTCCCTTTATTATAGATGAAGTTCTGAATGGACGAGCCTATCGCCTTCGCAATGCTTCGGATAATCGCTTGGAGCCAAACCCATGGAACGCTGCAAGGCTCCAAAGATTCTACGCCTAAAGTCCACGCATATACCTTTTTTCCTCGTTCCTTCTTTTCTCCCTTTCACTGTTTTCTTTTTTTCTCGTTTCTATACGATTTTTAGCTCGTGTTCAGATAAACCGCACACTTGAGGGGTATACATCCTTAAATGTACATACCCCACAATACCTGGGGGCTTCTTTTCACAAGAAGCTTAACATTATTATTTCTTGAGCATCAAGCTCACCCCATATATGTGTCATCTACTCACATATGTCTTGTCTTCGCCATTATATGAACCTTTATGACATAAGTTTTTGCCAAGCTGGGTGGCCTGGCTCCTGTGCTTATGCCCTACGTTCCCGCTTATTCGGCTAGGGCATAAAGGGAGCACCTCTGCAATTGTTACATCCGGGTTATCCGGACGTGTACCTCAGACGGGTGAAACCGAAAGCTAGCGTTCTTAAGGGAATGATCGGTCGGTGAGCGAAAGACGAACTGCCCTCGTTGCAATACAAAACCCCAGACTATAATGCATACTATGATTTTCTAGCATCACATCTTCGGTATGAACGAAAAACTGCATACTGGCCCAAGGAGAGGAACCTTTAACGGAACAATTCTCTCAGGAAGATGTTTCTTACAATCATATGTAATATACCATAACTCCCCGAATGCAACTTGTCTGTTCAAGAAACTATGACCCGACTGCCTGGTTTCCGAACAAACTTTGGTGTTTACCTACGGTATAGTATTCGGAAACACTCCAAGCCTAGGGTTTCAGAGGTCGAAGCAGAAAGTCTGCCATGACAATCCTTTTACAAATTTGGCTGGAGACAAGTTTGTCGATAAAAGTACATTGCTACTTAGACTCAAAAACTTCTTCTTTCTCTAGACGCTCTAACAAATTGTCTAGTTTACAATCTTGTTGTGAAAACTTGGCGGCCACCTTCACTTGGTCGTACACTAGGCTGACATGAATTTCTTGTCCATCGGATCCTCGAGGTCCGACCCGTGTCATATTATTTCGATCAAGTCCGGTGTACCGTGTTTTTACCATGGCGCGGGCTTCCCGAGCACCATCACGGCATGCCAATATCTTCCATAGCCCAAAACGGCGCCGAGTTTCCTCCATACTTCCTGGAGGAGAACCGGCTGGCCATAAAGCCTTAGCAATGTTCCTTGTTGCCTTCCGCGCTTGCTCATGCACCTTGGACAACTCTTGTAGCAGGCCGCCTTAAAATCCGGACACCTCTTCGTCGGGCCACCCAGTCAACACACCTACAGAAGTAACCTTGTCAGGATTCGCAATAGCGAATTGTACGATAATAAGTCAAAAGGCTTACTGAATATGCCGCCTCTCAGCTTTTTGTTCTCCTTTAGGGCGTCCGCTAGTTGGGCTCGCACGTCTTTCAGCTCCTCGCCGAGCTGGGTGTTGGCATCGTGCAGCTTGTTCTTCTCGTCCATGGTCCATGTCAATACACGTTGACCAGCGGCCTCTTGCCTTTCAGCATGTCCTTTATCCGTCTGTGCGGCCTTTAATTTCTCTTCCAGCTGATCGGACGATCCTGCCATCGTGAAATACATCGGTGTTTATTTGCATAAACATTACTAGCACATGATTATATTTTCCGAAGACAACGGGACATTACCTGTCGGTGCCTCCTTGGATATCTCATGTTTGGCAGTAACGGTAGTTAGCTGGGTTCGACACTGTTTTAGCTCCCGGGATAGCATGTTCATCTGCGAGTACCTGATTATACATCGATCCTTAAAATCAGTTGCTTCAACTGTTTTCAAGTCTCGGGGGCTACTGGTATATGGCTTTTAAATCTACACAAAATGATCTTACCTGCATATCCTTTGAATGCTGGTAAGTGGCTCCAGCAAGCCCATCCCAAGCAGCTCGGATATATGCATCCGCCGAGCTGAAGGCATTAAATGCCTCTTTAGTTAGGATCGTGCATAGCTGCGCTCCGGCGTTGATGGTTCATTGCACTCTCCACTTCGGAGTTGGTGACGGATACATTATCCGAATCATCAGAGAGAGGACAATCCGGCATTGCACCCACACCAGCTCTAGCCGTGGAGGTAGGGTCCGGGATCGGATTGGTGGACATATGTCCGGCCAGGTCTCCGAATCTGGTCCGATGGATGCTCTTCCTGAAATATGACATAGCAGAAAACGTCACAGTTGGGAATGTTTGCCACAGGGCATATTAAAACCATACCCTTTTGATGAAGGTAGGGACTGGGAAGTATCAGCGTCCGCCTTTCTTTTCGAAAGCCCGCCTTGTGTTGGCGTCCCCTTCTTAAGGGACGATCCCGATGCGGCGTCACGAGACACGCTTGATACGTCTCCAATGTATCTATAATTTTTTATTGTTCCATGCTATTATATATGATGTTTTGGATGTTTAATGGGCTTTATTATACACTTTTTTATTATTTTTGGGTCTAACCTATTAACCCAAAGGCCCAGTCCCGACTGCTGTTTTTTGCCTATTTCAGGGTTTCGTAGAAAAGGAATATCAAATGGAGTCCAAACGGAATGAAACCTTCGGGAGAGATATTTTTGGAACGATATCTTCACGAGAGACTTGAGAACCAAGGCAGAGGGGACACACGGCGTCCACGAGGGTGGGGGCACGCCCCCTCCCCCTGGGCGCGCCCCCTGCCTCGTGGGCCCCACATTGCTCCCCCGATGCCCTCCTTCCTCCTAGATATACCCATGTACCCAGAAAACATTGAAGCAACAGAGAAAACCCTAATTCCACCGCCGCAACCTTCTGTTCCGGTGAGATCCCATCTTGGGGCCTATTCCGGAGCTCCGCTGGAGGGGGGATCTTCTACGGAGTGCTTCTACATCAACATCATCACCTCAACATGAGTTGTGAGTAGTTTACTACAGACCTTCGGGTCCATAGTTAGTACCTAGATCGCTTCTTCTCTGTTTTTGGATCTCAATACCAAGTTCTCATTGGTCTTCGAGGAGATATATTCGATGTAATCTTTTTGCGGTGTGTTTGTCGAGATCCGATGAATTGTGGGTTTATGATCAAGATTATCTATGAGAAATATTTGGTTATTTTTTGAATTATTTTATGTATGATTATAATATCCTTGCAAGTCTCTTCGAATTATTGGTTTGGTTTGGCCTACTAGATCTATAGTTCTTGCAATGGGAGAAGTGCTTGGCTTTGGGTTCAATCTTGCGGTGTCCTTTCCCAGTGATAGCATGGGCAGCAAGGCACGTATAGTATTGTTGCCATCGAGGATAAAAAGATGGGGTTTATATCATATTGCTTGAGTTTATCCCTGTACATCATGTCATCTTGCTTAAAGCATTACTCTGTTGTTACGAACTTAATACGATAGATGCATGCTAGATAGCGGTCGATGTGTGGAGTAATAGTAGTAGATGCGGAATCGTTTCGGTCTACTTGTCATGGACGTGATGCCTATATATAATGATCATGCCTAGATATTCTCATAATTATTCACTTTTCTATCAATTGCTCGACAATAATTCATTCACCCACCGTAGAAATCTCCTATCATGAGAGAAGCCACTAGTGAAACCTATGGCCCCCAGGTCTATTCTCAACATATCAATCTACAATCTACTTTACTTTGTTGTTTTTACTTTTTGTTCTTATATCCAAAAATACCAAAAATATCAAACTATCCTATCTATCAGATCTCACTTCGTAAGTGACCGTAAAGGGATTGACAACCCCTTATCGCATTGGCTGCAAAGTTCTTATTTGTTTGTGCAGGTGCGAGGGACTCGAGCGTGGTCTCCTACTGGATTGATACCTTGATTCTCAAAAACTGAGGGAAATACTTACGCTACTGTGCTGCATCACCCTTTCCTCTTCGAGGGAATACAACACAAGCTCGAGAAGTAGCTAGAAGAATATCTGGCGCCGTTGTCGGGGAGGCTTACGCAAAAGTCATATACCAAGTACCTATCACAAACCCTTATCCTTCGCAATACATTTTTTGCCTCTCATTTTCCTCTCCCCCACTTCACCCTTGCCATTTTATTTGCCCTTCTTTTTGCCATGTGTTTATCGTTCGCTTGCTTCTTGTTTGCTTGTGTGTTGGATTGCTTGCTTGTCACTATGGCTCATAACAATACCTAATTGTGTGACTTCTCCAATACCAACAATAATGATTTTATTAGCACTCTGATTGCTCCTATTGCCGATGCCGAATCTTGTGAGATCAATGCTACTTTGTTGAATCTTGTCATGAAAGATCAATTTTCCGGTCTTCCTAGTGAAGATGCCGCTACCCATCTAAACAACTTTGTTGATGTGTGTGATATGCAAAAGAAGAGGGATACAGATAATGATATTGTTAAATTGAAGTTATTTCCGTTTTCACTTAGAGATCGTGCTAAAACTTGGTTTTCCTCTTTGCCTAGAAATAGTATTGATTCGTGGTATAAGTGCAAAGATGCTTTTATCTCTAAGTATTTTCCGCTTGCTAAGATCATCTCTCTTAGAAACGATATTATGAATTTTAAGCAACTAGATCATGAGCATGTTGCACAAGCTTGGGAGAGAGAAATTAATGATACGTAATTGCCCTACACATGGTTTGAACTTATGGATGATTATACAAAACTTTTATGCTGGCTTGAATTTTGCTTCTAGAAGTCTTTTAGATTCGGCTGCAGGAGGCACTTTAATGGAAACTACCTTAGGAGAAGCTACCAAACTCCTAGATAATATTATGGTTAATTATTCTCAATGGCACACAGAAAGATCTACTAGTAAAAAAGTGCATGCTATTGAAGATATTAGTGTTTTGAGTGAAAAGATGGATGAACTTATGAAATTATTTGCTACTAAGAGTGCTTCCTCTGATCCTATTGATATGCCTTTATCCACGTTGATTGAAAATAATAATGAATCTTTGGATGTGAATTTTGTTGGTAGATATAATTTTGGTAACAATGGTATAGAGGAAACTTTAATCCTAGGCCTTTTCCTAGTAATTCCTCTAATAATTCTGGTAATTCCTACAATAACTCTTATGGAAAGATGCCTTCTGAATTTGAAACTAGTGTTAAGGTGTTTATGATTTCGCAAAAGAATTTCAATGCTTTGCTTGAAGAGAAATTGCTTAAGATTGATGAATTGGCTAGAAGTGTGGATAGAATTACTCTTGATGTTGACTCCTTGAAACTTAGATCTATTCCACCAAAGCATGATATCAATGAGTCTCTCAAAGCCATCAGAATTTCCATTAATGAATGCAAAGAAAGAACCGCTAGGATGCGTGCTAAAAAGGAGAGCTTTATAAAAGCGTGTTCTTCTAGTTATCATAAAAATAAAGATGAAGATCTGAAAGTTATTGATGTGTCTCCTATTAGATCCTTGTTTTCTAGTATGAATCTTGATAAAGATAGGACTAGAGATGAGTCTACTTTAATTAAAAGGCGTCCCAATGATTCGGAGTTTTTAGATCTTGATGCTAAAATTGTTAAAAGAGGTATTGAAGAGATTAAAAATTTGCATAGTGATGAACCCACTACTTTGCATTTCAAGGGATTCAATTATGATAATTGCTCTTTGTTTGGTTGTATTTCCTTGTTGCAATCCGTACTAAATTCTCCGCATGCTTATAGTCAAAATAAAGCTTTTACCAAACACATAGTTGATGCTTTGAGGCAATCTTATGATGAAAAAATTGATTTAGAAGTTTTTATCCCTAGAAAGCTTTATGATGAGTGGGAACCTACTATCAAAATTAAAATTAAAGATCATGAATGCTTTGCTCTGTGTGATTTGGGTGCAAGTGTTTCCACTATCCCAAAACCTTTGTGTGATTTGTTAGGTTTCCATGAGCTTGATGATTGTTCTTTAAATTTGCATCTTGCGGATTCTACTATTAAGAAACCTGGGAAGGATTAATGATGTTCTTATTATTGCCAATAGGAATTATGTGCTCGTAGATTTCATTGTTCTTGATATAGATTGCAATCCTTCGTGTCCTATTATTCTTGGTAGACCTTTCCTTAGAACGATTGGTGCAATTATTGATATGAAGGAAGGAAATATTAGATTCCAATTTCCGTTAAGGAAAGGCATGGAACACTTTCCTATAAAGAAAATCAAATTACCTTATGAATCTATTATGAGAGCCACTTATGGATTGCCTTCCAAAGATGGCAATACCTATATATATATATCCTTATATCATGCCTAGCTAGGGGCGTTAAACGATAGCGCTTGTTGGGAGGCAACCCAATTTTATTTTCTTTGTTTTTGCTTCTGTTTAGGAATAAATATTGCATCTAGCTTCTGTTCAGATGTGGTTTTGTGTTTTAATTAGTGTTTGTGCCAAGTAAAACCTTTGGGAAGACTTGTGTGAAGTTTACATGATCTTGCTGTAAAAAAACAGAAACATTAGCGCTCACTAGAATAGTCACCAGATTTTACTGGAGAGTGCTATTTAGTTGATTATTTTTGCAGATGATTAATAGACAAATTCCTCACGTTTAACAATTTATTTCAATTTTTTTGGAGTTACATAAGAATTCGAAAGTTACAGATTACTACAGACTGTTCTGTTTTTGACAGATTCTGTTTTTAGTGTGTTGTTTGCTTATTTTGATGAATTTATGAGTAGTATTGGAGGATATGAATCATAGAGAAGTTGGAATACAGTTGGTTTAACACCAATATAAACAAAGAATGAGTTCATTATAGTACCTTTGAGGTGTGGGTTGTTTTCTTATACTAACGGAGCTCACGAGATTTTTGGCTAAGTTTTGTGTTGTGAAGTTTTCAGGTTTTGACTACGGCTTTGATGGACTATGGAACAAGGAGTGGCAAGAGCCTAAGCTTGGGGATGCCCAAGGAACCCCAAGGTAAAATTAAAGGACAACCAAAAGCCTAAGCTTGGCGATGCCCCAGGAAGGCATCCCCTCTTTCGTCTTCATCTATCGGTAACTATACTAGGGACTATATTTTTAGTCACCACATGATATGTGTTTTACTTGGACCGTCATGTATGATTTCAGTCTTTGCTTGTTAGTTTGCCACAATCATCCTTGCTGGACACACCTTTTTGAGAGAGATAAATATGGCCTAGATTTTGTTAGAACACTCTATGTGCTTCACTTATATCCTTTGAGCTAAATAGTTTTGCTCTAGTGCTTCACTTATATCTTTTAGAGCACGATGGTGATTTTATTTCGTAGAAATTGCTGATCTCTCATGCTTCACTTATATCCTTTTGAGAATCTTTTAGAACAGCATGGTAATGTGCTTTGGTTATAAAACTAGTCCAAATATGATAGGCATCCAAGATGAATGTAGTAAAAACTTTCATACAAAGTACGTTGGATATGATGAGAAGTTTGATACTTGATGATTGTTTTGAGATATGAGGATAGTGATATTAGAGTCATGCTAGTGGATTTATTATGAATTTGATAAATACTTGTGTTAAAGTTTGTGATTCCCGTACCATGCACGTATGGTGAACCGCTATGTGACGAAGTTAGAGCATGAGGTATTTGTAGAGTGTCATCCTTTGTGTGGAGGTCGGGGACGCGCGATGGTTAACTCCTACCAACCTCCCCCTAGGAACATGCGTTGATTGCTTTGTTTTGATGACTCGTAAATTTTTGCAATAAGTATATGAGTTCTTTATGACTAATGATGAGTCCATGGATTATACGCACTCTCACCCTTCCACCATTGCTAGCCTCTCTTGTACCGCGCAACTTTCGCCGGTACCATACACCCGCTATATACCTTCCTAAAAACAGCCACCATATACCTTCCTCAAAACAGCCACTATAACTACTTGTCATGGCATTTCCATTGCCATTCTGAGATATATTGCCATGCAACTTTCCACCGTTCCGTTTGTTATGACATGCTTCATATTGTCATATTGCCATGCATGATCATGTAGTTGACATCGTATTTGTGGCAAAGCCACCATGCATAATTTTTCATACATGTCACTCTTGATTCATTGCACATCCCGGTACACCACCGGAGGCATTCATATAGAGTCATACTTTGTTCTAGTATCGAGTTGTAATATCGAGTTGTAAATCAATATAACTGTGATGATCATCATTATTAGAGCATTGTCCCAAAGAAAGAAAAAAAGGAAAGGCCAAGAAAAAGAAAGGCCCAAATAAAACAAGAAAGAAAAAAAAAGAAAAAGAAAAAGAAAAAAAGAAAAGGGACAAAGCTACTATCTTTTTCCACACTTGTGCTTCAAAGTAGCACCATGTTCTTCATGATAGAGAGTCTCATGTTTAGTCACTTTCATATACTAGTGGGATTTATCATTATAGAACTTGGCTTGTATATTCCAACGATGGGCTTCCTCAAATGCCATAGGTCTTTGTGAGCAAGCAAGTTGGATGCACACCCACTTAGTTTCTTTTGTTGAGCTTTCATACATTTATAGCTCTAGTGTGTCGGCGTACTAAAGTAGGGGTATCTTAGTATCCCGACTTGTGCATGGGCAGTAGGAGCGTCCCATGGTCGGGCTCGCCACGCGCCCGCCAAAGCCCGCTCTGGATCCTTTAGAGCCATTCAAGAACAAAGATTTCAAGTTAAAGAAACAAGGCCCCGACAAGAGGAGCTTGCCGGGAAGGCAGTACCAGGCCCAAGACCACCCCTTTGGCACAAGGCCCTGGCAAGAGGAGCTTGTCAGAAATGCCAAACATGGCATTTCAGAAGACTTGCCATGGCGCATCGCGCGCCCCGGCAAGGCCCGGAGAGCGACAAGCTTCCGGGCGCGGCAAGGCGCTTGCCGCGGCAAGCTCCCACTACGTGCCCGCGCTCCAGCTCATCCGGCCACGCGTCGCCCTGGGGCCCTTCCAGGTGCACGTGGCGGAAGGCTGTGCGGCCTGGGGTACACCGTGGCGAGCCACGATGACGAGGCCACCTTCGTGGCGAACGGAGACGCCCCGACGGACGCTTTTTGCACTGTTTGGGGCGACGGTGACAGGCATTCAATGACCTTGTCCCCCACCGTCAGGGTTAGGTACAAAACACTGTACATACACTGTTACAACTACCACCATTTTTACGTTTTTACCCTCACCTACGTTGCCACCTGTCGGTGACCCCTTTGACCTATAAAAGGAGGCCCATGCACAACGTAGGGGAGGTTCCGATCCTTGATCACTCTCACGCTCGGTGTAGCTAGCAACCAGCTCTGTAGCTCTTCGTGCTCCCGAGCCAAGAACACAATACAACCAAGGCAGGAGTAGGGTTTTACGCATCCGTGCGGCCCGAACCTGGGTAAACTGCCCGCGTGCTCGCCTCGATCTGCTCTTTGTGCTCCCTCTGCTCCCTTGCCGTACCGAAAAGGGGCTCCGGTCCCATAGGTGTTCGTGGGCGATCAGTTTCCCCGACATCTTTGGCGCGCCAGGTAGGGATTCCGAGGTTGTGCGAACCTGATCCGGCGTTCACGCGGGCGCAACCTTCAGCAACTTCATCAACTTCATTAACTTCATTGACATGCCGCTGAAGAAGAAAGCTTCGGAGGTGGGAGGCCCGTCCGCGTCAATCCCGCCACCACCAGAACCAACGGTTGGTGGGGTAGACGCTGGCGGAAGGACGGACGCCGGCGAGGAAACTCACGGCGCCGCCAAATCCAAGGACAAGACGGACGACCGAGCGCACTCCAAGACCTCGGCGTCCGTGCACGCACCGCGCCCCTCTCAGGAGGAGCCGGAACGGCAGCGGCGTGGTACGCAGGGTACCATCCGCTTGCTGGGTCAAGGACAAGTTGGCGGGTCGCGGGACGCTCAAGGCCAACGTGCTGGCACGAGCAAGGCGCGGTCGCCGGGGCGAGACCCTGCTCCTTCTAACGCAGTTAGAAGTCCGAGCATATCTCGCTCCTCGCACCGCTCGCCACCGCTCCCCTCCACTCCGGCAGAAGCTCTAGCTAGAGCTCAGCTACTCCTCGACTTCCCTCCAGCGGCAGACAAGGCCGAAGACTGGAGGGCCACCATCCAAAGCCTCATCGCCTTCGCCAACAACGACACGCCGCAGCAGCCGGCGACGTCGCGGCCGCGGCAGTCAGCCAGGCGCGGGCTGATGGAGACAAGACCGCCGGGGACAAGACCGCCGGGGGTGCAACAACCGTGCACTCCCCGCCCCGAAGGCCAAAGTCACTCGCCGGATCAACGTCAACGACGACTCCACGGCGTCGTCGGATCCATGAGCTCGCCGCGATCAGCGCCAAGTCCTCGACGACAGACGACAAGAAGACGCTCGAACCCGCATCGAGCGTCGAAGAGAAGCGTGACGACAGTCCGACCAGCGCGCTGGGACCGCTGTCGACATGCACGCGCCCGGAGAACCGAGCGACTTGCCGTACGCGGCAGGTTGCCCTGCGTTCACCCGCGAGCTGCGGCAGGTCCAGTGGCCCAGCATGAAGAACTTCAAGCCCGACGTACCCGAGAAGTACGACGGCAAGACCCATCCCTCAGAGTTCCTCAGCATCTACACCATCGCGGTGCAGGCTGCCGGGGGACGCGACGAGAAGATACTAGCAAACTACTTCCCGCTTGTGCTCAAGCCAAACGTCAGATCTTGGCTCATGCACTTGCCGGAAAACTCCATCTCTTCTTGGGCCGACCTGTGCCACCAGTTTGTCGGCGCCTTCACGGGTGGTCACAAGCCCCATGGCCAGGAGAGCGATCTTCATATACTTGCCCAGAAGGAAGGAGAATCCCTGCGAAATTATATCCAGAGATTCAGCTGCGTTCAGCACAACATCCCGGACGTCCACCCTGCCGCGGTTATTAGCGCGTTCCATCAGAACGTCCGTAACCGCCGGATGAGGGAGGAAATGGCAATGTGCAAGATAAGAGACGCTAGTGAGCTCTATGCCCTGGCCGACAAGTGCGCACGCGCTGAAGAAGGGAGGAGACTCCCTGGAGAGGATGCTGGAGCAGGAGGAACGGACAGTGAGGATGCCGCCCCGGCAAGGAAGAACCGGCGGCGGAACAACAAGAAAAAGAAGAACAAGGAAGTACTGGCCGTCGAGCAGTCCGGCAAGGAGGCTGGCGCCAAGAAAGCTCAGGCTGGTGGCTCCGGCAAGGAAGCCACCACGGTAGCGGCCGCCGACAGGCAAGACGGCTTCGACAAGCAGTACTGCAAGATCCACCGCACCAAGGGCCACGATCTCCAGAACTGCAAGAGGGTCGAATACCTCGTCGAACAGCAGAAAGCTGAGTACGAGCGACGCGACAAAGAGAAAGCCCAGGGAGGCGGAGGAGAGTCCGACAAGAAGCGGCCGTTCAATGGCCGGGGAGGACGCCGCGGCAAGGCCAAGCAGCGGCAAGGAGATAGACCTCCCCGCGGCCGCGATAAGGACGAAGACGAAGACGATGATGAAGACATGGACGACGGAGACAACAGCGAGCAGGAGTTCCAGAAGGCCACATAAGTTCTGTGCGTCGATGGAGGTGCCTCTCTGCATACTTCCCACCGCCAACTCAAGCAATGGGTGTGGGAAGTTAATGCAGCAGAGCCACCCGTCGAGTCGCGCAAACTCCTGAAGTGGTCCAGCACGCCCATCATCTTCGACATTGAGGATCACCCTGACCGCATAACTGTGGTCGGGTGCTTGCCGATGTTGGTTTCGCCAACCATCCGCAACCTCAAGGTCACCAAGATGCTGGTTGACGGCGGGGCCGGCCTGAACCTGATCTCCTCTGCTGTAGTCCGCAAACTGCAGATCCCCGGCAGTGAGCTCGAGGAAACCGGAACTTTCCAAGGAATTAACCCGGGAAGGAGCAAGCCGAAGGGGAAGATCACACTGCCAGTAACCTTTGGCGGAGAGCTAAATTTCAGAATTGAGAGGATCACCTTCGACGTTGCCTATATCCCATTGCCATACAATGGGATACTTGGCCGTCCGGCGCTCGCCAAGTTCATGGCAGCCTCTCATTACGCCTACAACATGCTCAAGATGCCGGGCCCCATAAGCATCATCTCTGTTCCCGGCGACAAGAAGGACGCGCTTATCTGCGCCGACAAGATCTACCGGGACGCAGCAGCTGCAGCAGATAGCAAAACACTTGCCGCTGAAGCTCCCGGGGGGAAGAACGAGACCAAGTCCGGCAAGAGCTCCGGGGCCCACTCCGGCAAACGCACCTCTTCGGAGTGCTGCGCTGCCGTCGAGGACGCACCATCGAGCTCCACCGGCAAGTGCAAGAAGGGAATGGCAGCTCCACCTGCAACCAAGAAGGTGTCTGCCAAGGAGGACGGCACTGGTGGTACTTTCACCATCAGTGCCACGCTCGATCCTAAATAGGAAAACGCGCTCGTTGCTTTCCTGTGGAAGAATGTCGACGTGTTTGCATGGCAACTGTCTGACTTCCCCGGTGTTCCCAGGAAAGTAATTGAGCACAAGCTTGCCGTTTGTTCTCACGCGCGGCCCGTCAAGCAGAAGGTGAGAAAGCAAGCGGTGGAGCGCCAAGAGTTTATCGCGGAGGAAATCAAGAAGCTGGAAGCAGCAGGCCTTGTTAGAGGTGTACTTCATCCCACGTGGCTGGCCAACCCTGTAATCATGCGCAAAGCTAATGGGAAGTGGAGGCTTTGTATAGACTTCACTGATGTGAATAAAGCTTGTCCCAAAGATCCATTTCCCTTGCTGCACATTGACCAGATCATTGACTCCACGGCTGGGTGTGAGTTGCTTTCATTTCTTGATGCATACTCCGGGTACCACCAGATATTTATGGCTGAAGAGGATGAAGAGAAGACCGCATTCATTACTCCATGTGGCACTTACTGCTTCATACGCATGCCCTTTGGATTGAAGAATGCGGGTTCAACATTTGCAAGGGTGGTCCAGACTACTTTTGAGCCACAGATACACAGGAATGTAGAAGCTTACATGGATGATATAGTGGTCAAGAGCAAGGACAAAGATACCTTGATTCAAGACCTAGATGAAACCTTTGCGAATCTGCGCAAGATACAACTCAAGCTTAACCCCGAGAAGTGCGTATTCGGAGTCCCCTCCGGCAAGCTTCTCGGGTTCTTTGTGTCTCAGAGGGGGATTGAAGCCAATCCTGACAAGATCAAAGCCATCGAACAGATCGAAGCTCCAAAGCGCGTCAAGGATGTACGAAGGCTTCCCGGCTGCGTGGCTGCTCTCAGCAGGTTCATTTCTAAGTCCGCAGAACGCGCCCTGCCATTTTTCAAAATCTTGAAAAAGGCGGGTCCAATGAGATGGACTCCGGAAGCGGAGGCAGCGCTGCAGGACTTGAAAGAGTACCTGTCCTCCACTCCAATACTTGTCGCACCTAGGCCACAAGAGAAGTTGCTGCTGTACTTAGCAGCAACCAATCAAGTGGTTAGTGCTGCGTTGGTAGCAGAAAGGGAGGCAGATGAGGAGCCCACAGCCCCGACAAGCACATCCAGCGACAAACAGAGGGCTTCCCCGACAAGCTCTAGCCCCGACAAGGATGAGTCTACGCAGATGCAAGAAGAAGTGCGGAAGAAGATGGTGCAGCGCCCGGTCTATTTTGTCAGTTCCCTCTTGCAGGGGGCTAGGTCAAGATACTCTGGGGTGCAGAAGTTGCTTTTCGGCCTCCTCATGGCCTCGAGAAAGAAGCGCCACTACTTCCAAGCACATGAGATAACAGTGGTCACTCGCTTTCCGCTGAAGAGGATATTGCAAAATCCAGAAGCAACGGGCAGGATTGTCGAGTGGGCACTGGAGCTGTCAAGCTTTGGTCTTAAGTTTGAAAGTACTTCAACTATCCAGAGCAGAGCATTGGCAGAGTTCATAGCAGAATGGACACCAACGCCGGACGAAGAGATTCCAGAGACAAACGTCCCGTCAAAGAAGCGAGCAAAGAATGGGTAATGTACTTCGATGGAGCGTTCTCGCTGCAAGGCGCCGGTGCTGGTGTGTTGCTTGTCGCACCCACCGGAGAACACCTCAAGTACGTCGTCCAAATGCACTTTCCCAAGGAGCAAGCGACAAACAACACTGCAGAGTATGAAGGTTTGCTTGCCGGCCTCAGAATTGCAGCAGAACTTGGGATCAAGAAGCTGATTGTGCGGGGAATTTCGCAGTTGGTTGTCCGACAAGTGAACAAGTGCTACCAGAGCCCATTGATGGAAGCTTACGTCGACGAAGTGAGAAAGCTTGAAGAGCACTTTGAAGGCATACAGATGGAGCACGTTCCAAGAGCTCAAAATGACATCGCAGACGGCCTGTCAAAGTGTGCTGCGCTAAAGCTACCTGTGGAACCAGGGATCTTCGTGCTCAAGCTAACTCAACCATCCGTTACACCATCAGTTGGGCAAAGCAAGAAGAGAAAGTTGGTCTTCGGTGACTACTTGCCGGCGGATCTCCCTGAAGTCGCCGCCAAGGTCCCCAAGATCAACGCCCAAGTTGCTGAGGAACAGTCTGCTCCTGCGGACCCAAGGGTCTGTATAGTTGAAGCAGGCGTTCCCGACGAGTCTTGTCCCGACAAGCTTGCCGGGGAACGTCCAGCCCTGGCCGAGCCGCAGGTTCTTGCCGTAGAAGCTGACGTTCCCACAGCAGCAATGATGCCTTTAGTCCTTGTTGTTGAGCCTCAGGCTCCAGCATGGGCGCAGCAAATTGTCCATTTCCTTCAAACTGGAGAACTTCCCGAAGAGCCAGAAGAGGCAGAGAGAATAACCAGGCAGTCAAGTATGTACCAGTTCATCGGCAATGAACTGTACAGAAGAAGACTCAATGGTGTTAGATTGAAGTGCATTCCCCGGGAAGATGGGCAGAAGCTGTTGGCAGAGATACATGGAGGCATATGTGGCCACCACATTGGCGCAAGAGCACTTGCCGGCAAGGCGTTCCGGCAAGGTTTCTTTTGGCCAGAAGCCCTCCAAGATGCAACTGCACAAGTAACCAAGTGTGAAGCGTGCCAGTTCCATGCCAAGCAAATACATCAGCCAGCTCAAGCTCTCTAGACGATCCCTTTGTCCTGGCCATTTTCGGTCTAGGGGCTCGACATCCTCGGCCCCTTTCCCCGCGCAGCCGAGGGCTTTGAGTACTTGTACGTCGCCATCGACAAGTTCACAAAGTGACCGGAAGTGGAACCGGTGAGAAAGGTGACCGCACAGTCAGCAGTCAAGTTCTTCATGTCAATTGTTTGCCGTTTCGGAATCCCTAACAGGATTATCACCGACAACGGCACGCAATTCACAAGCCGCACCTTCATGCAGTACGTCCAAGACCTTGGCGCCAAGGTCTGCTTTGCTTCTGTTGCTCACCCGAGGAGCAATGGTCAAGCGGAGAGGGCAAACGCTGAAGTGCTGCGCGGACTCAAGGCAAGAACTTTCGACAGGCTGCACAAGTGCGGAAGAAATTGGATTGAGGAGTTGCCGGCGGCTCTTTGGTCAATCAGGGCGACACCAAATCGAGCCACTGGACAGACACCCTTTGCTCTTGTCTATGGAGCAGAGGCAGTTCTCCCCACGGAACTCGTATACGGGTCGCCTCGAGTGCTCGCTTATGATGAGCTCGAGCAAGAGCAGCTGCGGCAAGATGATGCACTGCTCCTCGAGGAGGACCGTCTTCAGGCTGCTGTACGAGGCGCTCGATACCAGCAAGCTTTGCGCCGCTACCATAGCCGCAAGGTTAAGGCCAGAAGTCTCGAGGAAGGCGACCTTGTTCTTCGGCGTGTTCAGTCCGCCAAGAATTCCAGCAAGTTGACGCCGAAGTGGGAAGGCCCTTATCGCGTGAGACAAGTCACAAGGCCCGGCGCTGTCCGCCTTGAGACCGAAGAGGGCTTACCGGTGAGCAACTCCTGGAACATTGAGCACCTTCGCAAGTTTCACCCATAAGGCGCGGTTGCCGTGATCCGCTTCGGCAACCACCTTTTGTACAAGTCTTGCCGCTGTTGCACGTAAACCTTTGTACAAAGCCGGGCGCAGACCCCGTGCATCATTAAAGCTTTTGTGCCTTGCACAACTTGTCGTTTCATGCATTTTTCTCTTTTACTTGCATGTATTATATGACACCTCGTGCAGCACACACCTCCTGTAAGAAATAACGAGCCGCAAGGCTCCATATCTATGTTTCCTCCCTTTCTCTTTTCTCCCAAGCAGAAGAAGGATTCCTCGCGCACAAGTTTGCCGGGGGGGAAGGAGACAGTGATATGGACCAAGTGCCGTTCAAGAAAGCCTCGCCTTGCCGGGAAGCAGACCATATGCAAAAGCTAAGTTACCAAAGTTTGAGCATTCAAATTTTAAATTTTTAAGTTATCTTCCTTGAACGACCACACTTTGTATGGAAAACCTGTGCGCGGAGGAACCTACCCGTGGCTAGCCGCGCCCTTACTTTGTTTCGAGCACGCTCAACGGCTTAAGTGTGCTGCGACAAGTGTCGCGCCCTTACTCCGTTTTCGAGTTCGCTCAACAACCTGAGTGTCAGGACCCCGATCCTAAGTCACACCGATCTAGCTGTAACACGTCATATCACTTTGCGGCCTCACGCACGGTATCCCCACGGGTGCCACCTTACCTGGCCCGGGACCGTTTGCGCATTTTGGCACACATATATGACAGTGTCGCTAGCATCCATATGACAGAGAACCCGGGCCGACATGGCTAGTTATAAACCAAAAGTGGCACTAAATTATAGAGACAGGCATCCATGACCCAGCAATGAACGTGTCGGTCATCAACGTATGAACCCAAGTCGTAGCAAGCTACATGGACTTAAAGGAACAACGCGTGACATTTCCCCTAAGGGACAGACACAGGAACGAAGAAGGACACATGCCGGCCAGCCTACGTGTTCCGAGCAGTAGCAATGCTACCAAGGCTCATTGGAATCACTAGGAGGCATTTCCCTGTAAGATAGGCTACCAAAGGAAAACAACTAGGTGTCGGATCCCACACATACCAAGCATTTCAATCATACACGCAATATTCTCAATATGTGCAAATACAACATTGCATCACAACAGAACTCTATGACTCAAAGTACTTTATTTAAAAGGCTCCAGGAGCCATACATAACATATTCATACAGGTAGGGGTCACATGACCCAACACTCAAGTCATACAGTCATACAAGCACAAGCGGAAGCTACATGTCTGAGTACAGACAACTTAGAAAATAAAACATTCTTGGTGTAGCCTGACTATCTACAAGGCCCTTCACAAGCTCCAGATCACCGTCTGGGTGTCAAGCTACTCATCGACGTCAACGTCTATGTAGAACCCATCAGCAGGGGCAGGGTTCTCCTCTGCAACAGTTATTAATCAAACATGAGTACAAAGGTACTCAGCAAGTCTTACCACAGAACCTATTATACATGCAACATTATCAAAAAGGGGGTAGTGGAGTTTATAGCAGAATGCCAGCTTTGACCTTGGCTAACCTATACTACAACTCTCAACGGATTGCAAGTTATTGTTACGAACACGAGTCCACTACTCACCACATCAATACACTACCGAGGATCCTTTTCCGTCATCCTACGGAAGGGCCATCCACGGCACTCACGCTTATCTTGAGGCTTTTAGTAGTATCCATCAACTTGTCTATGAACTGTAAGAGTAACCAAGTAGTTCGTACCGCGAACAACGGCTATTCGAATAGTTTGATAACCCTGCAGGGGTGTACTTCTTCACACATGTTTTCACCACTTAGCGTCTGCACACGACATGTGCTCGGCAGACTTCAAGCGAAAGCCGACGTGGGTGTAGACCACGACCTAACCAACCACTCAAGTCTCTCGTCCAGGTTTATCGCCTATTTGGGTTCCATCCGTGGGGAGATCCGGCCGGGGTGTCGCTCACGGCCCCAAACGATGTGTACAGGGTTCCCGAGTCACCAAACGGGCAACCGGTACACCGTGCCACGTACCTGTCGCATCACAGCCCACCCCGAGGGTCAGCGCTGCGCACGACCTCCAGTAAACTATAAACACCAGAAACTAGTTGCAACTCCTGGACAGAGTACAAGGGCAGTCAACAAGTCGAGCGGGGTCATATTTCAGGGCCCAATGTGTGGTAGTAACTGTAACTTGAATCACACACACAGATCTCGGGTCCTATGGACGATTCCAATGAAACAACCCACCATGTACTCCTACATGGCCTTTCATCGATACCTTTACCAAGCGTATTCCACACTTCCCTCTCTTTATCGGTAAGATCATTTCACTCTGATCCATCACCCAGATGAACCAGACCAGACACAACTCTAAGCATAGCAGGCAACATAAGTAAATAGCATGGTGGATCACACATCACATGGCTCAATCAACTCCTACACATGCTAGTGGGTTTCAACTATTTACTGTGGCAATGACAGGTCATGCAAGGGAATAGGGTTCAACTACCGCAGCAAGTAGCAGTTCACGCGCTGTTGCCTTAATGCAGTAAAAGAGAGCAGGAGCGAGAAGAATGGGTTTGTATCGGAATGATCAATGATTGCTTGCCTGACAAGGTAGTTGTCGGGTACTGCTCTTCAACTGGATACACAGCAGTATCCTCGGGAGCAGGACCTAACACAGGGAATACCGACGATACAATCATTAACAAACAAATGCAACAATATGATGCATGCTCATGACATGGCAAGATGCATGTGTGTTGGCTAATGCAACTAAAATCAGAAGGGTTTGAACCTATTTGAATCAAGGATTCAAATTGAAGTTCAAACTATTATTTAAATAAGTGCATTATCATGTTTTTGATATATACAGCAAGTTAACTTGTTCAAACATGCATGAAACCAGTGCCATTAGATAGATTGGATTTTTCTGATCATTTTTCATATATAAATCTTTTCCATCTGAGCTATGGTTGATTTTATATGATTTTTAGAAGTTTTGGGTATTTTCTGGAATTTCCTGAATTATTATAAATCTAAAAATCCCAGAAAACCCTTTACTGCGTCAGCATGACATCATGCTGACGTCAGCCAGTCAACAGGGCTAGTCTAGGTCAAACCTGACCAGTGGGTCCCTCATGTCAGTGTCACAGCTAATTAACTGAGTTAATTAGAGTTAAACTAAAACTAATTAGCTGTCAGTGGGACCAGGGCCCACGTGTCAGTGACTAAACTAATTAACTAATTAATATTAAATTAACACTTAAACTAAGTTTGACTTGCGGGCAGGGCCCACATGTCATTGACCTAGGGGGTCAAACCCGTGGTCAAAACAGGTCCAACTCGCCGGCGTTTAGCCGCCGGCGAGGCCAAACGCGGCGGCGTCCTTCGGAAAACGTCTACGGTGCACGGTTCGAGCTACGGCTGGGTGCGTTGGAGAGCTCTTGCTCTTCCGCATCGGATGGTGGTGGTCGCCGGACCTGGGGTGGCCGGAGATGACGGCAACGAGCTCGACGGCGGCGACCGGCGTCGGGCGTGTGTGGAGATGCGGCTGTAGGGGCCTAGGCGATGCGTGCGTAGCACCGTTCGCATCTACGTGTTGTGGTGAGTGCGTTGGACGGGTGCCGGTGACCAAATGGTCACCGGAGCTTCACCGGCGACGAGCACGGCGGCGGTGCGTGCGGGCGAGCTACGTGCAGTGTGTTACAGGGCAAGAGGGAGCCAACGGAGAGGGGGCGGAGGTAGCTAGGCTCACAGCGGTTGCAGCAAGCACCGAAGCGAGCTCGGGGGTGGTCGGAGCTGAGCAGCACGGCGAGGGGGATCTCCGCGGCCGGAGTTGGGGAAGAAGAGGTCGGGGCGTCTCCAGGGCGGGCGAGCGCTCGGGGCTCGGCCTGTTCGAAGCAGTCGAGGACGGCGGAGACGATGGACAACACGGCGGAGCTCGGGGACGACGGTGGACGTGGTTTCTACGACGGTGCGATCACGGCGGCGTCGGCCATGGCGCGGGGAGAGCGAAGGAGAGGAACTGGGGGGAGACGGAGGTGTCTGGGGGGTCGAGGGGGACGTGGACGTTCGATCCATGCCTCCAGAACGGCGAAGGGGCGAAGCAGGGCGGCGGGCAGCTGCGTGGCGCGCCGTGCGGTCGCCGTCGAGCACCTGCCTGCCTGCCTGGCCGAGCCAAGCAGCTCGTTGGAGCGGCAGCTGGGCTGGGCCGGCAGGTGGGCCAGGTGGGCGCCAGGTAAGTGTTTTCCTATTCCTTTTTTCTATTTTCTTTTCTGTTTCATTTCTTTTGCAACTTTGTTCATTTAATAAAAATGCCTAAACATTTTTATAAATCATAACACTTGTCATACCTGCTGTATATAATATGAACAGTAGGAAACATTATAGTTTATGATTATTTGAGCATTTAAAATATTTTATAGCATTTAAATGCCCAAATTCAAATACCATATGATTTAATCCAAAACCCTAGATTGTCCTAGAAAATTGTGCACCATTTTTGGCAGAGGTTTAAGACCAAGGCAGAAATGATGAACATTTTGAAGGGCATTTTGGGTACATTGGAAAATATTTTAGTAAACCCTAGTTGTTAGGGGAGGGGTGCTGGGGTTTCTGTTAATCCCATTTCAAGTTTCTTTGAAAGTAAACATGATGCACACTCTAGTCAGGTCCTAATACAAGTGCTAGCTAGGGATGTGACAACTCACCCCACTTAAAAGAATCGCGTCCCGAGATTCGGGTTCCTCCGGAAAGAGGGTGGGGTACTCAAGTCGAAGACGATCCTCCCTTTCCCAAGTAGCTTCACTCTCGGAATGATGTGACCATTGAACCTTGAGAAACTTGATATTGTGGCGTCGAGTGGTGCGCTCAGTTTGATCAAGAATACGAACGGGGTATTCTCGATATGTGAGATTGTCTTGGAGATCAAGCGTTTCGTGGTCCACTCCGCGGATAGGATCCGAGAAGCAACGCCTGAGTTGAGAAACGTGGAAAACATCATGAACTCTGGAGAGGTGCGGAGGTAGTTCCAATTGGTAGGCAACTTCTCCTCGTTTGGCAAGAATGCGAAAAGGACCGATGTAACGAGGGGCCAATTTGCCTTTGATACCGAAGCGATGGGTTCCCTTAAGAGGAGTAACCCGAAGGTAAGCCTTATCGCCGACTTCAAAAGTCACAGCCTTATGATGACTATCATATTGGCTTTTTTGGCGAGACTGGGCTGTTTTCAATCTCTCACGAACGATGCGAACTTATTCTTCTGCTTCCTGAATCATATCCGGGCCAAAGAATTGTCTTTCCCCGGTCTCTGACCAGTTAAGAGGTGTTCGACACCTTCGTCCATATAGAACTTCGAAGGGAGCTTTACCCAAGCTGGCTTGATAACTATTGTTATAAGCGAATTCGGCAAATGGAAGACACTTTTCCCATTCCATACCGAAAGAAATGACAGAGGCTCGAAGCATGTCTTCCAAAATTTGATTGACTCGTTCCACTTGACCACTTGATTGCGGATGGAAGGCAGTACTGAAAGAGAGATGAGTTCCCATAGCATTCTGGAAACTTTCCCAAAATCGTGAAGTAAAAAGACTTCCACGGTCTGAGTTAATCTCCAACGGTACACCATGAAGTGATACTATTCGAGAGATATATAAGTCTGCTAGCTGGCTAGCGGTAATACTCTCCCGAACAGGCAGGAAATGAGCTACTTTAGAGAGGCGGTCGATAACGACGAAGATAGCATTATTCCCTTTCCTGGACCTGGGAAACCCGGTGATGAAGTCCATACCGACTTTATCCCATTTCCATTCAGGAATAGCTAGAGGTTGAAGGGTGCCAGCAGGCCGTTGATGCTCTGCTTTGACTCGACGACAAACGTCGCAGTTAGCAATGAACTGAGTGATTTCTCTCTTCATCCTAGTCCACCAGAATCTTTGACGTAGGTCTTGATACATTTTGGTACTACCGGGATGAATCGTGAGAGGAGATTCATGAGCCTCCTTAAGAATTAATTGCCGCAGATGGTGGTTCTTGGGAACCACTACACGGTTCTCAAAGAAAACAACACCTCGATCATCCATAGAGAAACTTTTAGCGAGTCCGCTAGCAATGTTCTCTTGGAGTCGTGATACACCTTTATCACGCTTCTGGGCAGCTATGATTTGATCCATAAGGGTAGGTTTCGCCACCAAGGTGGAAAGGAATCCTCGAGGAACAATGTGAAGGTTAAGCTTACGAAAATCCTCGTGGAGAAGTGGTTGACTTTGTTGTAACATTAAATTGTTACAATATGACTTACGACTTAGTGCATCAGCCATGACATTGGCCTTTCCAGGAGTGTAAGTGATTCCTAAATCGTAGTCGGTGAGCAACTCAACCCAACGTCTTTGCCTGAGATTTAGATCCGGTTGGGTGAAGATATACTTCAAACTTTGGTGATCAGTGAAGATTTCACAGCGATTACCAAGAAGGTAATGTCGCCATGTTTTGAGTGCATGGACTACAGCTGCAAGCTCAAGATCATGAGTAGGATAGTTATCCTCATGTGGACGCAACTGTCGGGATGCGTATGCAATCACTTGACGATCTTGCATGAGAATGCAACCTATTCCTTGTCGCGAGGCGTCGCAATAGATTATAAAATCCTTGGAAAAGTCCGGTGGTACCAGTACAGGTGCAGATGTCAGGCGTCTTTTCAGCTCCTGAAAACTGGACTCGCACTGTGGGGTCCACTCAAACTTTTTATCTTTCTTGAGGAGTTCAGTTAGAGGTTTAGCAACCTTGGAGAAATTCTCGACGAAACGCCGGCAATAGCTCGCTAAGCCAAGAAAACTCCTAACTTGCTTGACCGATTCAGGAGGAGTCCAATCAAGGACGGCTTGAACTCGCTCGGGATTGACAGCAATACCCTTGCCAGAGATCACATGACCTAGATAGGTTACTTCTGGCAACCAAAATTCACATTTAGAGAATTTGGCATAAAGGCGGTGCTCTCGAAGTTTCGTCAATACCAGCCTTAAATGCTCGGCATGATCTTCCTTGTTCTTGGAGAAAATGAGTATATCATCGAGGTATACCACGACAAATTTATCCAAATACTCCATGAATATAGAATTCATTAACCGAGAAAAGGTAGCTGGGGCATTGGTTAATCCGAAGGACATGACAGTGTACTCATATTGGCCATAACGAGTAACAAAAGCCGTTTTAGGAATGTCCCCGTTCTTGATTTTTATTTGATGGTAGCCCAACCTCAAATCCATCTTAGAGAAGACTGAGGATCCAGCGAGCTGATCATATAGGTCGTTGATCCTGGGAAGCGGATACTTATTCTTTATGGTGACCAGATTGACAGGTCGGTAATCTACAACCATCCGCTCCGTTCCATCCTTCTTCTTGACGAAGAGGACGGGGCAAGCCCAAGGGGAAGAACTAGGACGGATGAAACCTTTTTGCAAGGACTCATCGAGTTGTTTCTTTAGCTCAGCTAATTCTAGTGGTGCCATCTTATAAGGTCTCCTAGAGATTGGGACAGTTCCAGGAATAAGATCTATCACGAACTCGACATCTCTGTCAGGTGGAACTCCTGGCAGTTCTTCTGGAAAAACATCCGGAAAGTCACAGACTACCGGGATATCTTTGAGTTCTGGTAGAGGGCTGGCATTAAGAGAGTAGAGCTGACGTTTAGCCATTCGAGTCAAGACATTAACTATCTTGCCGGATGGATGTGTAAGTTGAACGGTCCTAGTAAAGCAATCAATTTTGGCGTAATGGGTTGTCATCCAATCCATACCCAAAATGATATTTATGTCCGAGGACTTGAGAGCGATTAAAGATGCAAGGAAAACAAGTCTATCGACAAGGATTTCATTTCCATGGCTTACCCTAGAGGTTTTCCACTTTGAACCAGGAGTTTGAATAACCATGGAAGTAGGCATGTCACAAAAAGTCATGTTGTGCAATCGAGCATAGCTCTCAGATATGAACGAATGGGATGCTCCAGTATCGAAAAGAACAGATGCCGGATGGCAGTTTACGAGAAGCGTACCAAGGACGACGTTAGGATCCTCATAAGCTTCTTCGGCAGAAACATAGTTGACATGACCACGTGCAGTGGGGATTGGCTTGACATAGTTCACCTTGCCGGTTGGCTTACCACGGCCAACGGGTTTTCCTGGCTGCTTCTGGGGACAATCGCGCATGTAGTGTCCCGGTTCTCCACACTTGAAACATGTCACAGTGGTGGGGCGTGGAGCAAAGTTGGAGGGTGGACCTCCATAGGTCTTAGCAGGTGCAAACTGTTGAGTTGGACGAGGCGCCTCATAGGATGGCCTCGGTGTATACTTGGGTGGCAGAGCAGTGTTGGGAACCCACACACGGCGCTTGTGAGAGCCAGAGCCGGATGAGGAACCAAGGTCTCGAGTATGCTTGCGGGTGGCCTCGAAGTCGGTCTGGCCTGTCTCAGCACTGATAGCCTTGTTAACCAACTTCTGGAAGGAGGTGCACTCGTGCAGACGTAGATCTCGACGAAGTTCAGGGCTGAGTCCCTTGCGGAACCTCGCCTGTTTCTTGGCATCGGTGGATACTTCTTCAGGTGCATAGCGTGCCAGATTACCAAACTCACGACTGTAGCCATCCACAGTCAAACGGCCCGGGGTGAAATTGCAGAATTCCTCCCGCTTGCGATCCATGAGACCTTCCGGAATGTGATATTCACGGAATGCCTCACTGAACTCAACCCAGGTAGTGACTTGGCCAGCAAGACGCATAGCTTCAAAGTTTTCCCACCAAAGACTGGCAGGGCCCTCAAGATGGTAGGCGGCGTAGATAACCTTGTCAGCTTCGGCCACACGGGCAGAGTGTAGCTTGTGGATGATACTACGTAGCCAGTCATCAGCATCCAGAGGTTCAGTGGAGTGATGGAACTTTGGTGGACACATCTTGATAAAATCGTGGATTGACACCACGGCATTCCTCTGACGGAACCCAGTGTTTTGCTCTATGCGTTCCAGCAGACGGTTGGTCTCTCTCTTGTTCCGTTCTGCTTCAAGCATAACTTCCGCCAAAGAGGGTGGCTGGGGCAGATTTCCATCTCTAGCCCCACTAGCCTCACCCTGCTCCTGAGCAGCAGGAGTGTTGCGAGTGTTGACCATCCTAGGAAAACAAAACAACGGTTTAGACAAGGATGGCAAAAAATTTGACATAGAGGTGCAGAATGTAATGGATGACACAGAATGCAGAGATGTTCATCCGTACGACATGGTAATATAGGAACTGCTATATATACACCAGTGGTCATACACACCATACAAAGTTTAGTACAAGCCAAGGCTAAAGTACAACTGCGGTGAAAGACGATACATCCCATCAGAGGCATTCCAAGCTCCTATACATTATTTAACTACACCTCCGGAATTCAGTACACACTAAGTCATATTCCACAAGACGCGCAGGACTGTGGAAATACAACTACTACAATACTACTACTACCACGGACTAGCTCAGACATTCGCGTAGTAATCCTCGTAAAGATTACCACCGTAGCTTGGAAGTGGTACAGACGGATCTTGGAACTCGCGAGCACTCGAAGGCTGTGGACCATAAGGGCATGGGTGTGGTCTCGGTCCCGATGCTGGTGGTAACCGACGCCCACGTGGAGGTGTAATTCCCCCAACGTCACGCCAACCATGCGATCAGGCAGACGAGTCCGCACAGGATACAAATCCCGCATGTCCAGATATCCGGCGTGCACAGCAGGTGCAAGCCGTGTCAAAGTAGTCCAGTGAGCGGCTCGGGTGTTATACAGCTCCATTCGGAGGGCACGGACCTCACGGTCCCTATCCTCCAACATCTGAACAGTAGTCTGAAGCAGTGGCTCTTCATGAGCAGCATCAGTATACAGACCAGTGTAGTAGCCTTCCTCTCCGGGGAGTGAAGCTGGCATGTAACAGAACTCAGTGTTCAGCAACAGGGCATGCCTAGCACGGAGAATGGTCATCATCGAATAAGCGACATCCTGTACTGCCATCTCGATGGTAATCCCGAGTCCATAAGACCAATGGATGGGATCATTTGCTCCGGGATATGAGGGGTATATCCGGACTGTGCAGAAAAACTAACTTTGAATGAAATCCCGATACTGTTCCTCCGTAGTGTATTCAGGATACCAGCGATAACCGGTCTCAGTCATCACACGGACTAGCATGGCCGTGTGACCGGGCACATTAATGCACCGAGTCAAACGAACCACTTGGTGAGGGATGCGGCCAGACATCTGAAACACGAAATAATGCAAAGGCATTAGTGTTTCTGGAAGAAATCGGGCAGCATAACAACTGTAAATGCTCAAACAAAGATTTCAGACATCATACAAATGATAGCATAGCCACTCAACAATTCCATATCAAGGTTCCGGTTCAATAATCATCATACTCAAAAGGATAGAAGCTGAACTGAGGCTTGAAACCAACAATCCTAAGAGTCTACGGATTAGTAACACGTGAACCTAGTAAGGATAAGAGGCCTAGTCCTAAATCCCCGTAGAAAGAGTAGACTGACTCAGATCAGAAGGGCATAAGGTAAAGGAGTAAAAAGAGCCTTACGTTCCCTTCCACAATCAATTCCCCTACATATAACTAAGAATTTTTCTAGACTCAACATCGACCAGTTTGGCTTGAGAAACCTACAGGCAGTCCAGCTCTGATGCCAACGCTGTCAGGACCCCGATCCTAAGTCACACCGATCTAGCTGTAACACGTCATATCACTTTGCGGCCTCACGCACGGTATCCCCACGGGTGCCACCTTACCTGGCCCGGGACCGTTTGCGCATTTTGGCACACGTATATGACAGTGTCGCTAGCATCCATATGACAGAGAACCCGGGCCGACATGGCTAGTTATAAACCAAAAGTGGCACTAAATTACAGAGACATGCATCCATGACCCAGCAACGAACGTGTCGGTCATCAACGTATGAACCCAAGTCGTAGCAAGCTACATGGACTTAAAGGAACAACGCGTGACATTTTTCCTAAGGGACAGACACAGGAACGAAGAAGGACACATGTCGGCCAGCCTACGTGTTCCGAGCAGTAGCAATGCTACCAAGGCTCATTGGAATCACTAGGAGGCATTTCCTTGTAAGATAGGCTACCAAAGGAAAACAACTAGGTGTCAGATCCCACACATACCAAGCATTTCAATCATACACGCAATATGCTCAATATGTGCAAATACAACATTGCATCACAACAGAACTCTATGACTCAAAGTACTTTATTTAAAAGGCTCCAGGAGCCATACATAACATATTCATACAGGTAGGGGTCACATGACCCAACACTCAAGTCATACAGTCATACAAGCACAAGCGGAAGCTACATGTCTGAGTACAGACAACTTAGAAAATAAAACAGGCTTGGTGTAGCCTGACTATCTACAAGGCCCTTCACAAGCTCCAGATCACCGTCTGGGTGTCAAGCTACTCGTCGACGTCAACGTCTATGTAGAACCCATCAGCAGGGGCAGGGTTCTCCTCTGCAACAGTTATTAAGAAAACATGAGTACAAAGGTACTCAGCAAGTCTTACCACAGAGCCTATTATACATGCAACATTATCAAAAAGGGGATAGTGGAGTTTATAGCAGAATGCCAGCTTTGACCTTGGCTAACCTATACTACAACTCTCGACGGATTGCAAGTTATTGTTACGAACACGAGTCCACTACTCACCACATCAATACACTACCGAGGATCCTCTTCCGTCATCCTACGGAAGGGCCATCCACGACACTCACGCTTATCTTGAGGCTTTTAGTAGTATCCATCAACTTGTCTATGAACTGTAAGAGTAACCAAGTAGTTCGTACCGCGAACAACGGCTATTCGAATAGTTTGATAACCCTGCAGGGGTGTACTTCTTCACACATGTTTTCACCACTTAGCGTCTGCACACGACATGTGCTCGGCAGACTTCAAGCGAAAGCCGACGTGGGTGTAGACCACGACCTAACCAACCACTCAAGTCTCTCGTCCAGGTTTATCGCCTATTTGGGTTCCATCCGTGGGGAGATCCGGCCGGGGTGTCGCTCACGGCCCCAAACGATGTGTACAGGGTTCCCGAGTCACCAAACGGGCAACCGGTACACCGTGCCACGTACCTGTCGCATCACAGCCCACCCCGAGGGTCAGCGTTGCGCACGACCTCCAGTAAACTATAAACACCAGAAACTAGTTGCAACTCCTGGACAGAGTACAAGGGCAGTCAATAAGTCGAGCGGGGTCATATTTCAGGGCCCAATGTGTGGTAGTAACTGTAACTTGAATCACACACACAGATCTCGGGTCCTATGGACGATTCCAATGAAACAACCCACCATGTACTCCTACATGGCCTTTCATCGATACCTTTACCAAGCGTATTCCACACTTCCCTCTCTTTATCGGTAAGATCATTTCACTCTGATCCATCACCTAGATGAACCAGACCAGATACAACTCTAAGCATAGCAGGCAACATAAGTAAATAGCATGGTGGATCACACATCACATGGCTCAATCAACTCCTACACATGCTAGTGGGTTTCAACTATTTACTGTGGCAATGACAGGTCATGCAAGGGAATAGGGTTCAACTACTGCAGCAAGTAGCAGTTCACGCGCTGTTGCCTTAATGCAGTAAAAGAGAGCAGGAGCGAGAAGAATGGGTTTGTATCGGAATGATCAATGATTGCTTGCCTGACAAGGTAGTTGTCGGGTACTGCTCTTCAACTGGATACGCAGCAGTATCCTCGGGAGCAGGACCTAACACAGGGAATACCGACGATACAATCATTAACAAACAAATGCAACAATATGATGCATGCTCATGACATGGCAAGATGCATGTGTGTTGGCTAATGCAACTAAAATCGGAAGGGTTTGAACCTATTTGAATCAAGGATTCAAATTGAAGTTCAAACTATTATTTAAATAAGTGCATTATCATGTTTTTGATATATACAGCAAGTTAACTTGTTCAAACATGCATGAAACCAGTGCCATTAGATAGATTGGATTTTTCTGATCATTTTTCATATATAAATCTTTTCCATCTGAGCTATGGTTGATTTTATATGATTTTTAGATGTTTTGGGTATTTTCTGGAATTTCCTGAATTATTATAAATCTAAAAATCCCAGAAAACCCTTTACTGCGTCAGCATGACATCATGCTGACGTCAGCCAGTCAACAGGGCCAGTCCAGGTCAAACCTGACCAGTGGGTCCCTCAAGTCAGTGTCACAGCTAATTAACTGAGTTAATTAGAGTTAAACTAAAACTAATTAGCTGTCAGTGGGACCAGGGCCCACGTGCCAGTGACTAAACTAATTAACTAATTAATATTAAATTAACACTTCAACTAAGTTTGACTTGCGGGCAGGGCCCACATGTCATTGACCCAGGGGGTCAAACCCGTGGTCAAAACAGGTCCAACTCGCCGGCGTTTAGCCGTCGGCGAGGCCAAACGCGGAGGCGTCCTTCGGAAAACGTCTACGGTGCACGGTTCGAGCTGCGGCTGGGTGCGTTGGAGAGCTCTTGCTCTTCCGCATCGGATGGTGGTGGTCGCCGGACCTGGGGTGGCCGGAGACGACGGCAACGAGCTCGACGGCGGCGACCGGCGTCGGGCGTGTGTGGAGATGCGGCTGCAGGGGCCTAGGCGATGCATGCGTAGCACCGTTCGCATCTACGTGCTGTGGTGAGTGCGTTGGACGGGTGCCGGTGACCAAATGGTCACCGGAGCTTCACCGGCGACGAGCACGGCGGCGGTGCGTGCGGGCGAGCTACGTGCAGTGTGTTACAGGGCAAGAGGGAGCCAACGGAGAGGGGAGGAGGTAGCTAGGCTCACAGCGGTTGCAGCAAGCACCGAAGCGAGCTCGGGGGTGGTCGGAGCTGAGCAGCACGGCGAGGGGGATCTCCGCGGCCGGAGTTGGGGAAGAAGAGGTCGGGGGCGTCTCCAGGGCGGGCGAGCGCTCGGGGCTTGGCCTGTTTAAAGCAGTCGAGGACGGCGGAGACGATGGACAACACGGCGGAGCTCGGGGACGACGGTGGACGTGGTTTCTACGACGGTGCGATGACGGCGGCGTCGGCCATGGCGCGGGGAGAGCGGAGGAGAGGAACTGGGGGGAGGCGGAGGTGTCTGGGGGGTCGAGGGGGACGTGGACGTTCGATCCATGCCTCCAGAACGGCGAAGGGGCGAAGCAGGGCGGCGGGCAGCTGCGTGGCGCGCCGTGCGGTCGCCGTCGAGCACCTGCCTGCCTGCCTGGCCGAGCCAAGCAGCTCGCTGGAGCAGCAGCTGGGCTGGGCCGGCAGGTGGACCGGGTGGGCGCCAGGTAAGTGTTTTCCTATTCCTTTTTTTCTATTTTCTTTTCTGTTTCATTTCTTTTGCAACTTTGTTCATTTAATAAAAATGCCTAAACATTTTTATAAATCATAACACTTGTCATACCTGCTGTATATAATATGAACAGTAGGAAACATTATAGTTTATGATTATTTGAGCATTTAAAATATTTTATAGCATTTAAATGCCCAAATTCAAATACCATATGATTTAATCCAAAACCCTAGATTGTCCTAGAAAATTGTGCACCATTTTTGGCAGAGGTTTAAGACCAAGGCAGAAATGATGAACATTTTGAAGGGCATTTTGGGTACATTGGAAAATATTTTAGTAAACCCTAGTTGTTAGGGGAGGGGTGCTGGGTTTCTGTTAATCCCATTTCAAGTTTCTTTGAAAGTAAACATGATGCACACTCTAGTCAGGTCCTAATACAAGTGCTAGCTAGGGATGTGACACTGAGTGTGCTGCGACTAGCTGCGACAAGGTTTCTTGCCGGTAGAGGCATTGCCAGCAGGCTGCTGAAGTTCCGCACTCAGCGCTCGCGGCAAGGGTCCCTTTGCCGGCAAGTTCCCTAAAAGCGTAGGGTAAAAGCATACAAAGTAGAGGAGTCAAGTAAAGGAAATAACACTGCATTAATTACCCAAAATAGAGTTATATTACAAGATGGCTTGTCGCTGTTCTAATAAACTACTGTCCATAACGTGATTGGCAGCGACAAGAGAAGCAGAAAGAAAGCAGCCTAGTCTGCACGGTCGCCGTCGACTCTTCTGATCTTGCCCACCTTGGCTACGATGGGGGCGACAAGGGCCTTCAGCGCTTCCTGGTCGGCGTCGGGCGGCAAGGTCCTGAGGACGTTCTCAAGATTGATCCCGGGGTTGCGGTAGACTATCTTCGTCAGCACTCTCTCCACAACTCCCGTGCAAAGCCTGCGCGCCCCGTTCGCCAGCTGCGTGGGGATCCTTTCCCGGAGCTGCTCAAGGGCCGGCGCCACTCCCCTGAAGAATAAGCTCAGCTTGGCGCTGTGAGGGAGGTTCGCGTCGGGGGAGTACCCGAGGTGCTCTGTCCCCAGCCCCGCCAACTCTCTGTCGATGTCAGCGGCGGCGGCGACAAGCTCCTCGGTCCACTGCTCCACCGTTTGCCTGAAGTTGTTTTGCGTGAGGGCGGCCCTGTCCAACAGTGCCCTCTCAGCCCGGAGATCCTCCTTCAGCTTCGTCTCCCGGTTCCTGGCACTGTCAAGTGATGCAGTGAGGGTGGACAGCTTCAATTCCAAGTCCGCGACAGAATCCTTGGCGATGGCGAGCTCCTTGCCCTTGTCGGAGAGACGGACCTGCAGCTCCGAGTGGCTGTGGGCGTCTTTCTCCCTCTCCAACATGAGCGCGGCAACTTTCTCCTCGCTCGTCCTCAAGTTGATCTCCAACTGCGCCACCCTCGCCTCCAAGTCTCTCTTGGCGGTCTCTGCAGCTGCAGCGGCGTCCCTCGCTTCCTGCAGAGCCCCGCCAATGAACTGCTCGCGCGCGGCAAGGTCGTCCTCGTGGCTGTCGAGGTCGACCTTCCGCTGCGTTAGCTACCCTTCCCGCCGGGACAGCTCCTCGGCGACGAGTCGTTGCTGCTCCTCCGCTTCAGCCTTCTCGAGGATGAACGCTTGGTGCGCCTCGGCGAGCTCCTCTCGCTCCTCCGCCAAGGACCGGAGGGCCGCCTGGTTGGCGGCGCGGAGCTCCTCGGCGCGCTTCTCCAAATCGACGCCTGCCTTGGCAGCCAGAGCCTCTCGGGACTCCAGCTTGGCCTGCCTGGCACGGTACAGGGCCAAATGCCGGCGCAGGAGCTGCTCCTCCTCGGGCTCGTTGCTGCTGCCGGGCGCGTCGACAAACTTCAGCCCCGCGGAGGCGAGGACTTCCGCATCAAAGACCTCCCCCTCCGTGGGCGCCCTTGACGAAGAAGCCCACGGGATCTGAATGAAGACCCCATTCCCAGCCTCCAAGTAGGCACCGGTTCCGGCCGCGGCAGCAGTAGGGTCGGCGGTCGGCGCAGCGTCGAACACTCCTGCGGCCTCAGGGCCGTCAGTGCGACCGCCGGTCCCTTCCTCTGCTGCCGCGTCAGCGGCCCTGGCTGCCTCTTCGACGGCGGGCTCGTCAGTACCGATCGCCTCTCCGGTGGCCGCGGCGTCATCAGCGTTGCCGCGCACGGGCTCCTCGGTGGCGGCCTCCGTCTCCATAGCCGCTGGAGCGGACGAGTCTAAAGACAAGAAAAAGAAAGAAGAAAATCGTTGTCAAGCAAATATTCAAAAAGAAGAAATCAAAAGAAGAAAAGCACAAGGGTTACCTGCGCGGGCCTCTTCTTCGACGGGGTCCCTCGCCGGGGGGTCCTCCCTTGGCGGCGTGGTAGTAGTCCCCACCGGCGGAGGGCCGCTGGCGCCTTCCCTTGGCGTGGTGCTCGCCCTTGGCGGGGTACTCGCCCTTGGTGGAGTACCCGCCCTTGGCGGAGTATTCTCCCTCGCCGGGGAGCTCCTCCTTGGCGGAGAGGTCGGGGCGTGCGGCTCGTCGGGAGCGGTTTCTTGGCGCTCCTGAGGCTGCGGCTCCACTTCTGTACAAGTCAACAAACAGGCAAAAATATTAACAAGGATAGGAAGCCACACGCGTGCCCGACAAGCGAAGAAGTGCACAGAAGACTTACGCTGGGGGCTGCGCTGGGGGCTGCTCTGCGGAGCAGCTGGCTGATCTGGCAAGCCTGTCATGGGCGCATCCCATGCTGCTGCAATGGGCTCGTCCTCGAGGTCGACCACCGGGATCTTGGCCCTCTTCGCCACCCTTTGGGCCAGGGTCCTGGAAGACAGACATCAAGCAGAATTAGGCAAAGAAGATTCAAAACAAAGAGCAACAAACGAAGGAAACAAGAGTTGCGAGTACTTATTCTTCCTCCTCCTCGTCCGAACTGAGAACGGAGAAGTCGAAGTCTGCCTCGCGCGGTCCGGCGCGAGGAGCTGGAGGAGTAGGCGCCCTCGGCTGCTTGCCGGGAGCGGGGTCGGTGGTCTGCGAAGACCCCGCTCCGGTCGTCGCTGAGGCCCGAGGGGCGGAAGTAGCGGTTGAGCCCATGCGGGAAGATCCTCCTCCAGCCGCTGCTGAGGTGCGAGGCGCCCCCTTGGCGGCCTTGCTCGTCGTGGTGGCGCGTGTCGAGCGGCGCTGCGGCTGCTGGCCCGCCGGCTGCCTCGCCGCGTCTGCGGCCTTGCGGAGACGCTTCTTTGGTTGAGGCGGAGGACTTGGCGGCGGCGGTGAACTTCCCGAGGATGAAGAAGAGTCAAGGTTCAGAGACCCGCCCGAGTCTTTGGCAGAATCGCTTGATTCATCGCCCTGCTCGGCGGGCTCGCTCGACTCCGTCCCTTGCCCGGCGGCATCGCTCGTCTCGGCAGGCTGCCCGGCAGGCTTCAACAGTTTGAGGATCTCTTCCTCCTCGGCCCGACTCACTGCCTCCGCTGCGTCTGCCTCCTCCATGGTGTACCCAAATTCACCCGCGTCGCAGCTGCGGCTGCCTCCTCCAATCTGGTGGCTATATAGGCCATCTCCCGGTCGGTGGTTTCGCGGGTGAGGCCTTTCTTCTCGTCGGGATCGATTGGCAGCTCCACCAAGTTATCGAAGAATGTTTGCACAGCTTCGACAGAGGGCACCAGCCAAGTGGGGTCAATCCCATGGGAGTCGCACCACGGCATTGCCGCGTGGATAGCACTGAGCGACGAATTGTTGCATAGTGGAACTACCCCCCGCGGCAAGGTGAACCACTCCGGGTGCTTGGCGTCGTGCTTGAACAGCTCACAAAGCATCCCTTTGAGCTCCAGGACAGTAAAATTATAGTTGAGGCCTGGGCGCAGCCTCATACAGTCTGCCGCGTTGCCAAATTCCCAAGCAGGCCTCATCCTCTCCTGCAAGGGGGCGATGCGGCAGCGAAGGAAATCTGCTCCGACAGCCCCTACAGTGAGTTTGGCTTACCGGAGGCGAAGGATCCTAGTAATGGCTATCTTCAGCTTGTCGTCCTCCGGGGCCAGGCCACTCCAGTCCTTCCCGCGCACTATTGCGGCTCGACGCGGGGAAGTGAACTGCTGGGGTCTATCCTCCATGACCCAGCACCAGTTGGCCCTCCACTCCTCCCACTTGCCGCGGAGTTCCCCAGTCAAGTATGCCTCTTTCTTATTGAGTCTAAAGATCCAGGAGATCCCGCCGGATAAAGGAGAACCCGACTCTACTCGAGGTGTATAATAATGGCGGAAGAGGGCTACATTGGGATACACCCCGACAAAGTTCTCGCACAGATGTGCGAAAATGGCCATGGTCAAGACTGCGTTCGGGGTGAAATCAAGAAGATGAAACCCGTAGGTGTTCATAACGTCGCAGAAGAATTCGGAATATGGAGGGCAGAGTCCACAATGGAAGAACAGGGCGAAATAGGCGTACCCTCCCGGAAACATATCGCAGGCCTCGGCGGGGAGTACCCTGGTGCGCGGGTGAGCTTTCGTCTCCCTCGATCAGAAGAGGTAGAACTTGTCCTTCAGCTCCCTCACGCTGAGCCTCGGCGGGAAGACCACCATCTTCTTCCGCATTGCTGCTAGCTTCTGCGCCCGGTCGGTCTTCGCGGCTTTTGCCTTGTCGCCCTTCGGGGCCATGGCGGGGACGGCGAGGGGAGTCGACGGCGCTGGAGAGACTGGCGGCCGCGGAGGAAGGGCGGAGCGCTGCTCTCTTTCGACCTTCGGGGAGGAGGAGAGCGGCGGGGGTTTCTGGAGGTAGAAGAAGCAATGAAGCGAATGGGGGGAACTGCCCCTGTTTCCCCTGCTTTTAAGGGGGACAGGGGGACGTTCCGCATTTTCCCCCATTAAAGAAACAGGCCACGATCTCTCCCGTGACGCCGCAATCGACGCGTACCGTTAGGGAGGGATGCGGCGGATACGGAGTGGGATGCGGCGCGCCGTGGGCCGCGTGTGCCCGTGCACTGTTTTGGGCCTGGCCCAACAGCGCTCGGCACCGTGTGTGGCCCAGGCCCGGGGGCTCCTGTCGGTGTACTAAAGTAGGGGTACCTTAGTATCCCGACTTGTGCACGGGCAGTAGGAGCGTCCCGTGGTCGGGCTCGCCACGCGCCCGCTAAAGCCCGCTCTGGATCCTTTAGAGCCATTCAAGAACAAAGTATTCAAGTTAAAGAAACAAGGCCCCGGCAAGAGGAGCCTGCCGGGAAGGCCGTACCAGGCTCAAGACCTCCCCTTTGGCACAAGGCCCTGGCAAGAGGAGCTTGTCAGGAAGGCCAAACATGGCATTTCAGAAGACTTGCCATGGCGCATCGCGCGCCCCGGCAAGGCCCGGAGAGCGACAAGCTTCCGGGCGCGGCAAGGTAGCGACCGCGGCAAGGCGCTTGCCGCGGCAAGCTCCCACTACGTGCCCGCGCTCCAGCTCATCCGGCCACGCGTCGCCCTGGGGCCCTTTCAGGTGCACATGGCGGAAGGCTGTGCGGCTTGGGGTACACCGTGGCGAGCCACGATGACGAGGCCACCTTCGTGGCGAACGGAGACGCCCTGACGGACGCTTTTTGCACTGTTTGGGGCGACGGTGACGGGCATTCAATGACCTTGTCCCCCACCGTCAGGGTTAGGTACAAAACACTGTACATATACTGTTACAACTACCACCATTTTTACGTTTTTACCCTCACCTACGTTGCCACCTGTCGGTGACCCCTTTGACCTATAAAAGGAGGCCCATGCACAACGTAGGGGAGGTTCCGATCCTTGATCACTCTCACGCTCGGTGTAGCTAGCAACCAGCTCTGTAGCTCTTCGTGCTCCCGAGCCAAGAACACAATACAACCAAGGCAGGAGTAGGGTTTTACGCATCCGTGCGGCCCGAACCTGGGTAAACTGCCCGTGTGCTCGCCTCGATCTGCTCTTCGTGCTCCCTCCGTTCCCTTGCCGTACCGAAAAGGGGCTCCGGTCCCATAGGTGTTCGTGGGCGATCAGTTTCCCCCATCTGTTGCATGGCAATCCCTACTCACTCACATTGATATCTATTGCTGGGCATCTCCATAGCCCATTGATACGCCTAGTCGATGTGAGACTATCTTCCTCCTTTCTGTCTTCTCCACAACCACCACTCTATTCCACCCATAGTGCTATATCCATGGCTCATGCTCATGTATTGCGTGAAAGTTGAAAGGTTTAGAAAAATTGAGTATGAAAATAATTGCATGGCTGAAACCGGGGTTGTGCATGATACAAATATTTTGTGTGATGAAGAGGGAGCATAGCCAGACTATATGATTTCGTAGGGATAACTTTCTTTGTCCATGTTATTTTGAGAAGACATGATTGCTTTGTTAGTATGCTTCAAGTATTATTATTTCTTATGTCAATATAGACTTTTGTCTTGAATCTTCCGGATCTGAACATCCATGCCACAATAAAGAGAATTACATTGAAATTTTGTTGGTTAGCATTCCACATCAAGAATAATGTTTTTATCATTTACCTACTCGAGGACGAGTAGGAATTAAGCTTGGAGATGCTTGATACGTTTCCAACGTATCTATAATTTTTGATTGTTCCATGCTATTATATATGATGTTTTGGATGTTTAATGGGCTTTATTATACACTTTTATATTATTTTTGGGACTAACCTATTACCCGAAGGCCTAGTCCCAATTGCTGTTTTTTGCCTATTTCAGGGTTGTGCAGAAAAGGGATATCAGACGGAGTCCAAACGGAATGAAACCTTCGGGAGAGATATTTTTTGAACAATATCTTCACGTGAGACTTTAGAACCAAGGTAGAGGGGACACGTGGCGTCCATGAGCATGGGGGTGCCCCCTGGGCGCGCCCCCTGCCTCGTGGGCCCCATGTTGCTCCACAGATGCCCTCCTTCCTCCTATATATACCCATGTACCTTGAAAACATCGAAGCAACAGAGAAAACCCTAATTCCACCGCCGCAACCTTCTGTTCCCGTGAGATCCCATCTTGGGGCCTGTTCCGGAGCTCCATCGGAGGGGGGATCTTCTACGTAGTGCTTCTACATCAACATCATCGCCTCACCATGAGTTGTGAGTAGTTTACCACAGACCTTCGGGTCCATAGTTAGTACCTAGAAGGCTTCTTCTATCTTTTTGGATCTCAATACCAAGTTCTCCTCGGTCTTCGAGGAGATCTATTTGATGTAATCTTTTTGCGATGTGTTTGTCGATATCCGATGAATTGTGGGTTTATGATCAAGATTATCTATGAGAAATATTTGGTTATTTTCTGAATTCTTTTATGTATGATTATAGTATCCTTGCAAGTCTCTTCGAATTATCGGATTGGTCTGGCCAACTAGATCTATAGTTCTTGCAATGGGAGAAGTGCTTGGCTTTGGATTCAATCTTGCGGTGTCCTTTCTCAATGACAGCAGGGGCAGCAAGGCACATATAGTATTGTTGCCATCGAGGATAAAAATATGGGGTTTATATCATATTGCTTGAGTTTACCCCTCTACATCATGTCATCTTGCTTAAAGCATTACTCGTTTCTTATGAACTTAATACTCTAGATGCATGCTGGATAGCGGTCGATGTGTGGAGTAATAGTACTAGATGCAGAATCATTTTGGTCTACTTGTCACGGACGTGATGCCTATATATAATGATCATGCCTAGATATTCTCATAATTATTCACTTTTCTATCAATTGCTTGACAGTAATTCGTTCACCCACCATAGAAATCTGCTATCATGAGAGAAGCCACTAGTGAAACCTATGGCCCCCGGGTCTTTTCTCAACATATCAATCTACAATCTACTTTACTTTGTTGTTTTTACTTTCTGTTCTTATATCCAAAAATACAAAATATATCAAACTATCCTATCTATCAGATCTCACTTTCGTAAGTGCCCGTAAAGGGATTGACAACCCGTTATCGCGTTGGCTACAAAGTTCGTATTTGTTTGTGCAGGTGCGAGGGACTCGCGCGTGGTCTCCTACTAGATTGATACCTTGGTTCTCAAAAACTGAGGGAAATACTTACGCTACTGTGCTGCATCACCCCTTCCTCTTCGAGGGAATACAACGCAAGCTTGAGAAGTAGCAAGGCGCCGCCCCTTTAAAGCACAAGATAGTGCAGTGGGTGAGGCGAGAGGGTGAAAACACTTTTGGAGGAGACGCTCCCTGGGCACTTACATGGGAAGAGGGGAGAAGGCCGGGGTAATTGGCTACAATGGCCACTTATGTGTCGTCGTAGCTCGCCTGATAGAAGAACCACTCCTTGAGCTCCACGGATATATCCGGATCCTCCTAAAAACCGGGATCTAGGTCCCAAATATGGTCCTCCGGCTGCGGAGCAGGGCTGTAGATCCCCGCTGTGGCCTTCCTCCATTCCTGTTAAAAGTGGTCGGGTTAAATTCAACTAGTTGCGACTCAGGAAGAGGATTGAGTGAGGTTCTGGATTAAAAGCTTACCCAGCTAGGGGGTTGTGCATGGAAAAGCCCTCTCGGCACTTAAGGCGAGTGAATTCTTCTTTCTCCCCTTTATAAAGATCAGCCAACATGGCGGAAAGGGCGGCGAAGTTTTCCGAACCCTTGCGCCCGTAGCGAGATGCATCATCCTCTCTGTTATAGTTCCACATGGGGAGTCCTCTGGATTGGAGTGGCTGAACACCTCGCGTTATGGAAATCGCCATGACCTCAATTATGGACAGTCCAGATTGGGTGAGTATTTTTATCTTGTCCATTAACATCTTAACCTCCACACTATCTGCCTCCTTGAGGCTCCGGGGGTGCCAGCTATGGCGCTAGGTTCTTTAACGGAGCATTAAAAAAATCAGGAAGGCCTCGTCGGATGGGGTCCAAGAGAACGACGTCTTTAATATAAAACCACTCCGGGTGCCACTCTTCGGATGCCTTCGTTGGAGTGCCGGATAGGTATCTTGTCTCGGCTATGCGCCATACTTTGGCACCACCCACCTCGAATATGGATCCCTTTTGGGAGCGAGGGACGAGGCAGAAAAGCTTCCTCCAAAGCTCGAAATGGGCCTCGCAGCCTAGGAACAACTCGCTGAGAGCGACGAAGCCTGCGATATGCAGAATGCAGCCTGGCGTGAGATTGGGCAGTTGGAGGCCATAGTGCTCCAGGAGACCTCGGAGGAAGGGGTGGATTGGAAATCCAACGCCTCTTACGAGAAAGGAAACGAAGCACGCTCGTTCCTCTTCTGAAGGGCTCGGGAAATTTTCTGCCAGGGCTTCGCCTGAAAAAGAAGTTAGTCCCACCCGAACATGGACTAGATCCGTAGGGGGGAGATAGCCCTGTGTCTAGAGCTTGGTCAGCTGGGCATGGGATATAGAGCAGCTCTCCCAATCGCCTTTTTGGGGTCCGTGGGAGCGGGAGGAAGAACTAGGAGCCCTGGCCATGATTGCGTGGTTTCTTGAGGCAAGTTCGAAGGATTTTTCGCCTGGTATGGAATGGCATCTGATATCTAGTCTCCTTAAATAGACACCTTCCGTACACTGTCGAGGGGTTATCTATAAAAGCACTTGGACCCTTCGTATTCGTTTGGCAGGTGGAAGCTAAAGCGAAGGAAGCATAAAAGCCGAAGGGTATGACATTTAATGTAAAACCGAGTTGTTCGAAGAATTCACCGTAACAAGACCGAAGATGTAAGGGTCGAATATAGCCCTACGGTTAAGGGTCTACTGAGGGAGTCCTAGATTATGGGGTCCTCGGGTTCCTGGGCTATGTCACATGGGCCGGACTGATGGGTCGTGAAGATACAAGATGAAAGACTTTTCCCCATGTCTAGATGGGACTCTCCTTGGCATGGAAGGCAAGCTTGGCGTGCGGATATGAAGATTCCTTTCTCTATAAACCGACTCTATACAACCTTAGCCCCCTCCTGTGTATATATATACCGGAGGGTTTACTCCATAGAGGCAATCATAATCATATAGGCTAGACATCTCGGGTTTAGTCATTACGATCTCGAGGTAGATCAACTCTTGTAACCCCTATACTCATCAAAGTCAATCAAGCAGGAAGTAGGGTATTATCTCCATCAACAGGGCCCGAACCTAGGTAAACATCGTGTCCCCTGCCTTGAGTTACCCTCGATCATTAGACGCACAGTTCGGGACCCCCTACCCAAGATCTACCGATAGTGGGCTACTCGTCTGACAAATACTCCGAACTTGTCATTGGATCCACTCCCGTGCAGGTACAACAGCTGCCTTCTACCTCGCCTTCTACAAATTAACAATATTTGTAATTTTTAAGATGTATGTTCGTGTGTCATTCAGAAAATTATTCCGACAAGCTTGTCCCCGAAACTACGCATAGTAAAGGTCTTGGCACTAGTCTATCGGCCCCAACCTGGAGCAAGTTGTCAGTTTCCTGAGATGCTTTCCGTGCCTGGAGAAGCTATATATCGAGGTGATGTTCCATTCCTGTTAAATGTTAACCATAAGGGAGTTGAATTTGTGACACCTTTTTTCAAGTTTACAATGACAATGTACTATGATTTCTGAAGGTTCTTTTGGAGGATTTCAGTACATACATGTTCCACCCCCCCCATATTGGTTGCTTGATCCATATGGTTACAATCAATAAGTATTTCTCCTTTGGATTCATCTGTACTAGTTTTCTTAGGGAACTTTTCATCCACTCCAACCTCTTGTGAAGAAGGCTGCATTTTTCTAGAATGTAATCAAATGCCCATGTTAATCATGTCAGATCAAAGATGGCATGTTAGTGCATTTTACAAGTCTTGCAGACCAAATAGGCACTAACACGTTTTCTTTATTTGTAGCTAAGATTAGGCCAAGTGGTGAATAATGTGATAGAATATAACAATCACGTCGAATGCCTAGATCTGCATCTCTCAGAAATAACTTTGAACTCCTACCGAGGGACCTTACCGAAGATTATATTCACCAGGTTATTTGTTCTCAGAGCAAGGGTGCTGAAGGAAATGAGGTTTGCCCTACATTTATTTCGCAAAAATGAATGGTTTGTTGATCAGCGCCGGTGCCTGTGGCAGAATGGAATAGGCTCCAAAAATGCTGAATTTCATTTTGGAACTTCAAATGACAGAGTAATCGGAAGTCATCGTGTCAACCCCATACATGACTTCTCAGTGGCTGACCCATTTGCAAAAATTGTGAGATTTCGAAACCAGACTAAGAAGTGGTAATATTAGTTTGAAGCTCTCTGATATCAATATTCTGCAGATCAGCGCGAGCATTTGCAACTGATGAGCCGAATTTCATTTCTAATATCAGTTTTAACCTTGTAATCTTCAAATTTGATCCATATAACTCTGGAATTTGAACCTTGTAATATTTGAGCTTTTGTGGTACAATCGTTGAAATGGCATCGTATAAGACTCGTATATTGGTAGCACTATTTTGACCTTAATATGTAACTTTTCGAGTAGATGATTTTTCATATAAAAACTTTTTAATCCGAGTTCGTATGCAAAAGTTATGCCCGTTTTACTAAATTCTAGAGAGATTTTCCAAATAAAGTCAAAATTCATATTTGTAAATTTTCCCAATATCTAGACCACATATCACATGGGAAACTTATTTTCTTTTATGTTTTTGACATTTCCATCATTTTCTTTTATTTACTTTTAAACTGAAAAGGTGGTCCACGGGGGCGCACTGTACCCAGGTGCGCCAGTACTAGTTTTGAAAAAAAAGTAAAGAAAAATTGTCAGTAGTGGCGCACAGAGTGTGTGGTGCGCCATTACTAGTTAAAACTAGCAATGGCGCACTTTGCCCAAGTGCGCCATTAGTAGTTTTGGAAAACTAAAATTAACAATATTTGTAAATTTGAAGATGTTTGTTCGTCTGTCATTCAGAAAATGATTCCGACAAGCTTGACCCCGAAACTACGCATAGTGAAGGTCTTGGCACTAGTCTATCGGCCCCAACCTGGAGCAAGTTGTCAGTTTCCTGAGATGATTTCCGTGCCTGGAGAAGCTATATATCGAGGTGATGTTCCTTTCCTGTTAAATGTTAACCATAAGGGAGTTCAATTTGTGACACCTTTTTCCAAGTTTACAATGACAATTGAATATATAAACCATCCTACCCAACCCGCCATTCCAGCGCCATCTCCGTTTCAGATTCATCCAGTTCGCACGATGTGCATTGCTGTCGCCTGACAATGTACCTTGTGTCGCCCTGGCTAAAATCTGAACGCTCGTTTTCCTGTACGCTGGTTGCTCGCGCTACAGCGGCTGACGGCTGGGCCAGCCTTGTGCGGGGGCCCGTATTGAATGATGGCATGTCTCTGTGCCTGTGTCCGGCTGGAAAAAGGCTATTGCCGATCGTGGGGTGCCCAGCGGTGCTCATGGTCGTGGGTTGGCAGGCATCGATCGTGGGTTGGCAGCGTGCCGGAAAATATATTCTCTCTCTCCCTCCTCCCTTCTCATCCGACTCTTCTTCTCCATGTCGTCGCCGCCTTCTCCTCTTCCCCGTCCCTCGGCCGGCTCGCCTCCTCCATCTTCAGCACCTCCTCCTCCCCTTCCTCTCCTCCTTCCCTGCCTCCGGATCCAGACCACGTGATTTGTACCCCAAGCAGAATCTCCCTCTCCATGGCGAGGAGCGGCACGGCCATTGCAGCCGCCGCCAGAAGCGGCCGCCTCCTCTCCTCTTCACTTTCAGTGGCTGGCGCGGTGTAGGGAGCGCCAACCGCCGCCAACAGCGGCGGCCAGGATGTTCGCCCTCAGCGATTTAGACGTCCGAGTCAAGGTAAGAAGCCCTGTGGCGTTTCTTCTCCAACCTCAAGATCCCATCTTGCTCATGCGCCTCCTCCCGATCTACTCCGCTAGGTTATTCTCACCCCTCACGCCCTCATGGCCCTACCAGGAGTGGCTACGCAAGAACGACGATGTTGCACGGGATCGAACCAGAGGGATGGCCCGATGTGATCCACCCTGTCCAGAGGGTAATTTATATGTGTGCTTTGGGTAAGGATCTAGGTGCTCTTCCACCAGATCGATTTTGTGCCTCAATTGCTTCCATCATCTACTCATTTGTTCATGCTTGCATCTTCTTTTTTTTGTTTCATTCATAGGATCACAGGTGCTGATTTGCTCCTTCGTCTTCTGTTGTGCGTTTTCTCACTGTGTTTGTTCCTAGGTGATCCTCTCTCTTTTTCCCATGCTCTTGACCTGCTCGATAAAATGCTTGTGTGGCTACAAGCTATTTTCTGCCTTGGGTTAGATTCCTTTTGGTTTCTTGACAAACATGTGAATTTCTCCTGGGTGAAGAAAAATGAAGGTGAAGAGGAGAGGTGGAATTACTTCATATGTTTAGGAAGCACGATATTTCTAAAGTTAGTTTACAACTTGTTAGCCAATTTTGGTTGTCTTGCAAAGTAAAAAAAATCAAGTAAATAGTTTGCTTATTCGCTAAGTAAATCGGTGCGCTGTTCGTCGGGTCCATCTAATCACTTCCTCGTGCATCCAGGTCGGCACCGCTGTTGTCACCGGGCAGAATGGCTGACTGTCCATGGGCAGGTTCAGGAATGAATGTTCTAGGGTTGGAGCCGAGGGGGTTGAGCAGCAGCTGAGCTTAGGTGAGTGCTCAGGTTTTATAATTGACTCTTCCATGGGAACAATGTGATCACCTTCACCAAGATCTTGGTGAATGTACGGAGCTAATGTTTAGTTCATTATCTTAGGCATGAATTTACAGATTCAAGATTTTCTTACACATGGGGCTTTGCAAGTTCATTGTCTCACACTTCCTTTATGTTGCAGTATTTTGTTTGGCGGAGGTGTGTTCTTGTCTTACGAGGTTCATCCATTACTTGCTGCCATTGATTTTGTGTGATAGTTATTGTATGTATGCATGCCTCATTGGAAATATTAGTGCATGATACCATATATACAGTTCAGAAAATTTGTTAGATATTTTAGTTTATAAACTGACAAGGTAATTGTGAGTTTATTAGAGAGTGCAGATTTGCTCAGCTACTAGCCTACAGCGACTACTATTTGTAAATATTGAAGTACTCTGGGCACCTTAAAAGTTAAAAATAATATTTAAGTGAAAGATGCAGTTATTTTACATTTGTACCTTCGCCATTTAGGTAGGGTGGAGGCGACACACACTGACGCCTCAAGCGCGTTCATCGCCGGCCATTGCGGTTGGTTTCTTCTTCTTTTGGCTTATATTTCTTAATACCTAAAGTGAATACCTGGTACTCATTCTCCTATTGTTTCTAGGTATTTCCCCCTCTCTTCTTACTTCTCCAGTTTATTCTTATCTCATTATTAAGAGCATATACATTGCTTTACAAAGTATACACGAAGCACTATCCAAGTACATATCAAATAGTTGTATTCCAGAGTTGTTTGATTCGCATAATAAAGATTCTACAAATAGTTCCCATGCCATAATAAGTTATAATGTTTTGTTCCTCTTATACTTATATGTTTACATCGCTGCTTTTCTTCCAATTTATTAGAGGCTCATATCAGGTCGCTTTGGAAGTTGGTAGCAGGTGGCTGCTCATGTCTGGCTTGGTGGCTCGGTGCCTATATTTTAGGTGCCATTAATCTTGCCTGCTTTTCTCACCAGTTTTGGGCTTTAACCTTGGGTAAATGGATTGATCCTTGTCTGTAAACTGTCTGCTGACAAGTTCCTCTGCTTTCATTTTGCAGGTTGTCCGATCTAGAAGGTTGCAGCTTCTTTGTTCTCCTACTCAAGAATTGCTTACTTACTTTCTAGCTGACTGCTGCATCATTTACTTTTTCCTCTGTTCAAGGATGTATCATATGCATTGTCACCTTTTTCCTCTGTTCAGATATAGGTGTTGCCTAATTAAAAAATAAACAACAATACCAGTGGTGCCAGTTGAAGTTTTTTTTCTTTCTGAATTGAGTAGTCAAGAGTTCAGTTTTTCTATAGAATCTTCAGGAGTTTAGTTAGGCGTTCTGAAAAGGAGAAGCCGTGTTAATTGGACGGCTAAACGCTCAGATCGCTCCTGACGTTAATATAGTGTTTTTCATTTTGATATGTCTTGCTGCATAAGCATGTCCCCTGTAGCTAAACATTTGCATCTTTTTCTCATCATCTTGAAAAATTAGGAACAAAGTTGTCGCTGCCTGCTCACCCCCCACAATTGACAAGCAAGAAGGGCATGAATTAAGTCAGTAACCTCAGGTATACATATTCTATCTTCTGCTCACCTTTCTAAGAAATTCTTCTGCGTTTGTTTTTCAGCATGTAGTTTTGTTAGATCTAACCAGATTTGATTTCCATGATTTATCTATCGGCTTGCGTTGGAAAAAATAATTATGGTTTTCCTTTTGTTATAGTTCAGTAAAACAATATAAATGGGCAACATCATGATAGTTAAATGCAACCCTTATGGTTCTATGATATTCGTACGGCTTGGTCCATCAAACATCACTTGTTGTTTACTTATTCTTTGCTAGCTTCCTTTTTTATATTTCATATCAAGAAAAGTTATTACTCACCTTATTTATGATGTCATGTTTCTTATCTCATGTTGCATCATGTCAACAGTGTGAGTCTTTTGGTGTCTACAAACTTTTGGAGATAATAGTTATGTAATAGAGATAACAGACAAAAAACAAACGAGTATTATTGGGGTTTGGATTATGTTATGGAAGGTATTTATGCTTTTGCCAATGACAGCCACTAAAGACACCCATCATGAAGAGTTGCTTGGACGACGAGGTCATTTTCGATGCCGATGGCACAAGCATCGATGACTCTACCTCATGTAAATATGACTGCATATCTTTGTTACCATAATTTGAATGACCAAAGCTATCTATATGATGCATCTGTGTCTATGTAGCTTTTCTTATCATGAATTGATCTCATGCCTTTCTATTGGCCTATAATGCCATGTATGAATATAAATATCTATTTCCTTATGAGGATTTTATCATCGGTCTCTAAATATTCATACTTGCACGGTTTGAAAGCTCGGCTCGCTCTCGCCCTTTGCGCCATCGGCACGAGTCTATTCTGGTGCACAAACGGTCGATGCTTTCTAATGATATAGAGATCTTCTAATGTTTGTAGAGGGCTAACGAAAAGACTCGCTTCAAGTGCCAAGAAGATCATTTCTGGCAAGATAAGGTGGTAAGCTTCTCCATCTGTATATCCATGTTTTCCCCTAGAAACGATGGCTGCATGTTTATGTTGTTCTGTGTATAATATAGCTATATGTTAGTTTTACTCCATGACTACGGTTTCATTGCTCGAAGAGTTCCTGATAAAATGATTAAAAGGAGCAGCATCATCATTGTGTTTTTCTTTTCTTTTAGAGATTGAATGCATATTTGGTATCAGGCAGTGGAGGTGTTGTTGATCCCTAGAGGCTTAATAAAGTTTTCATTTCCTGGTGAGCTTACTTCCGAATCCCTTGCTGGTATAAAGAACGGTTTTGCTAAAGCACATCTAGATGTGCCTTAAGTATTGCACATCTAAGTCCTGTGTCATTGATATTGCCCAGTGATTCGTGTGGATTTTTTCTTTTTCCTTTGAATATTTGATCGAGCCATCTAAGTCCTCACACCGCCCATGTTCGTGTCTCCTGACTTGACGTATGTGCATGTGTGGTTCTTCTGCAGCTCACGGCGAGGATTGTTGTGTCCAACCTGCCGCCAAGTGAAAATAGTCTGTGTGGCGCTCGTAAATAGAGAGCATTCTGGTAGAAAGGTACAGCAAAGAATAGGGAAACTTCTGTCATTTTCTTTGGTCTCTGGAAAATAAATGGGGATATGGGCTGATACATTGCTAAATTACATGATGCAAACTCACTTCTCTTTTTTGATTTTTGGTTTACTTCGTTGTGCTACAATGTCTCTCCTAGGAATGTTCTTCCATGCTTTGATGTGCACAATCCAGAAAGTGCATGCATCCAGAAACCAAATAGGATTTTTTTATGTGTGTTATCTTCTCATAAATCTTGTGCTCGTCCAATAAGAATAAGGTTTGGTGGTATTGTTTTTGTCTGTCACCCGGTAGATTTCAGACTTCAACCTAGCTGCAATTATTTCAGGTAATATGTGCAAATCCTTGGTGTGACATGATTGGTAACTCACCATGAATACATTGCAATCTGATATGTCTAATTCTTGATTTAGGTGGTACCATGGTCTAAAAATAGGTCCTATAGATACATTATGTTTGTTTTTGTACAAAGTTGAGACCGTTATTTTGGAACGGAGGGAGTATTATATTATTTTGTTCCTTTTTAATTTGGTTCTAAAGGTATAGTTTCAGAATGATCATTTTGCATCACGCAAGCTTGCCGTTGTTACAAATAGTTGTTCTGTTGTCCTCAATTCACTTTCTCGGTTTTTTAATGCTACAAGCACTATTGTTCCAGTTTTTTTAGTTATTGATCATGCCATTTTTCTTTCTGCCTTTGTAGCTGAAAGATTAGTGAGCCTGACTAAATTCTGAACATGTTCCATGTGAGAGAAATAGCATGTTGATTTCATCTTAAAATAATCATAGCTGAGGGCTGAGGTTCGTAACTGAGGGTCATGTGCAGAGCTGGAGGAAGAAGTTGCGAGGCTTGGAACTCTCCTTGTGAAGGGCTCAGGGACAACAGTGAGGACAATTCCTCTTTAGTTGTAATTGTGATACTCCCGATGTGCAAGTAAACACTCTTGTGATACAGAGGTGGTGACATTATTTGATTTTCTGGTATTGATTTCATGATTTGTGGTTAATACATGATGTAATACAATCTACATTGCATTATATTTCCAGTTACATCTCTTACTTACTCACTACCAACATTCTTTCTAATTCGCTTCTTGCGCCATTGGCGCAACCGGGTCATCTAGTGTACAATGATTTCTGAAGGATTCTTTTGGAGGATTTAAGTACATACATGTTCCACCCCCCCCCCATATTGGTTCCTTGATCCATATGGTTACAGTCAATAAGCATTTCTCCTTTGGATTCATCTGTACTAGTTTTCTTAGGGAACTTTTCATCCACTCCAACCTCTTGTGAAGAAGTCTACATTTTTCTAGAATGTAATCAAATGCCCATGTTAATCATGTTAGATCAAACATGGCATGTTAGTGCATTTTACAAGTCCGGCAAACCAAGTAGGCACTAACACGTTTTCTTTATTTGCAGCTAAGATTAGTGCCAGTGGTGGATAATGTGATAGAATATAACAATCACGTCAAATGCCTAGATCTGCATCTCTCGGAAATTATTTTGACTTCCTACCGAGGGACCTTACCAAAGATTATATTCACCAGGTTATTTGTTCTCAGAGCAAGGGTGCTGAAGGAAATGAGGTTTGCCCTACATTTATTTCGCAAAAATGAATGGTCTGTTGATCAGCGCTGGTGCCTGCGGCAGAATTGAATAGGCTCCAAAAATGCTGAATTTCATTTTGGAACTTCAAATGACAGAGTAATCGGAAGTCATCGTGTCAACCGCATACATGACTTCTCAGTGGCTGACCCCTTTGCAAAAATTGTGAGGTTTCGAAACCAGACTAAGAAGTGGTAATATTAGTTTGAACCTCTCTGATATCCATGTTCAGCTGATCCGCGCGAGTATTTGCAACTGATGAGCTGAATTTCATTTCTAGTATCAGTTTGAACCTTGTAATCTTCAAATTTGATCCATATCACTCTAGAATTTGAACCTTGTAATATTTCGAGATTTTGTGGTACAATCGTTGAAATGGCATCGTATGAGACTCGTATATTGGTAGCACTATTTTGACCTTAATATGTAACTTTTCGAGTAGATGATTTTTCATATAAAAAACTTTTTAATCCGAGTTCGTATGAAAAAGTTATGCCCGTTTTACTAAATTCCAGAGAGATTTTGCAAATAAAGTCAAAATTCATATTTGTAAATTTTCCCAATAACTAGACCACATATCACATGGGAAACTTATTTTCTTTTATTTTTTTGACATGTCCATCATTTTATTTTATTTTTTTTAAACTGAAAAGGCGGTCCACCAGGGGGTGCATTTGGTGAAACTGTTAGTAGTGGCGCACCGTGGTTGTGGTGCGCCATTACTAGTTCGCCATTACTAGTTTGAACTAGTAATGGCGCACTGTACCCAGGTGCGCCATTACTAGTTTAAAAAAAGTAAAAATAAAAAATAAAAAAATTGTTAGTAGTGACGCACAGAGTGTGTGGTGCGCCATTACTAGTTAAAACTAGTAATAGCGCACTTTGCCCTAGTGCGCCATTAGTAGTTTTAGAAAAAAATATGTTAGTAATGGCGCACCGTGTGTCTGGTGCGCCATTAGTAATGAGGACACTAATGGCGCACCACATGCATGGTGTGCCATTAGTGTCAATATCATCTATAGCCCTTTTCCTAGTAGTGGCTTCCTTACGGAGCGTTAGAAAACTCAGAAAGGCCTCGTCGGATGGGGTCCAAGAGAACGACGTCTTCAATATAAAACCACTCCGGGGGGCACTCTTCGGGTGCCTTCTTTGGAGTGCCGGATAGGTATCTTGTCTCGGCTATGCGCCATACTTTGGCACCACCCACCTCGAATATGGATCCCTTTTGGGAGCGAGGGACGAGGAAGAAAAGCTTCCACCATAGCTCGAAATGGGCCTCGCAGCCTAGGAACAGCTCGTAGAGAGCGACGAAGCATGCGATGTGCAGAATGGAGCCTGGCGTGAGATTTGGCAGTTGGAGGCCATAGTGCTCCAGGAGACCTCGGAGGAAGGGATGGATTGGAAATCCAACGCCTCTTAAGAGAAAGGAACGAAGCACACTCGCTCCACTTCTTAAGGGCTCGGGAAATTTTCTGCCAGGGCTTCGCCTGTAGAAGAAGTTAGTCCCGCCCGAACGGGGACTAGATCCGCAAGGGGGAGATAGCCCTGCGCCTGGAGCTTGGTCAGCTGGGCATGGTATAGAGAGCAGCTCTCCCAATCGCCTTTTTGGGGGCCGTGGGGGCGGGAGGAAGAACTAGGAGCCCTGGCCATGATTGTGTTGTTTCGTGAGGAAAGTTCCAAGGATTTTTCACCTGGTATGGAATGGCATCTGATATCTAGTCTCCTTAAATAGACACCTTCCGTACGCTATCGAGGTGTTATCTGTATTGGACCCTTCGTATTCGTTTCCCAAGTGGAAGCTAAAGCGAGGAAGCATAGAAGCCGAAGGGTATGACATTTAATGTAAAATCGAGTTGTTCGAAGAATTCACCTTAACAAGACCGAAGATGTAAGGGCCGAATATAGCCCTATGTTTCAGATGCTTTGAAATATTCGGTGGAGGAGACCGCCTTGCAATCCCGAAGACAATCTGTGCGCCGGACACATCATCATTGAAGCCTGGTTCAGGGTCTACTAAGGGAGTCCTGCATTATGGGGTCCTCGGGGGTCTGGGCTACGTCACATGGGCCGAACTGATGGGCCGTGAAGATACAAGACGAAAGACTTTTCCCCATGTCTAGATAGGACTCTCCTTGGCGAGGAAGGCAAGCTTGGCATGCAGATATGAAGATTCCTTTCTCTATAAACCGACTCTGTACAAACTTAGCCCCGTCTGGTGTCTATATAAACCGGAGGGTTTACTCCATAGAGGCAATCATAATCATACAGGCTAGACATCTAGGGTTTAGTCATTACGATCTCCGGGTAGATCAACTCTTGTAACCCCTATACTCATCAAAGTCAATCAAGCAGGAAGTTGGGTATTACCTCCATCAAGAGAGCCCGAACTGGGTAAACATCGTGTCCCCTGCCTCCAGTTACCCTCGATCCTTAGACGCACAGTTCGGGACCCCCTACCCAAGATCCTCCGTTTTTGACACCGATAGTGGGCTACTCGTGTGACAAATACTCCAAACTTGTTATTGGATCCACTCCCGTGCTGGTACAACAGCCGCCTTCTACCTCTCCTTCTACAAATTAACAATATTTGTAAATTTGAAGATGTTTGTTCGTCTGTCATTCAGAAAATGATTCCGACAAGCTTGACCCCGAAACTACGCATAGTGAAGGTCTTGGCACTAGTCTATCGGCCCCAACCTGGAGCAAGTTGTGAGTTTCCTGAGATGCTTTCCGTGCCTGGAGAAGCTATATATAGAGGTGATGTTCCTTTCCTGTTAAATGTTAACCATAAGGGAGTTCAATTTGTGACACCTTTTTCCAAGTTTATAATGACAATGTAGAATGATTTCTGAAGGATTCTTTTGGAGTATTTAAGTACATACATGTTCCACCCCCCATATTGGTTACTTGATCCATATGGTTACAATCAATAAGCATTTCTCCTTTGGATTCATCTGTACTAGTTTTCTTAGGGAACTTTTCATCCACTCCAACCTCTTGTGAAGAAGGCTACATTTTTCTAGAATGTAATCAAATGCCCATGTTAATCATGTTAGATCAAAGATGGTATGTTAGTGCATTTTACAAGTCCTGCAAACCAAATAGGCACTAACACGTTTTCTTTATTTGCAGCTAAAATTAGGGCCAGTGGTGGATAATGTGATAGAATATAACAATCACGTCGAATGCCTAGATCTGCATCTCTCAGAAATTACTTTGACCTCCTACCGAGGGACCTTACCGAAGATTATATTCACCAGGTTATTTGTTCTCAGAGCAAGGGTGCTGAAGGAAATGAGGTTTGGCCTACATTTATTTCGCAAAAATGAATGGTTTGTTGAACAGCGCCGGCGCCTGCGGCAGAATGGAATAGGCTCCAAAAATGCTGAATTTCATTTTGGAACTTCAAAGGACAGAGTAGTCGGAAGTCATCGTGTCAACCCCATACATGACTTCTCAGTGGCTGACCCCTTTGCAAAAATTGTGAGGTTTCGAAACCAGACTAAGAAGTGGTAATATTAGTTTGAACCTCTCTGATATCCATGTTCAGCGGATCAGCGCGAGCGTTTGCAGCTGATGAGCTGAATTTCAGTTCTAATATCAGTTTGAACCTTGTAATCTTCTAATTTGATCCATATAACTCTGGAATTTGAACCTTGTAATATTTCGAGCTTTCGTGGTACAATCGTGGAAATGGCATCGTATAAGACTCGTATATTGGTAGCACTATTTTGACCTTAATATGTAACTTTTCGAGTAGATGATTTTTCATATAAAAAACTTTTTAATCCGAGTTCGTATGAAAAAGTTATGCCCGTTTTACTAAATCCCAGAGAGATTTTGCAAATAAAGTCAAAATTCATATTTGTAAAGTTTCCCAATAAGTAAACCACATATCACATGGGAAACTTATTTTATTTTATTTTTTGACATTTCCATTATTTTCTTTTATTTTTTTAAAAACTGAAAAGGCAGTCCACTTGGGGGGGGGGGTGTGCATTTGGTGAAATTGTTAGTAGTGGCGCAACGTGGTTGTGGTGCCCCATTACTAGTTTGAACTAGTAATGGCGCACTGTACCTAGGTGCGCCATTACTAGTTTTAAAAAAAAAGTAAAAATAAAAAATTTGTTAGTAGTAGCGCACAGAGTGTATGGTGTGCCATTACTAGTTTTAATTAGTAATGGCGCACTTTGCCCTCGTGCGCCATGAGTAGTTTTGGAAAAAGAAAAAAAAGAAAAATATGTTAGTCATGGCGCACCGTGTGTCTGGTGCGCCATTAGTAATGAGGACATTAATGGCACACCAGTATCTGGTGCACCACAGCTATATAGCAGTGGCGCACCACATGCATGGTGCGCCATTAGTGTCAATATCATCTATAGCCCTTTTCCTAGTAGTGTCTTCTTTAACGGAGCATTAGAAAACTCTGGAAGGCCTCGTCGGATGGGGTCCAAGAGAACGACGTCTTCAATATAAAACCACTTCGGGGGCCACTCTTTGGATGCCTTCTTTGGAGTGCCGGATAGGTATCTTGTCTCGGCTATGCGCCATACTTTGGCACAACCCACCTCGAATATGGATCCATTTTGGGAGTGAGGGACAAGGCAGAAAAGCTTCCTCCGTAGCTTGAAATGGGCCTCGCAGCCTAGGAACAGCTCGCAGAGAGCGACGAAGCCTGCGATGTGCAGAATGGAGCCTGGCGTGAGATTGGGCAGTTGGAGGCCATAGTGCTCCAGGAGACCTCGGAGGAACGGATGGATTGGAAATCCAACACCTCTTAAGAGAAAGGAAACAAAGCACACTCGCTCCCCTTCTGAAGGGCTCGAGAAATTTTCTGCCAGGGCTTCACCTGTAAAAGAAGTTAGTCCCGCCCGAACGGGGACTAGATCCGCAGGGGGGAGATAACCCTGCGCCTGGAGCTTGGTCAGCTGGGCATGGGATACAGAGCAGCTCTCCTAATCGCCTTTTTGGGGGCCGTGGGGGCGGGAGGAAGAACTAGGAGCCCTGGCCATAATTGCGTGGTTTCTTTAGGCAAGTTCAAAGGATTTTTCGCCTGGTATGGAATGGCATCTGATATCTAGTCTCCTTAAATAGACAACTTCCGTACGCTGTCGAGAGGTTATCTGTAAAAGCAGTTGGACCCTTCGTATTCGTTTGCCAGGTGGAAGCTAAAGCGACACAAGCTTAGAAGCCGAAGGGTATGACATTTAATGTAAAACCGAGTTGTTCGAAGAATTCACCTTAACAAGAACGAAGATGTAAGGGCCGAATATAGCCCTACGGTTTAGATGCTTTGAAATATTCGGTGGAGGAACCCGCGTTGCAATGCCGAAGACAATCTGCGCGCCGGCCACATCATCATTGAAGCCTGGTTCAGGGTCTACCGAGGGAGTCCTGGATTATGGGGTCCTCGGGCGTCTAGGCTACGTCACATGGGCCGGACTGATGGGCCGTGAAGATACAAGATGAAAGACTTTTCCCCATGTCTAGATGGGACTCTCCTTGGCGTGGAAGGCAAGCTTGGCATGCGGATATGAAGATTCCTTTCTCTATAAACCGACTCTGTACAACCTTAGCCCCCTCCGATGTCTATATAAACCGGAGGGTTTACTCCATAGAGGCAATCATAATCATACAGGCTAGACATCTAGGGTTTAGTCCTTGCGATCTCCAGGTAGATCAACTCTTGTAACCCCTATACTCATCAAAGTTAATCAAGCAGGAAGTTGGGTATTACCTCCATCAAGAGGGCCCGAACCTGGGTAAACATCGTGTCCCCTGCCTCCAGTTATCATTGATCCTTTGACGCACAGTTCGGGACCCCCTACCCAAGATCTACCACTTTTGACACTGATAGTGGGCTACTCGTCTGACAAATTCTCCGAACTTGTTATTGGATCCACTCCCGTGCAGGTACAACAGCCGCCTCCTACCTCTCCTTCTACGAATTAACAATATTTGTAATTATTGAAGATGTTTGTTTGTCTGTCATTCAGAAAATGATTCCGACAAGTTTGACCCTGAAAGTACGCATAGTGAAGGTCTTGGCACTAGTCTATCGGCCCCAACCTGGAGCAAGTTGTCAGTTTCCTGAGATGTTTTCCGTGCCTGGAAAAGCTATATATCGAGGTTATGTTCCTTTCCTGTTAAATTTAACCATAAGGGATTTCAATTTGTGACACCTTTTTCCAAGTTTACAATGACAATGTACTATCATTTCTGAAGGATTCTTTTGGAGGATTTCGGTACATACATGTTCCACCCCCCCATATTGGTTGCTTGATCCATATGGTTACAGTCAATAAGCATTTCTCCTTTGCATTCATCTGTACTAGTTTTCTTAGTGAACTTTTCATCCACTCCAACCTCTTGTGAAGAAGGCTGCATTTTTCTAGAATGTAATCAAATGCCCATGTTAATCATGTCAGATCAAAGATGGCATGTTAGTGCATTTTACAAGTCCTGCAAGCCAAATAGGCACTAACATGTTTTCTTTATTTGCAGCTAAGATTAGGCCCAGTGGTGGATAATGTGATAGAATATAACAATCACGTCGAATGCCTAGATTTGCATCTCTCGAAAATTACTTTGAACTCCTACAGAGGGACCTTACCGAAGATTATATTCACCAGGTTATGTGTTCTCAGAGCAAGGGTGCTGAAGGAAGTGAGGTTTGCCCTACATTTATTTTACAAAAATGAATGGTTTGTTGATCAGCGCCGGCGCCTGCGGCAGAATGGAATAGGCTCCAAAAATGCTGAATTTTATTTTGGAATTTCAAATGACAGAGTTATCGGAAGTCATTGTGTCAACCCCATACATGACTTCTCAGTGGCTGACCCCTATGCAAAAATTGTGAGGTTTCGAAACCAGACTAAGAAGTGGTAATATTAGGTTGAACCTCTCTGATATCCATGTTCAGCTAATCAGCGCGAGCATTTGCCGCTGATGAGCTGAATTTCATTTCTAATATCAGTTTGAACCTTGTAATCTTCAAATTTGATCCATATAACCCTGGAATTTGAACCTTGTAATATTTCGATCGTTTGTGGTACAATCATTGAAATGTCATTGTATGAGACTCATATATTGGTAGCACTATTTTGACCTTAATATGCAATGGTCTTAGATTTTATTAACCATTCTCAAATCTATTTACCTTGTTGATCTCACAGCACACGATCTATTTAGCTAACTCGACTGCGATCTTCGACATTATTGCACACAGTTGGTTTCTTCCACCGTGTGCCCTATAGAGCGAAGAATTTATTGTTGCACTAGAGTGTCCATGATCACCCTTCTGTGTAACTTTGACCTTATCACCCACGGATAAACTTATGACCGAAGTCATTCCACACACTTTGTTTTTACAAAGGTTTTTGCCAATAAACGCCCACGATTTGTCCCTCTTCTAGCTGACACGTGGCCAAACTAGCCGGGCGGGAACCTTGCACGGTAAACTACGTGGTAGCACGGGAACAGGCTCCCCGACGATACATTTGGCGCCTCTTCAAGCCCACGCGTGCGGTGCGGTGTTGTCAAGCATGCACTAGAATCATCCGCTATGGATGCCGTGACAAGACGTGACGATTACAGGCTGGCCGACCCCCATTTATTACAGCAGCCAACGTTTCGATCGCGCCCCACCATTGCAACAAGCACACCCACCACGAGGAAATCTTAGAGGGTATCCTGCGCAGCTCCAATGGCGCTCCGAGCGGCTGCCGTTGACGAGCATCAGTTCACCATGCGTGGTGTGGTGGACACCCATAGAAGGTTCATGGACCTCTCGGTGGTGTACACCAAGGAACCCGTCTGGGTGGAGCAGTCCATCCACACCATGGAGCTGTTGCTTGCCGAGGAGAAGTACAAGGTGGTCGGGTTCGACCTCGAATACACCCGTGCTCATGTCGGGTCTCGTCCCAAGGTCGTCGTTGCCCAGATGTGTGTGCACGACCACTTCCTCGTCTACCACTCTGCCTGGCCACAAGGCCTTGTGATCATTTCGCTAGGTTTGTCAACAGCCCCACTAAATGTTCCCTGCGGTGGACATCACCAACGATGTAAAGGCGCTCGAGAATTCAGGCATCGCCTGCCAGAATCTTGTCGACATCCATGGCCAATACAAGATCTGGGGCAGCAAGGAGCATGAGAAGGACTCACTGGTTCTCCTCGCCGAGGCCATCATTCACCCCTACTATAGAGACATGAAGGATTCGTGCAACAAGGACAAGTGTGCCTGGCACTCGGCCTGGATGGAGAAACTCGACGAAACTCTCGTCGTGTACACGGCCAAGGGGGCATACATGAGCTACAACATGTACAGGCGGATTGTTGACATGAGGAAGTGCCTCCTTCCCCAAAACTACCAGGGTTCCAGCCGGAAGCAGAGCAATGGCAAGCGTCATTGCAAAAATAAGTAGATGATTAGATCCTCGTTTCTCCTACTTTAGTATGCATGTAATTGCTTACTTTGGTGTGTGGAAATGTTTTGTGTGTAGTCAATTGTGTAATTGTATGCTTAATTTGGTTATGCAATGTTGTCTTCTTAAGTATATATGTTGATGCTCTATAGACAGAGCGTAGATGGTGTGCAGACAAAGAAAATCACATCGCACACGGACTAAATAATGGAACCCGTCGGTGATGTTTTCACGAATCACTCACAATTGTATACCAGCAATCATTTGCTTGCAACACACACACACGGCTTGTTAGCAGTGATCGTCTGTGTTGTTATAGGTCTTTGCACACGTTTCCGATTTCAGACCTATTTGTCGCGTATCACACACATCTTGTTAAGTTGAACCATTTCTTTTCAGATCTCTCAACGCAAACAGTTCTCCGAGTGAACCACATGCCGTATATCGCACACACCTTGATCTGGCTGACCATTTCTTTTGTGTTGCCTAATCACAAAAATTTCATCTAACTGAACCATATGTTATACATCGCACACGCCTTCATCTGGCAGCCCATTTCTTTTGTTCCTCCTCATCGCAAACAATCACTTGAACTGAACCGTATGCCCATCATCGCACACGCAACGAAAATCTAAACCGTGTTTGATGCATTCTCCATTGAAAACATTTTGCACCTTCTTTGATAGTTTTTACACCCCCGTTTGCGATTATGGCATAGCACACAGTTTCGTCAAAGGGTCTCTGATCGTAGTGTCGCGTTAGCAGCATCCTGCAGTAGTGCAAAGACTGTTAAGGATGTGAGGCATCTAACAGGATGTGTTGCCGCGTTAAGAAGATTCATCTCCATGTCTGCCGAGCGCGCCGTGCCGTTCTTCAAGATTTTGAAAAAAAGCAGGGCCTGCGAAGTGGACCCCGGAAGTAGATGTAGCTTTCCAAGAGTTGAAGGCCTATTTGTCCTCTATGCCTACCTTGGTTGTTCCCAAGCCCCGGGAGCTGTTATTGCTATACTTAGCGCCAACCGACCAAGTGGTCAGTGCAGCCTTGGTGGCACAGCGAGAAGTGGATAAGGTAGAGAGTGAACAGAGGCCGGCAGAGCTAGGAAGAGATCGGGATAGCAGTTAGTACGGCATCGAGAACAACCCCAAGGACACAGCAAGGAATAAAGTGGTGCAACTCTCGGTGTACTTTGTCAGCTTTCTATTACAATGGTCTAGATCGAGCTACTCTCGCATGCAAAAGTTGATCTTTGGTCTCATCATGGCCTCAAGGAAACTCCGCCACTACTTCCAAGCCCATGAGATCACGGTTGCCACTCACTTCCCGTTGCAAAGGATACTCCGAAACCCCGAGGCTACCGGCAAAATAGTGGAGTGAGATTTGGAGTTATCCAGCTTTGGTTTGAAATATGAGAGCACATCAACTATCGAGAGCAGTGCCTTGGCAGATTTTATTGCAGAATGGATGCCAACCCCTGATGAGGAGACAACAAAGACAACTAACCCCAGCAAGGAATCACCCTAGGAATGGATTATGTATTTTAATGGTGCCTTTTCCCTACAAAGTGCGGGAGCTAGCGTGCTTCTCGTCGCTCCCTCCGAGGAGCACTTGAAGTACGTCGTGCAAATGCATTTTTTACAGGAGGAAGCAACCAACAATACAGCTGAGTATGAAGGGCTCCTTGCTGGGCCAAGGATTGCAATGGAATTGGGAATTAAGAGACTGATCATTCACGGAGATTCATAGCTTGTGGTGAGACAAGTCAACAAGGATTATCAAAGTCCATTGATGGAGGCATACGTCGAGGAAGTGAGGAGGTTGGAGGAGCACTTTGACGGATTGCAAACAGGACACATACCTCATGCGGAAAACAACATAGCTGATCATCTGTCAAAGTGTGCTGCGCATAAGCTTCCTATGGAACCAGGGACTTTTGTTCTCCATCTCACACAACCCTCTGTATCCCTAGCAACAATGGCCCAGAAGAGAAAAAGTTGGACACACGTAAGCCTCTCTCCCAGCAGAGCCATTCGCTCCTGACAGAGACCCTGTCGGAAACAACTCCTCACAGCCTGCCGGACCACCCCCACCAGTCGGGTCCATGAACCCTACAAACGAGGCTCGTGCTCCCACAGCCTAGGAGGTGCTGCTAGTCCTCTTTGCCGAGCCCCAGGCTCCAACTTGGGAAGGCACATTCTCCACTCCCTCCAAACCGGAGAACTTCCCGGCAACCAAGATGAAGCTGAGAAAGTAGCCCGGAGGGCCAGTATGTACCAGTTTGTTGATGACACTCTGTACAGAAGGAAACCCAACGGTGTGAAATTCAAAAGCATCTGCCGTGAAGCAGGAAAGGAACTGTTGGATGAAATACACAAAGGCATGTGCAGCTCCCATATTGGATCACAAGCATTAGTTGGGAAAGCATTCCGGCAAGGATTCTATTGGCCCACAACCCTCCAAGATGCGGTTGAGCTCGTCACAAAATGTGTAGCCTGCCAGTTCCATTCCAAGAAAACCCACCTGCCTGCCCAAGCGCTTCAGACAATTCCTCTCTCATGATCGCTTTTGGTCTGGGAGCTCGATATCCTCGGCCTTTTCCCCCGAGCTGCCGGGGGCTTTGAATTCTTGTACATTGCCATCGACAAGTTTATAATGTGGCCGGAAGTAGCTGTCATGAGAAAGTTGACTGCTAAGTAGCTGTCTTGAAAGATCTGGTGTGTCGTTTTGGAATTTTGGCAAGGATCATTACCGACAACGTCACCCAGTTCACGAGTCGCGCCTTCATGCAATATGTTCATTCCCTCGGATGCAAGATCTCATTCGCCTCTGTGGCACACACCCGGAGAAATGGGCAAGCTGAGAGGGTGGACGTTGAAGTGTTGTGTGGACACAAGATAAGAACCATTGATATGCTGCAGAAACACGACATACGATGGATCGAGGAGCTGCCGGTAGTTCTTTGGTCCCTCAGAACAACACCAAACCGAGCTACCGGGCAAATTCCCTTCTCCCTGGTCTACGGGGCAGAATCAGTTATCCCCACAGAACTCATTTATGGGTCTCCTTGAGTGCTTGGCTACAATGAAGTAGCGCCAGTTGAGCACTGGCGTGACGATGATGTGCTACTCGAGGAGAACCGTCTCCGGGCTGCTACGCGTGCTACACGCTATCAGCAAGCCTAGCGTCACTATCATAGCCGCAGGGTTCATTCCCGGTGTTTTGAGGAAGGTGACCTCGTCCTTAGGCGCGTTCAGTCCGCCAAGGGTACACACAAGTTATCACCAAAGTGGGAAGGCCCTTACTGGGTAGTACGAGTCACCGGACCTGGCGCAATCCGTTTGGAGACCGGAGATGGCATTAAATTGCAAAACTCACGGATTATTGAGCATCTCCGTAAGTTCTACCAATAAGGCGCGGCTATCGGGCCCTGCCCGACAGCCACCCATTGTACAGGCATTGCCTCAGTTGCATGTAACCCCTTGTGCAAGCTAGGGCGATGACCCCGTGCAAGAGAAAAATAAAGAAGCGTTGTAGAGGGGGGCAACCAAGATAGTATGCATGCACAAGTATTCCAAAATCACTGCATAAGCATTCCATGAGCATTTGCATATGAATATAGATAGGATTTCATCCTACATTCATTCTCATCTTCATGAAGCTGCAGGTTCCTACCATGAACTTGGCTTCGACAAGGAGTTGAGAAGACTGCCCGACACTGCAATCCTCGGCAAGCCGAAATAGATAAGTTCTGCCTCTTTTCCGTTAGTGTTCTGTAAGCTACAACTTGTGCATAAGAAAACCTCGCCACTCTCTTGAAACTTGGGTGCTCCCATCCCAGACTCGAATGTTGCTTCAGTCGGGATGGTTGTAGTAGCCCTTGGTGAAAATAAGTTGGCACGGGGCTGGCCCCTTTCTCTATTCCCCAGCAGATATGATTCTCTGGCAGACCAAAAAGGGTGCCGGCAAGATAGCTTCCGGGAAAACTTGTTTATTTACATTAAAGAGGCATTTCACCTCTGCATGGACATACACATGCACGGGTCTCCGGCAAGTTTCAAATTTTTCATTAAACATGCTGACACAAGTACAAGCATTACAGAACACAAACATAGACTCGAGGATTACATTATTTCAATTAAAATTTGGCAAGTGCCTACGAATTTAAGATTGAAAAAAGATAAGTGCCCCGTGATGCCCTTTCTTGTCGCCCTCCTTCCAGGCACAGCCGTTGAAGGCGAGGGAGGACAATACGAGCGCATGGGCGAGAGCCCGGCTCACCCCCCTTCGGGCTCCAGGAAAGGTAGCCCGGCGGGAGTGGGACCACCGGGGGAGCACAATGATGGGGAGCAGACCGGAGGCGACCCGTGCACCACCGTCACCAAGGCCAGCAGGGTGCGGCAAGGCCAACGGAGCTGCAACCCGAGAAGAAGCCTATCGGGGTCCAGCTGGAAGACTACTGGAGGAGCCCGGGAGCTCGATCCCCACCCCCGCATCAAACTCCTCGGCAGATCCCACTGCCGGGGAGAAGATGCGGGTGCTGACGCCTGATGAAGATGATGCCGGTGGCGGTCAGCCGATGTCAGAGTCGTCGCTCTCCTGGCCGCTACCGTTGTCATCGATGTCACTGTCTTCCTCTTCGCTTTCGCTCGAGGAAGAGCTTTCATCATCGGTCGAGCTCTCTGTGCAACACCCTAGACGACCTGCCGAGTGCCCGAAGATCTTGACACAGAGTAGGCTGTTCTCCATTAATTTGAACTAGAGAACGTGCCCCTCCGATAAGCCATGAGAACGAGCAAAGGTCTTCCAGCCGCAGCGGAGGTACATTACGTAAGGAGCCGGGAAGTCGATATCAACTCGCATGCCGCCATTCCCGCAACCTCTCATATGCAATCTCAAGGCACCTGGTTGTTCAACATCCATCTCACGCGGAAAGGGGGTTGGGAGACGAAGGTGGCCACAAGGGGGCTTGTACAACCTGATGATGAACTCCCGAGGTTGGTCTCCTACATGGCCCTCCATCGGAGGAAGAGCTGGTGGTGGGGGCGCAACCAAGGCGCCGCCCCGTCCTCCTCCTCCACGAGCATCATGGCGACCTTGACCTCACCCCCTCCCTCCTCCTCTCACGACAGGTTCTGCCACCATGGCGGAGGAGGGGGGATGCGCTGTCAAGAAGAAGCCCTCGTCACCGCCATCGGGGCACCATCGCACCCTCACCCTCTCACCATGGCTAGAAGGAAATAGCTATGGAAGACGAGGAAAAGATGTCTGTGCAGAGGAGCGCCACCTCTGCCCCTTTTTATAGGAGAACGAGGCAGGGGGCTAGCTCTTCACACAAGAATTGGCCGCCCCACTCCTCCAATGTGGCCGCCCTGCACCCTCCGCGGCTCTGAGAATCAGGGTCGTCCTTCTACGCCAACCATCAGCGCTCGGTTTTCGGCCGTGGCACTCCTTCCCGTACTCATCATATCCACCACCTACCACGCCCAATGCATGCGGAGCACATGGCAGGCGGCTGCGGGACGAGGGTGTAAGTGGGATGGCAGTTTCCACCTCGTAATCGTGGGGCGATGAGAATCTGTGGGCCATGATCGAAGTTTTTCCATAACGTTGCGCCCAACGCGCGGGGAAACTGGAAACTGGCCCGGATTCAAGACTCATGAAGAAGCAAAAAGAAGACCTCAAGAGAACGGCCTCTTCAGCGACCCCGCATGTGCACTTATTAGGCCCTACCCCAACGACGCTCGGCAGCGCGTTCAGGGCAGGCCCGGGGGCTTATATCGGTGCAACAAACCCTGGGTCTGTTGCCCTGACTGTGCACATGCACGGGAGCAAGATTGAGGCACAAACCTAAGTGAGATGTACAAGAGACCAAGAGGTTCAAGGGACCAACAAGCAGATCAGAGAAACCAAGGCCAAGCCAGAGAAGCAAGACATCGCCAAGAGAAGAGCCTCCCTTACCGGGCAGGCGAGCCCGGCAAGGGGCAAGTCCATCCCTACAAGAAGACAATCAAGGCATCCCGATAGGTTCTACCAGGACTTGCGGAGGCCAAACCACCTCACCGACCGCTCCTCCATGACTCACATCGTCGATCAGTGCGGTGTCAAGCCGCAAAGTGATTAAGTCGCTTCCATTAGCCACATGGCAGCCTCTCCCTACGAGGAGAACTCGTAGATGACACCCGTCCTACGATTTGTCAAGTACACAAGCGCGGAGCTAGCGAAATAAGCCTGGCAAGCCTTGCCGGGCAACCAGTGATGTGACACTATGCGGCGCATTTAATGCGCACTTTCAGCCCACAGAGTTAGGTATGATAACATTGTTGCTATCATATTAGTGCATAATGACTGCTTTGATCTCTGCCGTGAGGCAACCCTTGCTGGGCAACCCTGAGGCAACCCTTGCCGGGCAAGTGTACTATGCACCACCACCTCATTTTCCACCATCAATCCATCAAAGCAGGAGTAGGGTCTTACGGCACAATGGTGGCCCTAACCTGGGTAAAAACGCCTGCATGATCTCTGCCGTGCTGCCCACGCTCGTATGCTCTTTGTGCAATGCGACGTCCCCCGCCGAACCAGGGAGGGACCTCCTAGTCCCAAAGGTGGCCGTGGTTTTCCCAGACAGATGCTCACGTAAAGATAAGAACTGAAACATAAAGAGAGCATCATGACACATATATCAAACACATTTAAGCCTAACCCACTTCCTATGGGTAGGAATTTATAAGCAAACAATTTATTATGGCAAGAATAAACTAGCATAGGAAGGCCAAACAAGTATAACTTCAAAACTTTCAACACATAGAGAGGAAAAATGATATTATTAAGAAACCTGCAAGCATGTGTTCCTCTCTCATAATAATGTTCAATAGCATCATGAATCCATCACATAAAGCATTCTTTTCATGATCCATAAGCATAGAATTTTTATTACTCTTGTCATAAGCAATTATGTTCTCATTCATAATAGTGGGAGTATCGTATAGGACTTCAACACTATAAATTGATATCACATTCAAAGAGTAATGTTCAGTAAAATGGTATTCGTAATTATGACACGTTTTATAAGAATAATCATCACTACTTTTTACAATGTAAGTATCATCACAATAATCATCCTAAGTAGCAACTTTGTTCTCATCATAGTTACTTGAAAGCTCTTCCAAAGTAGTGGATTCAACATTAAATAAAGTCATGACCCCTCCAAATCCACTTTCATCATTATGATACGATTCATCACCCTCCAATATAGTGGGATAATTATTACCTAAAGTCGACACTCTTCCAAACCGACTTTCAAAATTATTGCAATCATCATAAATAGGAGGCATACTATCATAAATTTGATCATTAAAAGTGGGGGGGGGGCTAAAAAGATCTTCTTCATTAAGCATAGCATCCCCAAGCTTAGGATAAACATTATTTGCAGCAAATACATTCTCAAACATGTCATTCTCATCAAACATAGCATCCCCAAGCTTGTGGCATTGCATATCATTGGCATAATCACTCTTATCTTTAATAGTATGAATATCAACAATAGTATAACAGTTATTATCATCATAATTTTCCAACTTAGTGCCAAAAATATTTTCAAGATTATAAGAAGTATCATTATCTTCCCAATCATAATTATCACAAGAAGTAATAGGCATAACAAAATCATCCTCAATATTTCCTTCGGACATTGTGCCATAAGACAAAAAAACAATATCATCATCAAGTGCATCATCCTCCACAATTATTTCTGATTCATTCTCATGAGGCACAAAAATAATAGGAGCAACATTATATGGGAGAGATGCCTTTTCCTTTACTTTTTCTTCTATTCTTCCTCTTCTTATTCTCCACATTTTGTGTGGGTTTAATCAAAAAATTTGAGCTTCTTATTGAAGAGACTGGTTGGATAGGAAGCTCTTGCTCATCACCTAATTTATTATGAGAAATAATAGGGGGGTATTGGGAAATATCCACCCTTCTGTTAGTATTCATTACATATTCTATTGGTTTTCCCATGTTTCCTTAGTTGGCGATATAAGAATTCTCATTGCAATTTACCACATAAAACATATAGATTTCCTGTAGATTAATTTGAGCATGGTCTATGAATATGAATTCTTCAAACAGCCTGTTTTTGTGTGACATTCTTCACACCCCAAAAATAGACAAAGTTCATGGGTGATCAATTTATTACAATATTTTGCCATGATTCGATCATGAAAAAGCATGTATTAGAAATTAAGATGACTGTCACGCCCGGATAATTAAGAAACAGTAATTCCCTACTAATGATGCCACGTCACCACGATTACTGTTATTAATCTCGCATTGATTCAACCCAGTTCAAATTCAAGTCTAAAATAAAGTCAAATGATAAATGTTTTCAATTATCAAAACTAAAATGTTAAAGTTGTAGCAAATAAATCATTAGTAATATTGGTGTGGAAACCACATTTTTGTAAAATGTTTAAATGCACTGAAGTAATTTAAACAACAACAAACATTTAATTAAATACCTCTTTGGAATTAATAAAATATTAAACTATTTTATTTAGCTGTCCAAATTAGGGTGGCAGTGTTGAAATTCTAAACACTCATTTAGGTGTCGAAATTATATTTACAAATCTAAACTAAATTAATTACTAAAAGAAACAGAAAGGAAACAATTAAACAAAGGAAAAATAAAATAAAACCCCTCTGGCCAACTGGGCCTTGGCCCAGCCAGCCCAGCTAACCTCCAGGCCGGCCCACTTACCTCCCTCACCCCCTTCCTCACTTCACCGCAGCTCGGTGGATGCCCGTGCGCCGTCCACGGCTCGGATGGACCACAGGGCGGCCATCGGGCGACTCCCCGTCGACCTCAAGTCGCCTGCGACGCCCTCGACCGAACCCTAACCCTAGTCGCCCGCTACCTCCCTCTCTCCCTCCCTGCCGCTCTCCCCCTTCCCCTGATCCGCCCACACTAGACATGTCCTTCGCTGGCCAACTCGCACTGCCGCGGCTACCATGCTCTCCACTGCCTGCGAGCTCGCTAGAAGCCTCGTCGTCGACTGCCTCTTCGCCCAGACCACGCGTGCGAGGTGGGAGGATCCCCCAACGCCGCCGTGTCGTCTTCTTCTTCCCCGTAGGCGCGACACCTCCTCGGTCGATTCCGGCCTCTCTGCAGCTACTAACCCTCTCGCCGGCCACCGTGTTCCCTGAGGTGAGCTTGCTCCCCTCCTCTCTTTCCCAGTTTGTACGCGCTCCGTCTAGCTCGCCTCACCGTCGAAGCCGAACTCTGGCATCCGCCATTCCTGCCGGATCAAGAGGGTCGTGCTCCTTTGGACCTGCCCACGTTGAGTACGTGCTCCGGGCACTCCTGCGGATCTTTTGCGCCCTACGACATGCTCTCCTTTGCCCTGCAGCAGAACTCCCGATGAGCTCGTCTTGCTGCCGCTGCTCCAGCTCGTCGGCGTCACTAACTCCGGCCGTCTCGCGGCCAGCCGACGCCACCGTTGGATGCACGCGATCCTCAAGAAGCCGTAGGTGCAAACAACATTCAAAATGAGCCACCGTAGACGAATTCCGACACCTCCCGTGCACGCCGCCGTCGTTGTGGTTGCCGGCGGTAACCGCCGGCGCGCTGCTGTGGCACCGCAAACCCAGCCACTAACCCTTCTCTGTGTCGCTGACCGCTGGGCCCCACGTGCTAACTATTTATTAGTTAATTAAACTGGCTAATTAACTAGCCTAAATAGTCATTGATAGGTTGGGCCCCACCGCCTAATTAAGCTTCGGTTTGAAAATAAAGCTAATAGTTAGAACAGAAACTGACACCGGGACCCACACATTTTAATTAGAACTAATAGAAATAGTTAGTTAATTATCTAACTGACACACGGGTCCCACTGGACCCGTTGCCCAGTCAAACAGGTTGACTAGGTCAGTCCAGTCACTGGCAGGTGGGTCTAGTGGACCCCCTTGACCAGTCAACAGTCCTAGTTGACTACTGACTAGGCAGTCAACTGGACCCCACCTGTCAGCCTCTTGCACACTATTGGGTACACTTCTGTGTGTACCCGTAGCAGTTTAGGTATTTTAATTTTCGAATTAATTAAAATCGGGAAATTTCAGAATATTAATAAAACTTTGAAAATTAATAGAAAAATAACCGCAGCTCGGATGAAAATACTTTGTACATGAAAGTTGCTCAGAATTTCGAGACGAATCCGAATACGCTGTCCATTCGCCCGCCACTCATCCCTATCATAGCAAACATGCAACATTCCGCTCCGTTTCGTCTGACCGAAAATGTCAAACACCGGGAATACTTTTCCGGATGTTTTCCCCCTTCCCCGGTATCACCTATCTGCGTAAGCTCATGCCTGGCGCCGCGTATTGCCTTGTTATTTTTTTGTGATGCTATTGTTTGCTCTATTATTTATTTGTTTCCCCTTCGTTGCTTCTTTTTGGTAGACTCCGATACCGTGATAGACCCCGAGACCATTGATGCTTTGGTGTTCGACTAAGGCTATGCCTCTGAAGATTCCTTTCGTCTGCAGAGCTTCCAGGCAAGCCCCCACTTGATCACCAGATATCGCCCATTCTCTTCTCTCTTATTCTTGCATTAGAAATGCTACTGTTGATGATTCGATAGCTCCTATTCTGTTGCATAGCCTGTCATTGTTGCTACATCTGTTGATACATGTACCTGCTATCCTAATGCTTAGTATAGGATGCTAGTATTCCATCAGTGGCCCTACATTCTTGTCCGTCTGCCATGCTATACTATCGGGCCGTGATCACTCGGGTGGTGATCACGGGTATATAATTTACTATTACGTACACATGATGATGATTCGATTATGGGGGCTGAAGGGGCAGGTGGTTCCACACAGGTAGTGGTGGGCCTGGGTTCCCGACAGCCCCTTGATTGGTACTTTGTGGCGGAGCGACAGGGCGGGTTGCGACCACCTAGGAGACAGGTGGGCCTGGCCCTGGTCATTGTCCGCGGTTATTTCATAATAACATGTTTAACGAGATCTTGGTATTTGATCTGAGTCTGGCCATTGGCCTATACGCACTAACCAGCTACGTGGGAATAGTTATGGGCACTCGACGTCGTGGTATCAGCCGATGCCTTCTTGACGTCAGCGACTGAGCGGTGCGTGCCGGGTTGGACCGTGTAACGTAACTTCCTTAGTAATGGAGGTTTCTAGGTATGCTCACCGGTCGCGTACGCAACGTGCAGGTGTGCGTTGGGCGATGGGCCCGGACCCCTGCGCGCCTAGGATTTAGACCGGCGTGCTGACCTCCTTGTTGTGCTTAGGTAGGCTGCGACGTGTTGATCTTCCGAGGCCGGGCATGACCCTGGAAAGTGTGTCCGGCCAAATGGGATCGAGCGTGCTGGGTTATGTGGTGCACCGCTGCAGGGAAGTTAATCTATTCGAATAGCCGTGTCCCTCGGTAAAAGGACGACCCGAAGTTGTACTCTGACCTCATGACAACTAGAACTGGATACTTAATAAAACACACCCAGACAAGTTCCAGATATAACTCGGTGGTTGCTCTCTCACAGGGTGATGTGCGGGAGGATCACCGGGTAGGATTACGCTATACGATGTTACTTGGTGAACTTACCATCTACTCCCTTCTACTGCTTCAAGACGGATGCTGCGAGAAGCGAGGATAGTTGTTACTTTCCAGATACCCTCATCTTCTGCTGCAAGATGGAGGATACGAGAAGCGTAGTCTTCGATTGGATTAGTTATCCCCCTCTTATTCTGGCATTCTGCAGTTTAGCCCACAGATATTACCCCTTTACACATATAGCATTGCATATGTAGTGTAGATCCTTGCTTGCGAGTACTTTGGATGAGTACTCACGGTTGTTTTGCTCCCCCTTTATCCCCCTTCTGTTCCTTCTTCTCGGATGACGCAACCAGATGGTGGAGTCCAGGAGCCAGAGGATCCCGATGATGTTTCTACATGGAGTTCGGCTTCGAGGAGTAGTTAGGAGGTCCCAGGCAGGAGGCCTTGCCTTTTCGATCGTTGCTACATTTGTGCTAGCCTTCTTAAGGCAAACTTGTTTAACTTATGTCTGTACTCAGATATTATTGCTTCCGCTCACTCTTGTGTTTTCGAGCTATGTATTCGAGCCCTCGAGGCCCCTGGCTTGTAATATAAAGCTTGTATTATTTTAATTTGTGTCTAGAGTTGTGTTGTGATATCTTCCAGTGAGTCCCTGATCTTGGTCGTACACATTTGCGTGCATGATTAGTGTACGGACAAATCGGGGGCGTCACAAGTTGGTATCAGAGCTGACTGCCTGTAGGAACCCCCCCCCCTTTCCAACTCCTTGGACGAAGTTGAGTCTAGTCTTTGAAAAAACAAATTTTCTAACTTGTTGTGTGGCTTACAGGCCCACAGCACCAATGGATGGTATTAGGATCTTTTATTCCTCATCTTTACTCTGGGAATCTGATCTCTCTTCTATTCGGGTTAATTGATTTTATAAATTATGACACTAGGTTCTCGTAACTATTTCTCCCAGAGAGCCTCATTCCGGAAGATCACCTGCTTCGTTAGAAGATTCTGAGGATATTCCTCGATATTTTCCCGAGACCCTTGTGCTCATCGCCTTTGCAATTCACTGCCACCGATATATCCCTATAGATATCTGCATGCACTTGTCATTCTCATGATCGTTCCTCGTCGCTCTTGTTGTTACAAGATGCCTCGAAATATTCTCCCTTGTCCCGAGAATCCTTTGAGTTTACTGTCTAGTAGTTTTATTTCGCATGAAAACCCTGACGGTTAGTTCCTCACAATTATCAAGGATCTGCTCTTCTCAATTGTTCATGTGTCTCACAAAATTCTTCGGAATACTTTCGATCTTTCGAGAATCCTCTGCAGGCTGTTACTCTTGAAATTCTTGCCTGCTTGCGTTATGGTTAATTCCATATGACTAGTAGTCTTCGTTAACATCCATTGTCTTAGCCATTTTGAGCCTATTGATTCAATGTGTGCGTATGCACGCAATCATCAGGTTATCCTTTATAAAATCATATTTCCGACTCAGACGTCATTCCGGACATTAGTTGGTTCTCGGCAATTCAAACCTTTATTGACTGTCCAACTACGTGTTTTCAACTTATCCATCCTTGATCAGAGCGTCTGCTTCTGATCCTTCATTTTGGAATCCATAATTTCTTTCTATTTAAGCATCAGGCTAATCCGGTGATTCTTGAATCTGATGCCTCTACATTCTTTCTTCCTCTAAGTGAGTACCGATACTCACATCAGCTCCGTTGTGGATCGCCCGATCCGTCGTTGGATTGTTATCCGACAATGTCCTTCATATTCAATCACCTTGTGAGTTCTTCCCCTGATACATAATGCCTTTGGTAAATGGTATCCTCTGCTTGGCCAACCATGCTCTGCTTTAGAGCTTGGGTATTCACTTTTGAAACTTGTGGTGAATGTTACTAAGATGCCCGATGGGTTGAACCTATGCCTTCCCCTATTCCGTGAGAACCCGAAAGTTTTCACAAGTCATACTCTTCCGGTGTTCTACCAGATAAAATTCCAACACTACAGTTTTATCAACGCGAGAGGTGAATGAAATGATATGCATTAAAGAAGTGGGAGTCGACCTTGGACTTTGTGTTCATGCCCATGAAAATGATGTAGACCGTCTCGGGAGCTTCTTGCAAAATGATTATCCAGCTGTATGGTTCTTTCGATATTCTTGAATTGATTCCTTACATTTATGGTTCTGACCATGTTGTCCTGATCTAATATATATCTGATGGGAATTCATTCCAGTGCCTCGTCTATTTTTGGCGAGGTTGAAGTATCTCCTGTCATAGGTCAATGACCCGGTTCTACTTCTATCATGTTCTACCTTCGAGTATTACCCCATGGTATCTCGAAGATTGCCATTGCACCACATCTTACTAACTTTGTTGAAGTAATGTCTTTCCTTGTCGTAATCACTCTACGGGTTCTGGGTTGTTGTCAACCGAGGACACTGACTAGTGGAATTATTCCGCACTACAAATCAAATACCCCTAGTATTTTATTGGGAAATTCTGAACTCAATCTGGTCATTCCTATACTATCGGCTGCATCCTGGTCTCGCTATCTTTGACTGTGCTACCTCGTCCTTTTCCGGTGCACAAATTCTTCAGTGTGAGAGCACGACTTACGTCGGGCTTTCAACGTCATGTTGCTTGTCTTGAAAGGCAACTTTGGTTCCGAGCTTGCATCTTATATATTGATCCTATAACTTGCCACTTCGTCATTCCCTTGCTTGTTGCCGTTGTCGTTTGATTGCATCCTCTTGAAACCTCTCGACAAATGTGTCGGATCACCTTCAGCACTTTGACTTCTTCCAAGATGTTATCTGTGTTCATGATGAGAAATACCCTCCTTGCCCTTGATGATTTTTATTATCATCGACAACATCCTTGACTCCCTTTCATCGCGAACTTATCCACATTATGAAGACAACTTGCTCTCCAGCTAGTTTTGTGTTCTGCATTGAAGTATTACTGTCTTTTAAGTCGAGATTGTTGTGGGGATTGCCCCACCTCTTAGAAATTCTCGGTATGAAGATACTTCTCATCATCGCCATTCTTCCTTGGTCCCCATGTTGTTTTCAACCGGGATACCAATATGCTAAACATGTTGCTTGAGTTCTGCACTTCTAGCAACCCTATTGCTTTGAAGTTAACGATCGACAGTTCGTTCTTAGACTGTTGGTTATTGAATCGTCACTCTAACATTGATCTTGCCGCCTAAGGTCATATTGTGGGCACACCTTTCACCTAATGATTAATGGTGTATGTTTTTTTCTCGATCATACAACATTATATCATTTGAATTGATAAGTGTCATCCTCTTGTTCACATTATTGTGCAAATCCCTCCGTTTGGAATTCTTGATGAGTTATCGCTGAGCCCATCAGCCACCTCCTCATCCTCTCCTTGGCTTAATGGTGAACTATAGTTTCGGGAACCCGCCCCCATAGTTCATTCCCCGGTAATCTTGCAATGTCATTTCATCGATTTATGTTGCACCTTTTCTTCTCGAACATCCTGAGTCTGAGGTATCATGACACCAATCAGATCTGAATCTCGGTCAGATATGATGGTTGGGACAACTTTCCAGTAGTTATAATGTTGGTCCTTTGATGACCCGATAATATGATGTCATGCCTAGCACCCTGGCTGGAGGACCCATCATTATAATTTCTTTTGCAAGGATAGCCATTCTTCCGGGAGGAAATTGTAAGACTTATTCCATAAGTTGCTTCTGATGGATCATTTGTGTATCCAAAGTCTGACCCTTGATTGAAACACCATATCATTGCTACCTCAAAGCATGACTATGATACCCTGCTCATCAACAAGAACCTTGGAGGCGTGATGCTAAATGTTTCTTGGTCAGTTATCCAAACCCCGTTGTATGGGTAACTTCTTGATTAATCCTTGCCTCTTTATCTGAATGGTTGGGTACTTGCTCTCCTACCCTGTATGCCGTGTTATGCTTGTCCATGGGAAGGATATACTCCTATTAATTGTGTGTAATCACAATTTTCCTTTTCATTTGTTTGTTTAACCTTTCTTTGATCTACATAAAATCTAAGCAGTAATATTTTTTTGCTTATGTAAACACCTTGGTGTACAACTCTGTCACTAAGACCTTGATTCTATTTTGATAACATCCCGGTACCACCGATGGAAGAAAACTTTGCCTACCAGTCCACCTCGTTTCAACGAGCAAGAAAATGGTTCTCTTTGTCCCCCGTCCTTGGTACCGACATTGTTGCCAACTTAGCTGACAGACTATCCTCTGACATGCCTTGCTTTCTGTGCAAGATGTCATCGCCCTTCCTATTCTTAACCCTCATGGTGGGCCCATAACCCACTGGTCCACGGGATCGAAACCTAACTCTCCTTTACAACCCAGATTCTAATGTATTCTTTGCACTTGGCTTCATGTGTAATTCACGAGCTAAATTCTACCATGTTTCATCCTGGTATCAAACACCATATTATTCTCGTTGATCCAGACCCTATTCTAGCTTCTGGTTAGGCATCGAGTGACTGCCTACCCGATTGAAACTTGGTACCATCGCTTTTGATCTCAATGCATTCTCTGAAATACTACTCGTAGGGTACTTCGTATATCACTTTCTGAATTCGCCGTCGGATGCACAGACTTTGTCGAGATACGATCCTCCAAAGTTTCCCCCCCTGTTCGCGTTCGTAGAACGATATAGATCCCGAAGAAAGGATGACGACTTGATCATGATGACTTGAAGTAGAGAAATGAAGACATAAACGAAAGGGTTAAACCTCTTCGAAAGGGCAAGCAAGACCGAGAAGACTCATCAGGTTTTCACTACCAACACTTTTTCCCCCGTGCTCCACCGCTTAAATCTCGGGACGAGATTTCTTGTAGTGGAGGAGAATTGTGACACCCGGATAGTTAAGCAATAGTAATTCCCTACTAATGATGCCACGTCACCACGATTACTGTTATCAATCTCGCATTGATTCAACCCAGTTCAAATTCAAGTCTAAAATAAAGTCAAATGATAAAAGTTTTCAATTATCAAAACTAAAATGTAAAAGTTGTAGCAAATAAATCATAAGTAATATTGGTGTAGAAACCACATTTTTGCAAAGTGTTTAAAAGCACTGAAGTAATTTAAACAACAACAAAACATTTAATTAAATACCTTTTTGGAATTAATAAAATATTTAAATATTTTATTTAGCTGTCCAAATTAGGGTGGCAGTGTTGAAATTCTAAACACTCATTTAGGTGTTGAAATTATATTTTACAAAACTAAAATAAATTAATTACTAAAAGAAACAGAAAGGAAACAATTAAACAAAGGAAAAATAAAATAAAACCCCTCTAGCCAATTGGGCCTTGGCCCAGCCGGCCCAGCTAACCTCCAGGCCGGCCCACTTACCTCTCTCACCCCATTCCTCTGTTCACCGCAGCTCGATGGACGCCCGTGCGCCGTCCGCGGCGCGTATGGACCATAGGGCGGCCATCCGGCGACTCCCCGTCGACCTCAAGTCGCCTGCGACGCCCTCGACCGAACCCTAACCCTAGTCGCCCGCTACCTCCCTCTCTCCCTCCCTGCTGCTCTCCCCCCTTCCCCAGAACCGCCCACACCCGACGTGTCCTTCGCCGGCCAACTCGCACTGCCGCGGCCACCATGCTCCCCACCGCCTGCGAGCTCGCCAGAAGCTTCACCGTCGACTGCCTCTTCGCCCAGACCACGCATGTGAGGTGGGAGGATCCCCTAATGCCGCCGTGTCATCTTCTTCTTCCCCGTCGGCGCGACACCTCCTCGGTCGATTCCGGCCTCTCTGCAGCTACTAACCCTCTCGTCGGCCACCGTGTGCCCTGAGGTGAGCTTGCACCCCTCCTCTCATTCCCAGTTTGTACGCGCTCCCTCTAGCTCGCCTCACCGTCGAAGCCGAGCTCCGGCGTCTGCCATTCCTATTGGATCAAGCACGTCGTGCTCCTTTGGACCTGCCCACGTTGCGTACGTGCTCCGGGCACTCCTGCGGATCTTTTGCGCCCTGGGGCATGCTCTCCTTTGCCCCGCAGCAGAACTCCAGACAAGCTCCTCTTGCTGCCGCCGCTCCAGCTCGTCGACGTCGCTAACTCCGGCCGTCTCGCGGCCAGCCGACGCCACCATTGGATGCGCACGATCCTCACGAAGCCGTAGGTGCAAACAACATTCAAAATGAGCCACCGTAGACGAATTCCGACACCTCCCGTGCGCGCCGCCGTCGTTGTGGTTGCCGGCGGTTAACCGCCGGCGCGCTGCTGTGGCACCGCTAACCCAGCCACTAACCCTTCTCTGTGTCGCTGACCGCTGGGCCCCACGTGCTAACTACTTATTAGTTAATTAAACTGGCTAATTAACTAGCCTAAATAGTCATTGATAGGTTGGGCCCCACCGCCTAATTAAGCTTCGGTTTAAAAATAAAGCTAATAGTTAGAACAGAAACTGACACCGGGACCCACACATTTTAATTAGAACTAATAGAAATAGTTAGTTAATTATCTCACTGATACACGGGTCCCACTGGACCCGTTGACCAGTCAAACAGGCTGACTGGGTCAGTCCAGTCACTGGGACGTGGGTCTAGTGGACCCCCTTGACCAGTCAACGGTCCAAGTTGACTGCTGACTAGGCAGTCAACTGGACCCCACCTGTCAGCCTCTTGCACACTATTGGGTACACTTCTGTGTGTACCCTGTAGCAGTTTAGGTATTTTAATTTTCGAATTAATTTAAATCAGGAAATTTTAGGATATTAATAAAACTTTGAAAATTAATAGAAAAATAACCGTAGCTCGGATGAAAATACTTTGTACATGAAAGTTGCTAAGAATTTCGAGGCAAATCCGAATACGCGGTCCATTCGCCCACCACACATCCCTATCATAGCAAACATGCAACATTCCCGTCCGTTTCGTCTGACCGAAAAACTCAAACACCGGTAATACTTTTCTGGATGTTTTCGCCCTTCCCCGGTATCACCTATCCCTGCGTTAGCTCACGCCTGGTGCCGCGTATTGCCTTGTTTTTTTGTGATGCTATTGTTTGCTCTGTTATTTATCTGTTTCCCCTTCGTTACTTCTTTTCGGTAGACTACGATACCGTGATAGTCCTTGAGACCATTGATGCTTCGGTGTTCGACTATGGCTACGCCTCCGAAGATTCCTTTCGTCTGCAGAGCTTCCAGGTAACCCCCCCCCTTGATCACCAGATATCGCCCATTCTCTTCTCTCTTATTCTTGCATTAGAAATGCTACTGTTGATGATTCGATAGCTCCTATTCTGTTGCATAGCATGTCATTGTTGCTACATCTGTTTATACATGTACCTGCTATCCTAATGCTTAGTAAAGGATGCTAGTATTCCATCAGTGGCCCTACATTCTTGTCCGTCTGCCATGATATACTATCAGGCCGTGATCACTCGGGTGGTGATCACGGGTATATACTTTACTATTACATACACATGATGATGATTCGGTTATGGGGGCTGAAGGGGCATGTGGTTCCACACAGGTAGTGGTGGGCATGGGTTCCCGACAGCCCCTTGATGGTTACTTTGTGGCGGAGCGACAGGGCGGGTTGCGACCACCTAGGAGACAGGTGGGCCTGGCCCTGGTCGTTGTCCGCGGTTATTTCATAATAACACGTTTAACGAGATCTTGGTATTTGATCTCAGTCTGGCCATTGGCCTATACGCACTAACCAGCTACGTGGGAATAGTTATGGGCACTCGACATCGTGGTATCAGCCGAAGCCTTCTTGACGTCAGCGACTGAGCGACGCGCGCCGGGTTGGACCGCGTAACGTAACTTCATTAATAATGGAGGTTGCTAGGTCTGCTCACCGGCCACGTACGCAATGTACAGGTGTGCATTGGCCGATGGGCCCAGACCCCTGCGCGCCTAGGATTTAGACCGGCGTGCTGACCTCTCTGTTGTGCTTAGGTAGGGCTGCGACGTGTTGATCTTCCGAGGTCGGGCATGACCCTGGAAAGTGTGTCCGGCCAAATGGGATCGAGCGTGCTGGGTTATGTGGTGCACCCCTGCAGGGAAGTTAATCTATTCGAATAGCTGTGTCCCTTGGTAAAAGGACGACTCGGAGTTGTACTCTAACCTCATGACAACTAGAACTGGATACTTAATAAAACACACCCAGACAAGTTCCAGATATAACTCGGTGGTTGCTCTCTCACAGGGTGATGTGCGGGAGGATCGCCGGGTAGGATTATGCTATACGATGTTACTTGGTGAACTTACCATCTACTCCCTTCTACTGCTTCAAGATGGAGGCTGCGAGAAGCGAGGATACTTGTTACTTTCCAGCTACCCTCATCTTCTGCTGCAAGATGGAGGATACGAGAAGCGTAGTCTTCGATTGGATTAGTTATCCCCCTCTTATTCTAGCATTCTGCAGTTTAGCCCACAGATATTACCCCTTTACACATATAGCATTGCATATGTAGTGTAGATCCTTGCATGCGAGTACTTTGGATGAATACTCACGGTTGCTTTGCTCCCCCTTTTTCCCCCTTATGTTCCTACTTCTCGGATGACGCAACCAGATGGTGGAGTCCAGGAGCCAGAGGATCCTGATGATGTTTCTACATGGAGTTCGGCTTCGAGGAGGAGTTAGGAGGTCCCGGGCAGGAGGCCTTGCCTTTTCGATCGTTGCTACATTTGTGCTAGCCTTCTTAAGGCAAACTTGTTTAACTTATGTCTGTACTCAGATATTATTGCTTCCGCTGACTCTTGTGTTTTCGAGCTATGTATTCGAGCCCTCGAGGCCCCTGGCTTGTAATATAAAGCTTCTATTATTTTAATTTGTGTCTAGAGTTGTGTTGTGATATCTTCCAGTGAGTCCCTGATCTTGGTCGTACACATTTGCGTGCATGATTAGTGTACAGACAAATCGGGGGCGTCACAATGACCAACTTCATTAAAAAATCCACAAGTAATGGGATGAACATATTTTTTTAGCAAAATCATCTATCACTTTAAGCCACCATTTAGTTTTTTCATGTTTATGCTTCTTACAAAATCTATCATCCATAAAGGGCATGTATTCACAAAATATATGCACTCTAGAAAAAGTGACATGCTTATAAGAGACTTTTTTTATCATGACTAGTGCAATCATCATTAGTATTATGGATATTCATACAAAGCATACTAACAACATTGCAATCATGTTTGGCATTCAAGGATTTTATGCAAAACATTTTATCGAATCCATCATTTAAAAGAAGGACATCATAAAGATAAATAATTTGATGCAACTTCACTTGCTTCTTTAGTTGTCTATTATAAAACCAAACTAGTGAAAAAACAAGAAACTACAAGATTCAATTGCGATATCTAAAGATATACCTTCAAGCACTCACCTCCGTGGCAACGATGCCAGAAATAGCTTGATGTCTACTACGCAACTTTATTTCTTGCACACTCTGTTGGGCCTCCAACCGAAGAGTTTTGTAGGGCATGAGTAAATTTCCCTCAAGTGCATGACTTAAGGTTTATCAGTCCGTGGCAGGTGTCGGATCAATATACTCTCTCAAATAACCCGGCAATCAAGTACAAACAATCTCTTGTGTCCCCAACACACCCAACACACTGGCAAATTTTATAGGTGCACTAGTTCGGTCAAGAGATGGTGATGAAAGTGTAGTATGGATAGTAGATATAGGTTTCCTTAATCTGAAATAGTAAAAGCAACAAGGTTGCATCTTGCAAACAGCAAGGAAAATGATATATCAGTGCTAAGAAATAAGGCCTAGGGTCATACTTTTACTAGTGCAATCTCTCAAACTTGCTAACATAATTGAATCATAAAACAATCCCTCAATGTGAGACAATGAATCAATCCATGGTTTCTATAAGAGAAAGTAGGATGAAAACATGTATCAACCTCTATGCCTAGATCACCCCAATGTCACCACGGGAATCCACAAGTTGATTAGTAAAACATTTATCAAGTGACTCTATAGAATACCACATTGTCACCACGGGTATCCACATGCAAGACATACATCAAGTGTTCTCAATTCCAAATATTCAATCCAAATACTCAATTCATCAGAAAAAAGATAGAGAGGGAAGAACACCATATGATTCCACTATATTAACAAAGCTCATGGTACATCAAGATCATGCCCTATCAATATCACAAAAGAGAGCATAGTCAAAAAAATATCACAAGAGAGAGAGAGAGAGAGAGAGAGAGAGAGAGAGAGAGATCAAACACATAGCTATTAGTACATACCCTTAGCCCCGAAGGTGAACTACTCCCTCCTTGTCATGGAGGCCGTCGGGATGATGAAGATGGCCTCTGATGATGATTTCCCCCTCACGCAGGGTGCGAAAGAAGGCCTCTAAATGAGATTGCTTCATAACAAAGGCTTGCGGTGGTGGCGTGCAAGTTCGAGGTTTCTTTTGGGGGTTCATGGATTTAGAGGAATTTTCAGTGTTGGAATCACGTTAGTAGGACTTACGAGGGGCCCACAAGCTCGGTCGACACTCCTACCCCAAGGCACGCGCAGTGATCTTCTGGCCGCCTCATGTGTCTTTTGGTCATTCCTAGGAGCTTCGGGGGTCTCCTATGTTCCAAAAAAATCACCGTAAAATTTTGTGGCATTTGGACTTCATTTGGTATGGATTTTCTAAAAAACAAAAAACATGCAGCAAACAGCAAGTGGCACCGGGCACTAGTTTAATATGTTAGTGCATAAAAATCATATAAAAATGCACCAAATCCATGTAAAATTGTTGTAAACATGGCATGGATATTTCATAAATTATATATACATTTCAGACGTATGGAGGATTGCTGCCATCTTTTCCCTTTGATTATACACGTCAACGAGGTTAGCCTCTTGTCACTAACGCTTGCCACAGTTCAGGACTTGCCGTACCAAAATCACCTACATCGTCGGGTTCAATCAGACCAGATGAAGGTAAGTCTTCATTATACATCTCCTTATCTGATGTAAATCACCTTAATCCACTACAAATCACCTCCAGATGTTATTTTTGAAATAATATAGGGTTTTTATATGCAATGCCGGAAGTGTTTGGACAGCAAGAATCCGCGCAGTCGCCACTATGTTCTGAAGGAGAAGTACCTCCACATCACACTTCCCCTATGATTAAAAGGACTTATGGCATGGTTCTCAGATTTGAAGTGTATCAAATGTACATGTCGTTCAAGTGTTTGGTTAAGTTGTGAAGATTCTCTCCATGTGGATTTTAACACATAAATGTTGATGGATTTCATGATTGGTTCATAAGTAGGAAAGTCTGCTCATGAGTTCAACAGAAATCATGCTTATAATGAAAAGTATCTACAAATAGGTAGGGCTATCTAAATTTGGTAAAGTGCAAACCGTACCCCCTTGGTACAACTTGCTGCCACATTCCCCTCTTTAGATGTCAGAAGTAACCTATGTGCAATCTGAAAAAATTCTTTTATGGTTATTATGATATAGAAAATTCCTAAATTATATTGCAGCACTGATATTTTCATAAATCATTCTGGAACTAACAAATTCAGAACCTAATTTGTGATATCCAATGTTCCTAAATTCCTGCAAGCACTGCCAGAAATGGTATTTAGCACTCTCATAAATGGTACCTGCTTCATAAACATCCTACACAATTGTGAGCAATCTCTGAATTTTTCTCAGTGCATCCCCTGCTCTAAAAGAAACGAACTTGTAAAGAACTGGGTATAAATAGATTTTTCAAGACCACTATATATGTCCACCTGGAGACAAGAGAGGGCTTTTCTTTTTTATGCAGGATTAGCAACGAAGAAGATAGGACCTTTTTCACAGGACATACTTGGAAATAATTTGCCGAAGTGTACTAGTTGGAAGTAGGTATGGAAATGTCCCTCAGACTAGGTGGTAAACCTAAGCGTCACCTCTGGGTACGTTTGAGCACTGATCCAGTAGGTAAATGATAAAGGTAAAGTTATTAGTTGGAAGTAGATAAATGATAAAAACAGAATTTTTTAGGTGGAATGCTAGCTAACATGTTTATCAATGTATTTCTTCTTATCTTGGCATGAATGTTCAGATCCATATGATTCAAAACAAAAGTTTAATATTGACATAAAAACAATAATACTTCAAGCATACCAGAAAGAAACAATATGAAACTTAAAAAATAACATGGCCAAAGAAGTTATCCCCACAAAATGATATAGTCTTGTTATGCTCCCTCTTCTTAACGCAAAGTATAAATCATGTACTACCTCGGTGACGGTCAATCAATTGTTTCATACTTTCTATGTTCTCAAACGTTTTCAACTCTTCACGCAATACATGAGCGTGAGCCATGGACATAACACTATAGGTGGAATAGAAGGTGGTCGTAGACAAAAGAAAGGAGAAAGTCTCACATCAACTATGCAAATTAATGAACTATGGAGAGGTCCATCAATTGATATAATTGTGAGAGAGTAGCGTTTTCCATGTAACAGATGCACTAGAGCTATAAGTGTATGAAAGCTCAAAAACAAACTAAGTGGTTGTGCATCCAACTTGCTTGCTCATGAAGGCCGAGGGCAATTTGATGAAGCCCGTCATTGGAATATACAAGCCAAGTTTTATAACTAAAAATTCGCACTAGTAATATATGGAAGTGTCAAAATAGGACTATCTATCATGAAGAACATGGTGCTACATTAAAGAACAAGTGTGGAAAAGGATAGTAACATTGTCCCTCCTCTCTTTTTCTCTCTTTTTTTTATTTTGGGTTCTTTGGCCTCTTTTTTAATTTTTTATTTGGACTCTTTGGCCTCTCTTTTTAACCTCGCGTGGGACCATGTTCTAATAATGATGATCATCACACTTTTATTTACTTTCAACTCAAAAATTACAACTCAAGGTAAAAACTCATAATGATGGAACAATGGAGTTACATGGCAATATATCTCGGAATGGATATGAAAATGCCATAATAGGTAGGTATGGTGGCTGTTTTGTGGAAAGTTATAAGGTGGGTTTAATGCACTGGCAAAAGTTGTGCGGTACTAGAGTGGATAGCAAAGGTGGAAGGGTGAGAGTGAGTATGATCCATGGACTCAACGTTAGTCATAAAGAACTCACATACTTATTGCAAAAAGTTTATTAGCCCTCGAAACAAAGTACTAATATGCATGCTCCTAGGGAGAGGTTGGTAGGAGTTAACCATCGCGCGTTCCCGACTTTCACACAAACGAAGACAATCAAGGATAAATTTTGCTCCAACTTCATCACATAACTAGAAGACCATACGTGCATCCTAAGGGAATCACAAACCTTAACACAAGTATTTCTTTTATTCCACAATTCACTATGAGCATGTCTCTAATATTACCATCTTCATATCTCAAAACTATTGCAAGGAATCAAACTTCTCATATATTCAATGCTCTTTATGAAAGTTTCTATTATACCCCCCTTGGAAGCCTATCATATTAGGACTAAATTCATAAACCAAGCAAATTACCATGCTATTATTATACTCTCAAATTAATAAAAGTGAAGCATGAGAGTTCATCAATTCCTACAAAATAACATCATCGACGTGCTCAAAAAGATATAAGTGAAGTACTAGAGCAACTAGCTAACTCAAAAGATAAAAGTGAAGCACATAGAGTATTCTAATAAATTCATGATTAATGTGTGTCCCTCTCGAAAGGTGTGTACATCAAGGATGATTGTGGAAAACTAAAAATCAAAGAATCAAATCATACAAGACTATCCAAGCAAAACACATATCATGTGGTGAATAAAAATATAGCCTCAAGTAAATTTACCAATGGATTGAAGACAAAAGTGGGAATGCCTTTTGGGGCATACCCAAAATTAGATGCTTGCTTGTCCTTGAATATTACCTTGGGGTGCCTTAGGCATCCCCAAGCTTATGCTCTTGCCACACCTTATTCTTTAGTCCATCAAATCTTTACCCAAAACTTGAAAACTTCACGACACAAAACTCAACAGAAAACTCGTGAGATCCGTTAGCATAATAAATCAAATAACCACTTTAGGTACTGTTGTGAACTCATTCTAATTTCGTACTGGTGTTATATCTATTATATTCCAACTTCTCCATGGTTCATACCCCCTGATACTACCCATAGATTCATCAAAATAAGCAAACAACACAATGAAAACATAATCTGTCCAAAACAGAACAGTCTATATCAATCTGAAAACTTCACATACTTATGCAACTCTAAAAATTCTGAAAAATTAGGACAATGTGGTAAATTTTTATATAAACCTTGCGTAAAAATTTCATATAATTATCATGCTCCAGTGAATCATAGAATTTTCTGCACTGTACGCAAAAGTTTATGTTTGTCAGCAAAATCAAATCAACAATCTTCCAAACCATCCCAAAGGTCTTACATAGCACAAACACTAAATTGAAACATGAAAACACATCTCAACGTAGGGTAGAAGACATATTTTATTTAAAAACTGAAAAGGAAAATATTGGGATTTCTCCCAACATGCGCTTTTCTTTAAAGCCTTTTAGCAAGGCATTGATAATTTTGACGATGTTCACATGAAAGGCAAGAATAGAAGCACAAAGAGAGCATCATAAAACATGTGAGAAACACATCTAAGTCTAGCATACTTCCTATGCATATGCATTTTATAAGCAAACAAATTATCAAGGCAAGCAAAAACTAGCATATGCAAGGAAGAAAAAGGAAATGATAGCAATCTCAACATGAAGAGAGGTAATTTAATAACATGAACATTTCTACAACCATATTTTCCTCAATCATAATAATTTCATGTAGGATCATAAACAAATTCGACAATATATCTATCACGTAACATATTCTCTATATGATCCATATGCATGCAAAGTTGACACTCTTCCATAATAGTGGGATTATCATCAAATAAAATCATGACCTCTCCAAGCCCACTTTTTTGAAAAATTTCATACGATTGAACATTATCGAAATAGGTGGGATCTAAAGTTGACACTCTTCCAAACCCACTTTCAGTATTATTGCAAACATTATTATATATCAATCTCATATCCATCATGAGGCTTAAATAAATTTTCAAGATCATAAGAAGAATCACCCCAATCATGATCATTACAACAAGTAGTCGACATAGCAAAACTAGGATCCCCAAGCTTAGGGTTTTGCGTATCATTAGCACAATTGACATTCATAGAATTTATAATAACATCATTGCAATCATGTTTTTCATTGAAGGAGCTATCATGAATCACTTTATAAAATTCTTCTTTAATAACTTCATCACAATTTTTAGATTCACGAATTTCAAGCAAAACTTCATAAAGGTAATCTAGTGCACTCAGCTCTCTAGCAATTGGTTCATCATAATTTGATATATTAAAAAGATTAGCAAGTGGATGAGGATCCATATTTTTTCCTTTGCTTCTGAACTGCAATAAACACACAATTATGCCAAGCAAATGAGCAAACAAACCAAGTAAGACATAAAGGCAAACGGAAAGAAGGCAAATATGTTTGTGTTTTTCTGAAAACTTTTAGAAGTGGGGGAGATGAAAACGGGAGGCAAATAGAAAATAATATAAGTGCAAGCGATGAGAGTTTATGACAAGTACTTGGTAGGCTTGATGTAGAACCTTCCCGACAATGGCGCCCCTATGGTTTGTCGTCTCCTCGTGGGTCTTCTGGCCCCCTCTCCAAGTCTCTTAGGTGTCTTTTGGTCGAAGAAAAATCATCGTAAAGTTTTATTCTGTTTGGACTCCATTTGATATTCCTTTTCTGCGAAAGCCAAAAACAAGGAAAAACAAAAACTGGAACTAGGCACTGTGGGTTAATAAGTTAGTCCCAAAACTAATATACAATGACATATTAATGCATATAAAACATCCAAAATTGATAATATAATAGCATGGAACAATAAAAAGTTATAGATACTTTGGAGACATATCAATAGGAAACTACATTTTTTATAGTACTAAAAATAGATCTCTGGAATTCAGAAAATTCTTCATATGCTCAATACTGCAAATCTGAAATTCAAAAGGCATTCATATATGAAAGTACTCAAAATGCACAACAGAAAACACAATTCACAACCTGCAAATACCGAGAACCCTAAGCTCCTCCTTTGACTATTGGTGGGGGCACTCCCCTCCTATTCCTTGGTGATAGACAGCCGCCCCATGAGACGAGGTGAACAGCGAGGGAGAGGATGGCAGGGAAGTGTCGTCACGCCAAACAGCTTTCCTCCTCTTGAAGTTGGGTATAGTCGATGAAGACTCCACCAGCTCGCTTTGCCACAACACCCTCACAAACGGCACCATGTAGATGCTCGATTCTTGATCCCATAGATGCTCCATCTTGGATTGATACTCCCACCGCCTCCGCCTCATTATCCGTTTCAGTGAATCTATCTACTCCATGGCCCATAGGAGCAGCTCTATATACTCCCGCGCGACTCCCTCCGGGAGTATCGTCGCCTTTTTTTTTTGTTCCAGATATTTGGCCATCGCTGTCGCGATTGCCGCTAATTGTTGCGGGTTGTCAAACCAAGACGATATCTCCATCATCCTGGCTAGCTCTACAGAGTCGCCTTCTGCGACTATCACATATCGGTTGTACTCCTCCATCGATCAACTTCTCCATAGCACCTTCACCCACTGGCGGTGGTTTTGCAATGGGAGAGGAGCAACGCTAGTTTTGGATTGGAACAAGAGAGGAGCGACAGTGGCTTTGAAATGGAAGAGGAGAGGATCGACTGTGGTCTTGCAAGTTTTTTGTTTTGAGATGATGGTCTTGGAAATCGGAATGCAAGAGGAGCGGCCGGAGTTGGTTTTGGATTGGACGAGAGCAGCGGCGCGCTCTGAGTGGGTCCCTCCTACTACCTCTGTGCTGGTTTACTAGCCCCATTGTATTTTGGGTCAAAGTTTGACAATGTACTGTATTTGACAAGCAAAATGTGAAGGCAAGCCATCAAAAATTATATCATTGGATTCGTATCTGAATGTACTTTCCAATTATATTATTTTTGCAATGTATAACATATATTTTATTAAAATCATGGTCAAAATATGACCCAGAATACAATGGAGACTAGTTGACGTGCGGTCTTTTCTTAATTGGAGGGTAAATTGATTTTGATTTTGATCCAGTGACAGAGCGTGGGCCCTCTCATCCAATCCTAAACCGCTATCGCACGCTCCTCTCTCTTCTCCATTGCTAAACCATCCCTCTCCTCTCCATCTTCTCCATTCCAAAACCAAAGTTTTGCCTGTCCCTCTTCTCCATTGCAAAACCACCCCTCTCCTCTCCATCTTCTCCATTGCAAAACCACCCCTCTCCTCTCCATCTTCTCCATTGCAAAACACTGTATTGCCTCTCCCTCTTATCCATTGCAAGAACACCATATCTCCTCTCATCTTCCAATTCGAGCACCGCACCTCTCAGAAGCACATCTATGAAGAGGATGCAAAAGCAAATCATGCAGATCATTGGCGGCGACTGCTACTTGTGAGCTATGTTGGGTTTCCCCGAAGAGGACGCGATGATGCAGTACAATAGAGATAACTACTTCCCTCAGTTATGAAACCAAGGTTATCAATCCAGTAGGAGAACGAAGCAACACTATGTAAACATCACTTGCACACAAACAACAAATACTTGCAACCCAAGACGTAGAGGGGTTGTCAATCCCTCAATGGTTAGAACAAGATTAAATTGTATGGATTTTAATTGATAGATCTCACGAAAATACAAAATAAAAGAAATAAAATAATTGGCAACAAGGTATTTTTGGTTTTAATATGATAGGAAATAGAATCGGGGGCATAGATTTTATAGAGGCTTCTCTCTAAAAATAGCATACGGTGGGTAGACACATTACTGTTGGGCAATGTTATTGTGATCTTATTTATATACATATTTATTTGGGCAGACCACCTAAGTACTTTATATACCTCCAAAATTTTGCCCTATATTTGGATTCAAAAATCTATGCCGGTCAAAATGATGCAGAACAACGACATAAAGGTATGGAATAGCTTAGATAAGACTTTTAGCATTCTTATTGTATATAGTTACAAAATGCTATTAGGTGTCCTCAAGGAAAATGGGAGTATCCTACGTATACGGTGATCTGTTCATATTTTTTCCTAATCTTATTTACAGTTAAAGCATTTGGTCTATTAAGTAAATGCTTTACACTGTTATATGTACTTTATATATAGAGGTGCACATTTCTAACTAAATAAACTATAGGGTGGCCTTTCACGTTAACTCGAGGTCCAAAAGTTAGTAAATATAATGTGTCGAGCCTTTTGATATGTACATGAAATGTTGATTCTAACTCACATAAACCAACTTAAGCATGCCATGTTTTTTTGTTAAAAATACAACCATGTATTGTATTAACTTGGATATGCCATAAGACCATAAAAAAACATAGTTTCAATGTGTTTTTATTACAGGTTCATGCATAATTCTTTAATTATTTTTTGCTTCTAATTCATGAGGATATCGGGGTTGCAAATCGGGTCACATTGACATACTATACATATGCCCTATGATTTTAGCTCATTAACCACTTCCTCACAAAGTGCCAATTAGTATTGATGATGTAGAAATAACAGAAATTTCCTTGAAGGTACTGAACTATGTCGCACAAAATATTGCTAAAGGTATATTTTTCATGTTACTTAGAGATACACTGATATGCCCTTGATTTTTCTTCTAAGGAAATATGTCCTTGATTTTTTATCTATCGCTTTTGTCATTTGTTACACTGAGTGTAGTGTGATGTCTACTACGCAACCTTCTTCTTGTAGACATTGTTGGGCCTCCAAGTGCAGAGGTTTGTAGGACAGTAGCAAATTTCCCTCAAGTGGATGACCTAAGGTTTATCAATCCGTGGGAGGCATAGTATGATGATGGTCTCTCTCAAACAACCCTACAACCAAATAACAAAGAGTATCTTGTGTCCCCAACACACCCAATACAATGGTAAATTATATAGGTGCACTAGTTCAGCGAAGAGATGGTGATACAAGTGCAATATGGATGGTAGATATAGGTTTTTGTAATCTGAAAATATAAAAACAGCAAGGTAACTAATGATAAAAGTGAGCGTAAATGGTATTGCAATGCTGGGAAACAAGGCCTAGGGTTCATACTTACACTAGTGCAAGTTCTCTCAACAATAATAACATAACGGGATCATATAACTACCCCTCAACATGCAACAAAGAGTCAATCCAAAGTCACTAATAGCGGAGAACAAATGGAGATATTATTGTAGGGTATGAAACCACCTCAAAGTTATTCTTTCTGATCGATCTATTCAAGAGTCAATAGTAAAATAGCACGAAGCTATTATTTCCATTCGATATATCTTAGTGTTCGTACTAGAATAACACCTTAAGATACAAATCAACCAAAACCCTAATGTCACCTAGATACTCCATTGTCACCTCAAGTATCCGTGGGCATGATTATACGATATGCATCACACAATTTCAGATTCATCTATTCAACCAACACAAAGAACGTCAAAGAGTGCCCCAAAGTTTCTATTGAAGAGTCAAGACGAAAACGTGTGCCAACCCCTATGCATAGATTCCCAAGGTCATGGAACCCACAAGTTGATCACCAAAACATACATCAAGTGAATCAATAGAATACCCCATTGTCACGACGAGTATCCCACGCAAGACATACATCAAGTGTTCTCAAACCCTTAAAGACTCAACCTGATAAGATAACTTCAAAGGGAAAACTCGATCCATTACAAGAAGGTAGAGGGGGAGAAACATCATAAGATCCAACTAGAATAGCAAAGCTCACGATACATCAAGATCGTGACATCTCAAGAACAAGAGAGAGAAAGAGAGAGAGAGAGAGAGAGAGAGAGAGAGAGAGAGAGAGAGATCTAACACATAGCTACTAATACATACCCTCAGCCCCGAGGGTGAACTACTCCCCCCTCGTCATGGAGAGCACCGGAATGATTAATATGGCCTCTGGAGAGGGATTCCCCCCTCTGACAGGGTGCCCGAATGGGTCTAGATTGTTTTTTGGTGGCAACAGAGGCTTGCAGCGGCGGAACTCCTGATCTAGGTTATTTTCTGGAGGTTTGGGTATTTATAGAATTTTTTGGCGTAGGGCACAAGTCAGGGGGACCTCCGGGCTGTCCATGAGATAGGGGGGCGCGCCCAGGGGGGCTGGGCGCCCCCCCCCCCACCCTCGTGGGCAGCCCGGGACTCTCCTGGCCCAACTTTTTTTACTCCGGGGCTTCTTTTGGTCCATAAAAAATAATCAAAAATTGCCACGTCAATTGGACTCCGTTTGGTATTCCTCTTCTGTAAAACTCAAAAACAAGGAAAAAACAGAAACTGGCACTGGGTTCTCGGTTAATAGGTTAGTCCCAAAAATAAGATAAAATAGCATATAAATGCATACAAAACATCCTAGATGGATAATATAATAGCATGGAACAATCAAAAATTATAGATATGTTGGAGACGTATCATAGTGTCATTTATCTATTTATGTTCAGCTACAATTTGAAATATAAGCTCATTTTGGATTGCAGTGTACTAATAAGTGTATTGCAAATAATTGCTAAATTAAGCACACATTATTCAAGAGAAAAATGAGGAATCAAGTAGCAAACTTCCAGAAGATGAATTACTCACGGGAAGTTACTTAGTACGACTTAGGGACGACACAGATGCTTTACACTTTAGACAAAATCAGATAACTGATGAACATCCTTTTATTTCGCAATGTGTATAATCAATAAGGATATGAAAAATGCATTGACAATATATATGGTACTAAACTATTCTAATAGATAAACATATAGTATACGAATGTGCTCTAGCTTTGTATACCAAACTAACATAACACTTATAGTAAAAGCTCACTCAACATACTCCTTTATGATATATGTAGGATATATTCATCATCTATTTGTATTTGGATTTTATTTACTACTAGAATAGTTATGGTTTAACATTTTTTTCTCAGAACAAGACAGAAAAAATGATACAAATATAATTTATGTAGGTCTTATATTTGTAAATTTCATCGCATTCGGCCACAAATTTTCTTTAAATTTATGAAATAATATGTTCTTACTATTCAAATAGCTAAAGTTCTATCCCGCGCATCGAGCGGCCATTCTGCTTACATTACGAAATGCTGACTAACTTATTAGTATCTACTATGTACCTAATTAAACACTTAGGCATGACTTAAAAAAGAATCACATCTTCTTCAAAAAATTCACAAAAAATATATGAAATAATTACCAATAACGGTCATGTCCTTACGGAAAAGGGGAAATATGGCACAATAAGGAAAATAAAAAAATGGACATGTAGTTCAACTTCGAAGAATGTTGCCACTTTGGAGGATGTGGAGGACGTCTCGAGCTGCCTCCAGCGAAAATAACGAACATGCGTCTGGCTTGCATCCTTACAGGAGAAAGCAACACTACCATCCTCATACTAAAGCTGGATCCAAGAAAATTGCAGACCTGTGGAAGATGAAATTCATGACCGAATCAATTGCACAGACTACAACATGAACGACACCATGCAGATCGACGATCTCGCCTCCTACCTAGCGCACCAGATCCTTGCGCCATGATACCCATACATTGCAATTTACAAACCTACAGGAGGTGTAGGAGGAGGAAAACTAGCCACCATCAATGGTCGCCCTATGGAAGCACCAGGTCCGGGGGTGGCTTCATGTTAGGAGGAATGCAGACGGGAGCTATCCCGCATTAGCAAATTTTAACTAAGAAGAAAAAAAAGTAAAGAAGAAAGGGGATTGGCCAAGAACATTCTCATTTGTGTGAAGAAAGAATAACGAGAAGTCCAGAAGACTACATAATGGGTAATGTGAAGAGTAATGTTGGTGGGACCCATGACACCACTTACGTATTGTGGATTTTTCCCCAGGGGTTCATATTGTGCAAACTACGAGAAAACAATGTAACGTGAAAATGTAAGGCTACTGGTACTATTGAGTGTACGTGTATGGAAGCAAACAAACAATACCAAGGTAATCAGTCCAATTCATATTAGTACACCCTCAAAAAATCTACTCCCTCCTTCCTAAATATAAGTCTAATAATTCCACTACGGACAAAATATGGAGCAACATGTCTTGTAAACACAGTAAAGATACAAAGGGTTACCCTTGCTACTATGATGCACGTCTATAGAAACAAATAATTGATCTCAAAATATAAGCCGATTTCTCGCAACAAAAGAATACATTAAAGAAAAAAAATACAAAAATCTTCCAATCCTACAAACCATACACAAATTAATCTTTATATAAATAAATAAACAACATAAAGCAAAAATATGAAAAAATAATTTGAATGATGCAGTCGTTAATAAAACTACAGTTTAAAAGTATAATAAAAATAGAGTCGATCCTAAAAACACAGTTATTATGGAATGAATAATTTGCAAAGAAAGGATGAACGAGCACCAATATATTCATATATCAATAGAAACAACAAGCATCAATGATTTTTTAAGAAATCATAATACATAAAATATGTCTCCACAATTATTCTTAATATTTAACTTCAAAAATCCTTGCCCGCGCATCGAGCGGGCCACTCTGTTAGTTTTATTCAAACATCAATTTTTTTTCTAGAATAGCACACATAATGTGAAGAAGCAAAAACTTAGGATCAACCAAGGCCTACTAGGGCATCCCCAAGCTTAGATGCTTGAGACTTCCTGAAATATTATCTTTGGGTGCCTTGGGCATCCCCAAGATTGAGCTTTTGTGTCTCCTTAATTCCTTTTATATCACGGTTTCCCTAAATCTTGAAAACTTCATCCACACAAAACTCAGCAAGAACTCGGGAGATAAGTTAGTATAAATCAACTCAAAACCTTATCATTCTCTACTTTGATAAATCACCAAAATTATAATTTAACATTTCATACTAAATGCCTCCTCATGTTTAATACTCCTATCCCAAAATAGAATATTTAAACAAGCCAACATATGCAAACAATGCAAAAATAACAACAACATCTCTAAACAGAAAAGTCTGTAAAGAATGCATGAAGATTAATAATTCTCTAACTCAAAAAATTCTAAAAATTTACCACGGCGTAGAAAATTTATCATAGGTTGCGATGTAAAAACATTCAACATTGTATCACATTCTGACTTTTCTTGGGAATTTTTGCAACAACGACAAATTTTCTGTTTTGAAACAACAACGTGTAGACTTGCAAAATAAGCATGGTAAAGGCTATACTTGACATTTTTATTGAAATAAAAGATACAAAACAGTATTATAAATAATAGCAAGCAAATCCAACTAAAAGTAAATGATGCTCCAAGCAAAACACATCTGATGTGATGAATGGAAATATGGCTCCAAGTGAGGTTACTGATAATGTTTAAGACGAAAGAGGGGATGCCTTCCAGGGCATCCCCAAGCTTAGTTGCTTGGGTATTCCTTGAATATTACCTTGGAGGTGCCTTGGGAATCCGTAAGATTAGGGTCTTGCCACTCCTTATTCTCCTCATATAGATATCTCAACCAAATCTTGAAAACTTCAATCACACAAAACTTAACATAACTTCGTGAGATGCATTAGTATAATAAAGCAAATCATTCACTTGGGTACTGTCAAACAAAGGTTCATAATCATTTCCACATAATGCCTACTGTACTCTACATTTCCACAATTTATATCACTTAATATAAGTTATGGAAACACTAAAGCAAGCAAACTATGCATTGAAAAATAGAATATGTGAAAAACAGAACAATGTGTAACGATCTGGACAATGACCATACTTCTGCAACTCTAAACATTCTGAAAATTTAGGGAAACATAGAAAATTTATTTATAAATCATGTGTAAAAATTTCAGAAAATTAGAACGTTCCAGTAATTTATAGAAGTTTCTGCACTAGACGCAAAACTTTCTGTTTTTCATAGAATCAAGTCAACTATGATTCACACTATTCCAAAAGCTTTGGTTGGCACTTCATTGAAACAAAAGCTACAAAACATGATTACTACAGTAGCTTAATCATGTTAACACACCAAAATAGTAGGTATAATTATTGGGTTGTCTCCCAACAAGCGCTTTTCTTTAATGACTTTTTAGCTAGGCATGATGATTCCAATGATGCTCACATAAAAGTAAAGAATTGTACCACAAGTAGAGCATCATGAATCATAAGTTCCTCTCTCATAATAATTTTTAGTAGCATCATGAATGGATTCATCAATATAACCATCACACAAAGCATTCCTTTCATGATCCACAAGCATAGAAATTTTATTACTCTCCACATAAGCAAATTTCTTCTCATTCATAATGGTGGGAGTATCATATAAAACACGGATACTATAAATTGTTTCCACATTAAAAGATTAATGTTCAGTAAAATGATATTCAAAATTATGACAATAATTATCGCTACTTTTTATAACATAAGTATCATCACAATAATCATCATAAGTAGCAACTTCGTTCTCATCATAATCAATTAAAACATCTTCCGGAATAGTGGAATCATTACTAAGTAAAGTCATGACCTCTCCAAATCCACTTTTACCATTATAATAAGATTCAACACTCTCCAAAATAGTGGGATAAATATTATCTAGAGTTGACACTCTTCCAAACCCACTTTAATAACTATTGCAATAATCATAAATAGGAGGCATGCACTCATCATAACAAATTTGATCATTGAAAGTAGGGGGACTAAATAGGTCATCTTCATTAAGCATAGCATCCGCAAGCTTGGGACAAACATTAATTGCAGCAAATAAATTCTCAAACATGTCATTATCATCAAACATAGCACCCCCAATCTTGTGGCTTGGCATATCATAAGCATAATCACTCTCATCACTAATAGTACAAATATCACCAATAGTATGACAATTACTATCATCATAATTTCCCAAGTTTGTGCCAAAAAAGATTTTTATAAGAAGTATCATTATCTTCCCAATCATAGTCATCACAACAAGCAATAGGCATAGCAAAATCATCATCAATTCATTCTCATTAGGAGCAACAATAATAGGAGCAACATCATTTGGGAGGCATACCTTTTTACCTGTGCTCTTTCTTATTTTCTTTTTCTTCACCACATCATGTGTGCAATTAATTAATTTTTCCGAACTTCTTATTAATGAGATTGTTTGAATAGGGAGCTCCTTATCGTCACCTGTTTCATCATGAGAGACAATAGGAGGGAATGTAGAAATCTTTACCCTTTCATTGATATTCCTTTTATATTCTATTAGTTTTCCCGTCTTTCTATACTTGGCAATATAAGCATTTTCATTGCAATTTACCATGCAAAACATATGGATTTCTTTCAAATTAGTTTCAGCATGGTCTGTGAATATGAATGCTTCAAACCAACCATTTTTATGTGACAATTCCTCACACTCCAAAAATAAACAAAGTTCATTGTAAAGTTCAAGGGTGATCAAGATATTGCAATATTTGGACATGATTCGATCATGAAAAAGCATGCATTGGAAATTAAAGTGACCAACTTTATTGCAAAGTTCACAAGTAATGTGATAAGGAGAACATATTTTTTAGCAAAATTATCTATCACTTTGAGCAAAAAATTGGTTCGATCATTTTTATGCTTCTTACAAAATCTATCATCATTGTAAGGCATGTCTTCACCAAGTCTTTCCACTCCACAAAATTTGACATGCTTATAAGAAGCATTGTTGTCATGACTAGCGTAATCACCATTAGTACTTTGGATAATTATAGAATTCACACTAACAACATTGCAATCACGCTCATCATTCATGGAATTTAAGCCAAATATTTTATTGAATTCTTCTTCTATCAATTGAGCACAATTTTCCTTTCCGTCATTTTAAAGAAAGACATTATAAAGATGAACAACATGAGAACACCTCAATTCCTTTTTTAAATTTTTTGGTTTTATAAACCAAACTAGTGAGAAAACAAAAACCTAAAAGATCCAATTGCAAGATCTAAAGATATACCTTCAAGCACTCACCTCCCTGGCAACTGCACTAGAAAAGAGCTCGATGTCTACTATGCAACTTTATTCTTGTCGACTCGCGTTGGGCCTCCAAGCGTAGAGTTTTGTAGGAAAATAGAAAATTTCCCTCAAGTCGATAACCTAAATTTCATCAATCCATGGGAGGCATGGGATGAAGATGGTCTCTCTCAAACAACCCTGCAACCAATTAAAAAAGAGTCTCTTAAGTCCCCAACACACCCAATACAATGAAAAATTATATAGGTGCACTAGTTCGGCAAAGAGATGGTGATATAATGTAACATCCCAAATTTTCAATTTGGAATGTTATACATAGATCATAATTGCATTTCTTGTTTTTTGCATTTTTTTTGTGGCGTTCCTCGAAATTCGAAGCAACTCAAGGACCTACGGAGAGAGTTGGGAATTTTACCGTTTTCGTATTTGAGTTCGCTCGAATACCGGTACGAGGACAGTGTGATTCTAATTATTTTCCCTCCTAAAAATATTTCTAAACACAAAATATGAGCGGAGATAATATGACTTCTCCAAAATAACAGAAATATTGGAGGAAAAATGTTAAAATCACTTTTGGTTTTTTCTCGGTTTATTTGCGAATTTATTTGCATAGGAAAAATGCGCGTTTTTCAAAATTGTCTTTAGGTCCGGGAAAAATGTTCACCTTGTCCTAAATATTATTAGAGGAAGGTGAAAATTTATTTTGGGATTTTTGGAGTCCATTTAGTATTTCTTTCGTTAGTTTTTCTGCGCCAGGACTCTATTTAAAAAAAAAGGGGAACCGACTTAGACTCGTATAGGATTGGGACTCTCGGCTTTATAAGCGCCAGAGCTGGCCCAAGTTGACCGCCAGCCCCGCCTCGCCCCGCCAGCCCCGCCACCCGCGAAACCCTAGCGCCGACGTCGCCTTGCGCCGCGCCGCCGCCGCCCGCACTGCCCGCCGCCGCCAGCTACCGCCGCCGCCCGCGCTGCCCGCCGCCGCCGCCCGCGCTGCCCCGCCGCCAGCTTGCCGCCGCCGCCGCCCGCGCTGCCCCACCGCCAGCTTGCCGCCGCCGCCGCTAGCCGCCACCGCCACCGCTAGCCACCGCCGCCGCCACCGGACCGCCGCCGCCGCCGAAGCATCGGATCCCGCCGGAGTTCACGAGGTAGTTACCGTTTATTTTTTAAGTAAGAACCGGTCGGTTTAGAAAAAAACGTAGATCTATTTTTTTTAGATTAGATCGGTTCGGTTTTCGTTGGTTTAGTTATTTAGCGGACGCTCGTCCGTACGTTCGTTATAACGAACGGATTTCGTCCGTTAGCCGCAGACAGCAAACGTTCGTTCGTTAGCCTGTTCGTCCGTTTTCTTTTTCGGGGTATTTATCCGCGATTTTTCCGATCGCGATTTCTGCCCTGATCTTGTTTTTTGTTTTTCTTTTTGCTCGAGTGTCAGAATCAGGTGATTCAAAATCTCAGATCTTCGTCTCGATGCCCTCTTTACGTTTAACCAACTTGAACAAGGTTTTGGATGGTGTAAAATTTGACTTTAGGCCAATTAGTAACCGGAGCTCGTTTCTTTCGTAGTTTGAGTTTCGTTGATTCTTTCGAGTTGTTTCTTTTTGCAAACCGGAGTTCTTAAGTTGAACCTTCTGGTTAGATCTCTTATTTGAGTTTTACCCGTGCATTAGTTAAGTACTTATTGTATGCTTGTTTGTTTGCGATAGAGTACCCGGAGTGCGCCGCTTGCTACTTTGAGTCTCTAGGTTTTGCGGATGATCAGCAAGGCAAGTAACACTTTGATCATACTTTCCAATTACCCAGTTTTCATTGCATTAGTCCAACCCTCACACATCGCATGAGTAGGATCAATTAACTTGTGGGATTGGGAAGTAGATTGAGGTAGTACCTATTACCTGCATTACATTCAAACCTTTGGGTGTTACTTCTACGTTTGCTGTTAGGACATGCTATGCTCATAGACGTGGTTTGGGTTTGAGTGAAATCCATGACAGATGTGAGTTTGTTAATTAATGGTTCAACTTAAGGTGGCAACTTTAACACACATCTGGGTGGATTGAGGCATCTGGTTATTCCAGTGATTGCCTGTTTTTCTTTTGGACCGCCACCCAGGCTCAAAGGGATCATGAGATTTTTTATACTAGAAACTTACGTGTGCAACCACATGCCAATATGGGCTCTGGCATAGTTGAGTAAGTTGTGGGAAACCTTTCCATGATGGGCTAGCAGATGTAGTGGGTTTTGTAGGTGTACCGGCCTATCTGTCTGGTTAAGGGGACCTCTTCGGAAAGACTGTGTCTCGGTCATCCATTTCTCAAACACCATGCAGTGCGAGAAACCAAACGGAGGCGATCGAGTCATGTGGGAAAAGTGCACAAACCTCTACAGAGTGTACAAACTGATCAAGAATAGCCGTGTCCCCGGTTATGGACATCTTGAGTATCTAGTACTTGGATTATCATGTGAATCTCATCATGTTACTCTAATTAATATTGTTGGGTTTAATGATTATTTTAAATGGTGTTGAGAGGATGTCTATCTTCTCAACGATGTTTCAACTACCATGATAGTTAATAAAAATCTATTCCTTTGAAGTAGGGAAAAATTGGCTTTACGGAAAAACTTAACCATAGAGCTTTCCACCAGCCATATTGCATATAGTATAGCTTTACTTTCATTGCATTCTCTTGTGTTACTTTGCCAGCATATTCCATGTGCTGACCCGTTTTAGGGCTGCAACGTTTCATGTTGCAGACTTTTCATACGATGAGTAAGGTGCCTTTTTAGGTCGTGGTTCTATACTCAGTGATGCCGTTGGAGTTGATGGACTCACTTATCTTCCAAGCCTTCCACTGTTATCGTATTAGATGGCCTTCAGCCATATTTATTGTAATAAGTTCATCGTTGGACTATCGATGTAATAAGTGTGTGATTGCTACTCTGTTATAAATCCTTCAAGTACTGTGCGTGTCAGCATTACTGATCCAGGGATGACACTAATGCACAGAGATCAGACTGTTTGAGGTTTGGTCGCTACTAGATGGTATCAGAGCACACGCTGACTGTAGGACACGACCACTAAGACAAGCTCTAGAGCACAATTCACTCTTCTCTTTTCTGACTCCTCATCTTTTCTACTCTTTTAGGATGGTGGATGCAAAGAACAAGTTCATGCAATCGGATGATGATACACCATTTGGACGACACCTGAAGGAAGTCACAAGATATCTAAACATTGGACTACCAAGTTTCACCGGAACCTACAATGCCACTCTACCTGAGGAGGAGCGTTGGTTGATTCAAGCCCAAGTTCCAGGAAGGACGTTCACACCCGTCACCTCACTCATAGCATTTTCTTTTAATGCGCCTACATGGAACCTAGGAAGGAGCATGGCCGCCCACATCACAATGGGAAGGATCGGAGAAGTCTACAAGCAGGAGCTGAAGGACACCATCTACCAGATTTGTGAACGCCGAGATGAGAATTGGGATATGATCAGCACCCGGAAGGATAGGTCCATTGCAGCCTACATCCAGGAGTTGAACCATCACATTCGTCGCCAGGAGCACCAGATGTGTGCAGGGATGATAGACTTGAGGAAAGCACTAAATAGGAATTTGGAGCTAGAGGAAGAACTCAAGTCTACGCGCGACGGATATGAGGAGGAGATGCTAATACTTGTGGAAAAGAATGATGATTTGACACAGAAGTTAGGGATACTCATGGGAGAAGAAGACGAGGAAGAAGAACCCAAGGAGATTCCACCGGAAGACTATATCATCATAGATGACACAGATTCGGAAGCTGATGATAGCAAGGATGAAGACTATGAAGATGAAGCTGGAGCAGATATTATGGAATCCTCTGCCGATCAATATTTCTAGATGACCACCCTGTGACTAGTAGTTTACCCCATATATTAGTTTTAGAGCACTTTTGTAACGATCGTTAGATTTGTAAGATCTTGCTTGAAATTTATTGGTGTGATATGATTGTGTGTTTGCCTCATGTGCATATGGGTAGTGATTTTCCCTTAGACCTCTTTTCTATTCTAATCTCTTCCCTCTACACCCATCAGATGCCTCCAAGACGTGAATTTGAGTTTCCCCCTGAGCTCACCCAACTGATCCAGCAGCAGAACACCCTGATGCAACTTCTTGTCCAGAACACACAGAACAACCAGAACAACAACAACAACCCTCCACCACCACCACCCGTGGACAACCTAACACGTTTCTTAAGGTTGCAACCACCCGTGTTTGCTAGCAGCATCGAACCAATAGTGGCTGATGACTGGCTACGCAAGATTGGAAGGGATTTGACCACCGCCAATTGCTCGGATGCTGAGAAGGTGCGATTTGCCGCACACCAGTTGTCTGGACCAGCCGCAGCATGGTGGGAGAATTACACAGCCACTTACCCCATAGCCAATGTGACTTGGGATCAGTTTCAGCAAGCTTTTCGTACCGCCCATGTCTCAACTGGAGCTATGAGTATGAAGAAGCAGGAGTTTCGCAATTTGCGCCAAGGCAACCGTACTGTGGCCCAGTACGTGGATGAGTTTAGTACCCTATCTCGTTATGCCTCAGATGATGTGGCCACAGATGCCACTAAGCAGGAGAGATTCATGGAGGGGCTGAATGATGAGATGAGCGTATAGTTGATGGTGGCAACTTTCAATAATTACTAGGAGCTGGTTGACCGCACCCTAATGATTGAAAGGAAGCATCACAGGTTGAAAGTCGCAAGAGGAAGTATGGGCAAGGAAAGTATAATTCTAGAGCTCAGCAGAAGCCCCGTTTTACCCCTAAAACGGCAAGACAGTTTCAACATACCCATGGAGGAGGTAGCTCGCACAACCACAATGGCACCAAGAATGGAAATGGAAATGGGAATGGAGCAAATGATAACCAGAGCCGCCCTACACCGTCCACACCCACCAAGAGGGATTTCAGCCATGTCACTTGTTACAAGTGCGGGAAGAATGGACATTATGCCAATGAATGCCCAGAAGTTAAGAATGGGAACGGCAATGGAAGCGTTGCAAAGAAGCCCAACCCGTTCAACAAAGGACAAGTGAACCACGTGACTGTGGAGGAGGTAGAAGAGCAACCAGATGTTGTCGGTAAGATTTTGGTTAAGACATTTACCGCAATAGTTCTTTTCGATACTGGTGCATCGCATTCATATATTTCAAGGGGATTCGTAAATAGACATAGGATGTCCACCCGAGTTCTTAAGACCCCCATGTTAGTAAGTTCACCTGGAGCAGATTATATGGCACACCAAGGATGTTTTCAGACGCCATTGATCATAGGACGCCATACTTTCCCCTCTGACCTAATAGTTCTGGAGTCACAAGGATTGGATGTGATATTAGGTATGGATTGGCTATCGAAGTATGGAGGTAACATTGACTGTGCCAGTAAGTCAATTTTGCTCACCACTCCGGAGGGAAAAATGATTAAGTATGTATCTAGGCATTCGTCAATAAGGACTCAAGTACATTCTTTCAGGGGAGTTGTTCAGGAGGAAGTGCCAGTAGTGAAGGATTACCCGGATGTGTTTCCAGAGGAGTTACCTGGCAAGCCACCGGATAGAGATATAGAGTTTTTGATTGAACTTTTGCCAGGCACCGGGCCAATTTCTAAGAGACCATATAGGATGCCCGCAAAGGATTTGGAGGAGATTAAGAAGCAGATTAAGGAGTTACTGGATAAAGGATTCATACGCCCAAGTTCTTCGCCTTGGGGTTCGCCGGTACTTTTAGTGGAGAAGAAGGATGGATCGTTAAGAATGGTTGTTGATTACCGAGGACTGAACGAAGTAACGATCAAGAACAAGTACCCATTGCCGATGATCAATGATCTATTCGATAGATTGCAAGGAGCTAAGATATTTTCCAAGATCGATCTGCGATCAGGGTACCACCAATTGAAGAACCGAGAGCAGGATATACCTAAGACGGCCTTTGCCACCAGGTACGGGTTGTATGAGTATATCGTTATGTCTTTTGGTCTGACAAACCCACCGGCATACTTTATGAACCTGATGAACAAAGTGTTTATGGAGTATTTGGATAAGTTTGTCGTAGTGTTCATAGATGATATATTGATCTTCTCGAAGGATGAAGAGGAGCATCCAGAGCATTTGCGTTTGGTATTGGAGAAGCTCAGAGAACATCAGTTATATGCCAAGTTTAGCAAATGCGAGTTTTGGTTGAAGGAAGTCGGATTTCTCGGACACGTTATATCTGGGGAAGAAATAGCAGTAGATCCCACTAAGGTGGACACTGTGACCCATTGGGAAGCACCAACAACAGTTGGAGAGATCTGGAGTTTTCTTCGACTCGTAGGATACTACCGGAGATTTATTGAGAATTTATCGAAGATTGCAAAGCCAATGATGGAGTTGTTGAAGAAGGACACCAAGTTCAGTTGGACAGAAGAATGTGAGGCCAGTTTCCAGGAATTGAAGAAAAGGTTGGTCTCATCCCCTGTGTTGATTCTGCCAGATCAACATAAGGATTATGAGGTGTACTGTGATGCTTCACGTCGAGGACTTGGAGCAGTTCTTATGCAGGAAGGAAGAGTTGTTTCGTATGCTTCATGACAGCTAAAACCTCATGAGCTGAACTATGCCACCCACGATTTGGAGTTAGCAGCCGTAGTGCATGCATTGAAGACGTGGAGACATTTTCTTATTGGAAACCATTGTGAAGTATATACGGATCACAAGAGTTTGAAGTACATATTCACTCAGAAGGAGGTGAATCTCAGGCAAAGGAGATGGCTGGAACTCATTAAGGATTATGACATGAGATTGCATTATCATCCCGGAAAGGCTAACGTAGTACCCGATGCGCTAAGTCGTAAGAGCCATGTCAATACCCTAATGATGGAGGAATTTCCAAAGGAGTTAGCCGAGGACTTACGAGAACTACGTATGGAGATAGTTCCGAGAGGCTATGTAGCAACACTAGAAATCCAGTCTACCCTGATGGATAAAATCAGAGAAACTCAGAAAACTAACAAGGAGGTTGTCTCTATAAAGGAGAGGGTGAGCAAATCAAGAGCTAAAGGTTTTCGTGAGGATGAACATGACACCTTATGGTTTCAGGACCACGTTTATGTGCCTAATGACCCGGGGATCAGGAAGTTGATTCTATAGGAGGCCCATGATTCACCATACTCGATTCACCTAGGAAATACTAAGATGTATTTGGATTTGAAGGACATTTTCTGGTGGACCGGTATGAAGAAAGATATCGCGGAGTATGTAGCAGTTTGCGATGTATGTCAGAGAGTAAAGGCAGAACATCAGAAGCCAGCAGGATTGTTACAACCCATGCCGATACCTGAATGGAAGTGGGAGAAGCTTGGCATGGATTTTATCACCGGATTGCCCAGGACCAAAACAAGATATGATTCAATCTGGGTAGTAGTGGACCGATTGACGAAGGTAGCCCACTTTATCCCTGTGAAAACCACATATACCAGTGCAAAGTTGGCAAAGATATACATGACCAGAATTGTATGTCTGCATGGAGTTCCGAGGAGCATCGTATCAGATAGAGGAACCCAGTTTACCTCAAAGTTTTGGAATCAGTTACATGAAACTTTGGGTACCAGACTAGAGTTTAGCACAGCTTTTCATCCGCAGACAGATGGACAGACGGAGAGAGTCAATCAGATTTTGGAAGATATGCTGAGAGCCTGTGCATTAGATTATGGATCTAGTTGGGATGACAACTTGCCCTACGCGGAGTTCTCGTACAACAATAGTTACCAAGCCAGTTTGAAGATGGCACCGTTCGAGGCATTGTATGGAAGAAGATGCCGAACACCGTTAGTGTGGGACAAAGTTGGAGACCGACGGTTGTTTGGACCAGACTTAATCAAAGAGTCTGAGGAGAAGGTGAAGTTGATCCAAGATAGACTGAAGGTAGCTCAGCCCAGGAAGAAGAGTTATGTAGACTCGAAGCGCAAGGAGATAGCCTATGAGATCGGAGACAGAGCGTACCTGAGAGTATCACCTCTACGAGGAGTTAAATGTTTCGGAGTTAAAGGAAAGTTAGCCCCGAGATTTGTGGGACCTTACCGTGTTTTGGAACGCATGGGAGAGGTTGCCTATAAGATGGAATTGCCCGAAGGATTATCAGGAGTGCACGACTTGTTTCACGTTTCGCAGCTTAAGAAGTGTCATGCGGAGATGGCCGATATACCGCTTAGAGACACAGTACCCCTGGAAGCAATTCAGTTGGACAGTGATCTGACTTAAGAGGAGAAGCCTGTTAAGATTCTCGAATTTTCGAGCAGAGTCACCCACAGTAAGGTTATCAAGTTTTGCAAAGTTCAGTGGAGTCACCACACCGAGGAAGAAGCCACCTGGGAACGAGAAGATGATCTACGCAAGGACCACCACACCTGTTCTCTAGCCAAGTCGAATCTCGAGGGCGAGATTCATTCTAAGGGGGGTAGGTTTGTAACATCCCAAATTTTCAATTTGGAATGTTATACATAGATCATAATTGCATTTCATGCTTTTTGCATTTTTTTTGTGGCGTTGCTCGAAATTCTAAGCAACTCAAGGACCTACGGAGAGAGTTGGGAATTTTACCGTTTTCGTATTTGAGTTCGCTCGAATACCGGTACGAGGACAGTGTGATTCTAATTATTTTTCCCTCCTAAAAATATTTCTAAACACAAAATATGAGCGGAGATAATATGACTTCTCGAAAATAACAGAAATATTGGAGGAAAAATGTTAAAATCACTTTTGTTTTTTTTTCTCGGTTTATTTGCGAATTTATTTGCATAGGAAAAATGCGCGTTTTTCAAAATTGCCTTTAGGTCCGGGAAAAATGTTCACCTTGTCCTAAATATTATTAGAGGACAGTGAACATTTATCTTGGGATTTTTGGAGTCCGTTTAGTATTTCTTTCGTTAGTTTTCTGCGCCAGGACTCTATTTAAAAAAAAGGGGAACCGACTTAGACTCGTATAGGATTGGGACTCTCGGCTTTATAAGCGCCAGAGCCGGCCCAAGTTGCCCGCCAGCCCCGCCTCGCCCTGCCAGCCCGCCAGCCCCGCGAAACCCTAGCGTCGACATCGCCTTGCGCCGCGCCGCCGCCGCCCGTGCTGCCCGCCGCCGCCATCTACCGCCGCTGCCTTGCGCCCCGCCGCCGCCGCCCGCGCTGCCCGCCGCCGCCAGCTGCCGCCGCCGCCGCCACCGCCACCGCTAGCCGCCGCCGCCGCTAGCCGCCGCCGCAGCCGACCGCCCGTCGCCGCCGGACCACCGCCGCCGCCGGAGCACCGGGTCCCGCCGGAATTCGCGAGGTAGTTACCGTTTATTTTTTAAGTAAGAACCGGTCGGTTTAGAAAAAAACGTAGATCTGTTTTTTTAGATTAGATCGGTTCGGTTTTCGTCGGTTTAGTTATTTAGCGGACGCTCGTCCGTACGTTCGTTATAACGAATGGATTTCGTCCGTTAGCCGCAGACAGCGAACGTCCGTTCGTTAGCCTGTTCGTCCGTTTTCTTTTTCGGGGTATTTATCCGCGATTTTTCCGATCGCGATTTCTGCCCTGATCTTGTTTTTCGTTTTTCTTTTCGCTCGAGAGTTGGAATTAGGTGATTCAAAATCCCAGAGCTTCGCCTCGATGCCCTCTTTACGTTTAACCAAGTTGAACAAGGTTTTGGCTACTGTAAAATTTGACTTTGGGCCAGTTAGTAACCGGAGCTTGTTTCTTTCGCAGTTTGAGTTTCGTTGATTCTTTCGAGTTGTTTCTTTTTGCAAACCGGAGTTCTTAAGTTGAACCTTCTGGTTAGATCTCTTATTTGAGTTTTACCCGTGCATTAGTTAAGTACTTATTGTATGCTTGTTTGTTTGCGATAGAGTACCCGGAGTGCGCCGCTTGCTACTTTGAGTCTCTAGGTTTTGCGGATCATCAGCAAGGCAAGTAACACTTTGATCATACTTTCCAATTACCCAGTTTTCATTGCATTAGTCCAGCCCTCACACATTGCATGAGTAGGATCAATTAACTTGTGGGATTGGGAAGTAGATTGAGGTAGTACCTATTACCTGCATTACATTCAAACCTTTGGGAGTTACTTCTACGTTTGCTGTTAGGAGATGCTATGCTCGTAGACGTGGTTTGGGTTTGAGTGAAATCCATGACAAATGTGAGTTTGTTAATTAATGATTCAACTTAAGGTGGCAACTTTAACACACATCTGGGTGGATTGAGGCATCTGGTTATTCCAGTGATTGCCTGTTTTTCTTTTGGACCGCCACCCAGGCTCAAAGGGATCATGAGATTTTTCATACTAGAAACTTACGTGTGCAGCCACATGCCAATATGGGCTCTGGCATAGTTGAGTAAGTTGTGGGAAACCTTTCCATGATGGGCTAGCAGATGTAGTGGGTTTTGTAGGTGTACCGGCCTATCTATCTGGTTAAGGGGACCTCTTTGGAAAGACTGTGTCTCGGTCATCCGTTTCTCAAACACCATGCAGTGCGAGAAACCAAACGGAGGCGATCGAGTCATGTGGGAAAAGTGCACAAACCTCTGCAGTGTGTACAAACTGATCATGATTAGCCGTGTTCCCGGTTATGAACGTCTTGAGTATCTAGTACTTGGATTATCATGTGAATCTCGTCATGTTACTCTAATTAATATTGTTGGGTTTAATGATTATTTTAATTGGGGTTGAGAGGATGTCTATCTTCTCAACGATGTTTCAACTACCAGGATAGTTAATAAAAATCTATTCCAAGTAGGGAAAAATTGGCTTTACGCAAAAACTTAACCATAGAGCTTTCCACCAGCCATATTGCATATAGTATAGCTTTACTTTCATTGCATTCTCTTGTGTTACTTTGTCAGCATATTCCATGTGCTGACCCGTTTTCGTGCTGCAACGTTTCATGTTGCAGACTTTTCAGACGATGAGTAAGGTGCCTTTTTAGGTCGTCGTTCTATACTCAGTGATGCCGTTGGATTTGATGGACTCACTTATCTTCCAAGCCTTCCGCTATTATCGTATTAGATGGCCTTCAGCCATATTTATTGTAATAAGTTCATCGTTGGACTATCGATGTAATAAGTGTGTGATTGCTACTCTGTTATAAATCCTTCAAGTATTGTGCGTGTCAGCATTACTGATCCAGGGATGACACTGATGCACAGAGATCAGACTGTTTGAGGTCTGGTCGCTACATATAAGTGTAGTAATGACAGTAGATATTAATTATTGTAATAGTAACAATAAAAAATAGTAAGGTACCAAGTGATAAAACGGAGCAGAAATGGCATTGCAATGTTCAAAAACAAGGTCTAGGGTCCGTACTTTCGCTAGTGCAATCTCTCAACAATCCTAATATAATTGGATCACATAACCACCCCTCAACGTGCAATGAAGAATCGCTACAAAGTTCCTATATGATGGAGAACTTAAGAAGCAATTGTTTGTAGCTATTCTTTCCGGTCAATCTATCCAAGAGTTCGTACTAAAATAACACCAGCTTATTCTTTCCGATCGATCTATCAAGAATTCGTACTAAAATAACACCAAGTTATTATTTCCGATTGATCTATCAAGAGTTCCTACAAAATTAACACAAAAACTATTTCAGATTCATAATACTCGATCCAACACAAAGAACCTCAAAGAGTGCCCCAAGATTTCTACCGAAGAAACAAAGGCTAGCACGTGCACCAACACCGATGCATAGATTACCCCAATGTCACCTCGGGAATCTGCGAGTTGAATTTCAAAACACATATCAAGTGAATCAGTATGATACCCCGTTGTCACACAGCAATACATACATCAAGTGTTCTCAAACCCATAAAAGTATTCAATCCGATAAGAACGAAATCTCAAAGGGAAAACTCAATTCAACACAACAAGATAGATATGGAAAAACACCATATGATCCAACTATATCAACAAAGCCCGCGATACATCAAGATTGCCACCTTAAGAACACGAGAGAGAGAGAGAGAGAGAGAGAGAGAGATTAAACACATAGCTACTGGTAGAAACCATCAGCCCTGAGGGTGGACTACTCCATCCTCATCATGGTGGCCGCAGGCATGATGAATATGGCCACCAGTGCCGGAACGGAGCCTAGATTGGTTTTTTGTGGCTATAGAGGCTTCCGGTGGCGGAACTTATGATATTGTATTATTTTCAGAGGTTTTTGTATTTATAGAATTTTTGGACGTCGGTTTCACGTGAAGATGGGCCTCGAGGTGGGCACGATACACCATGGCGTGCCTCAGGGGCCTGGCGCGCCCTGGTGGGTTGTGCCCACCTTGTGGCTATTCTGACCCTCCCACGAAGCTTGTAGTGCCTCTTTTGTTCCAAAAAAACCTTCAAAATGTTTCATTGCATTTGGAGAACTTTGATTTCTGCACAAAAAACAACACCACAGTAGTTCTGCTGAAAACAACATCAGTCCGGGTTAGTTCGATGCAAATCATAACAAAACCAAATAAAATTTTGTTGTAAACATGGCATGAATATTTCATAAATTATAGATACATGGGACTCATATCAGACGCTCCAAGCTAAACACATATCATGTGATGAATAAAAATATAGCTCCAAGTGAGGTTACCAATAACGTTGAAGAGGAAAGAGGGGATGCCTTCTGGGGCATCCCAAAGCTTAGTTGCATGGATATTCCTTGAATATTAACTTGGGGTTCCTTGGGCATCCCCAAGCTTTGTGTCTTTCCACTGCTTATTCCTTTATCCATTGTGATCTTACCCAAAACTTAAAAACTTCATCACACAAAGCTTAACGAAACTTCGTTAGATAGGTTAGTATGGTAAAGAGCAAATCATTCACTTTGGTACTATCAAGACAAGATTCACAATTTCTCTACAAAAATGCCTATTATACCATATAATTTCTACAATTTATATTGACCATATAAGTCATAGAAACTATAAAACAAGCAAAAACTATGCATTGAAAACAGATTCTGTTAAAACAGAACAATCTATAATGTTCTAAACAATGACCGTACTTCTACAGCTCCAAAAACTATGAAAAATTAGGAAAGCGTAGCAAATTTTTATGCCAATTATGTGTAAAAATTTAAGAATTTTATCACGCTTTAGTAATTACAGAATTTTCTGCACTAGATGCAGAAGTTTTTGTTTTTGCGCAGAATCAAATGAACTATCATCCACACTATCCCAAATGCTTTACTTGGCACTTTATTAAAACAAAAGCTATAAAACATGATTACTACAATAGTTTAAACATGTGAACACACAAAACATAGGGGTAAATGTTGGGTTGTATCCCAACAAGCGCTTTTCTTTAATGCCTTTTAGCTAGGCATGATGATTTGAATCATGCTCACATGAAAGTAAAGAATTGAAACATAAAGGGAGAATCATGAAGTATATGACTAGCACATTTGATCCTAACCCACTTCCTATGCATAGGGATTTTTTGAGCAAACAATTTGTGAGAGCAAGAATCAACTAGCATAGGAAGGCAAAACAAGCAATACTTCAAAACATTCAACATAAAGAGAGGAAACTTGATATTATTGAGATATGTAGAAGCATATATTACTCTCTCATAATAATTTCAGTAGCATCATGAATGAATTCAACAATACAACTATCACATAAAGTATTCCTTTCATGATCCACATGCATAGAAATTTAATTCCTCTCCACATAAGCAAATTGCTTCTCATTCATAATAGTGGGAGCAAAGTAAACAAAATGACTATCATGTGATACTTGATTGGCATAATCATATTGAGAATTAAAATTATGATGACAAGTTCCATGGTTCTCATTATTCTTTATATCATAAGTGTCATCACAATAATCATCATAGATAGCAACTTTGTTGTCATAATGGTCAATTGAAACCTCTTCCGGAATAGTGGAATCGTTACTAAATAAAGTCATGACCTCTCCTAATACACTTTTATCTTAGTAATAAGAATCAACACCCTCCAAAATAGTGGGATCATTACCTAGAGTTGAAATTATTCCAAACCCCACATTCCTCATTGTAATCATCATAAATAGGAGGCATCCAATCATCATAACAAATTTGCACATCAAAACTTGGGGGGACAAAAATATCATCTTCATCAAACATAGCATCCCCAAGCTTATGGCTTTGCATATCACTAGCATCATGGATATTCAAATAATTCATATTATCAACATTATAGTAATGCTTATGCCAAACATTTTATTGAATTCTTCTTCTATCAATTGAGCATAATTTTTTGATCCATATTTTTCAAGAAAGACATTATAAAGATGAATAATATGAGCAAACCGCAATTCCATATTTTGTAGTTTACTTTTATAAACCAAACTAGCGAAAAAAAGAAACTACAAGATTCAATTACAAGATCTAAAGATATACCTTCAAGAACTCACCTCTCTGGCAATGGCGCCAAAGAAGAGCTTGATGTCTACTACACAACTTATTCTTGTAGACTCGTGTTGGGCATCCAAGCGCAGAGTTTTGTGGGACAGTAGCAATTTTCCCTCAAGTGGATGACCTAAAGTTTATCAATCTATGGGAGGCGTAGGATGAAGAGGGTCTCTCTCAAACAACTGTACAATAAAATACAAAAAATCTCTTGTGTCCCCAACACACCAAATACAATGGCAAATTGTCACCACTAGGGAAAACCTTATACACAGAACTTTAGTAGTAGCGCCGGTTAGAATGCAGCGCTACTGGTACTTAGCAGTAGCTTGTGCATTTGAACCGCACTGCAGATACAAGTGTAGTAGTAGCGAGTCTTCGGGGAAAATCACTGCTACTCAAATTCCCACTACTAAGCATGTAGGCTACGAAAAGTAGCAGCGATCTTCGGGAAACCGCGCTACCACTAATTTTGTTGTAGCAGCGCGTTTTCCTGGAAAAGTGTTGCTGCTAATGAAAACAAAGTAAAATGAAAAACAAATAGAAAAGTAAATTAGAATGAAAGAAATAGAAAAAGGAGGAAGGAAAAAATAAAATGTAAAGAAAAATAAAAGAAAAACAAAAATAAAGGAGAAAGGCATAGCAGTAGGGTCTCTTCATAACATGCGCTATAGATAATATAGCAGCAGCGCGCGTTTTAGACCCCCACTATAGAAAGGGAAAAGGAAATAAGAAAAGAAGAGGAAAATAAATAGCTATAGCAGTAGCGTGTTTTAGAAAATGCGCTATAGCTAACTTAGCTATAGCGCTTTTTTCCTACCATCGCTACCGCTACGTTTGACTTAACCCCCGAGCGGTTTCCCTCCCCCTCGGCTACCACTTCTCCCCCAAATCCGTTGCCACACTTCGTTGGCGTCTCTCCACTTCGCCGCCGACTCATGCCGACATCGACGCCCCGAGAGCCACCAGAGCCGCGCGCCGTCGACCCCACGGGAGCCGCCCCAACGCCACGGGAGCCGCGCGGCCCCATCAATGCTACTGGAGCCGCCCTCTCCGCCACCGGAGCCACCCTCGACGCCCCTGCCTCTCTCGCCAGCACTGCCTCACTCGCCATCACCGGAGACGCCCCTGCCTCCCTCGTCAGCACCGCCTCCCTCGCCACCATCTTAGCCATCCTCTATAAGCCCCCACCCCTCCTCTCTCTCATGCATAGCACAAACATTGGACAAGGAACTAGCTAGCTAGGTTAACTAGTTTACTTATATTAATTATCTAGATGAGTGCAAAATTTTAGTTAGGGCTTTGACAGAGAACTAGCTAGTTTAACTAGTTTAATTAGGTTAATTATATAGGTTAGTGCAAAAATTTAGTTAGGGATTTAACAGAGAACTAACTAGGTTGACTAGTTTAATTAGGTTAATTGTCTAGGTTAGTGAAAAAAATAGTTAGGGCTTTGACAGAGAACTAGCTAGGTTAACTAGTTTAATTAGGTTAATTATCTAAGGTAGTGCAAAAATTTACTTATGGCTTTGACAGAGAACTAGCTAGGTTAACTAGATTAAATAGGTTAATTATCTAGGAAAACTAGGTTAACTAGCTAGGTTAACTAAATAGGTTAACTAGGTAGGTTAATTAGGTTCATTAGGTTCGTTAGGTTAACAAGCATTTCGCTAAGAATAAAAAGCAGAATTGATGTTATGTGATATATGTCATTGATGTTCATTTGCATATTCCATTATTGTTGATTATATATTTTCATTGAAGTGGTCATGTTCTATCTTTTCATTGAAGTGGTTCGATTGTGCCCAAGTGGCCTTTTGTTGTTTCTAGGGAATGAAGCCGAGTGGCTTATGTTTTGCCAGAATGTTGATTCATTTCCATTCCAGCAAATTTCAGGTGCTCGATTTGTCCACTTTTTAGCAAAGGTCATGCTGAAATTTTCTGTGAATTTCGACATGACTTGTGCTAAAAACTAGGACATATCGAGCGCCCAAGATTTCTTGCACCGGGAATGAATCAACATTCCTGCAAAACATAGGTCTTTTTATGTCATTATTTATTTTATTAGGTATATAATTAATTGAATAGATTTAATCCTAGGAAACATGGCTAGCAACAATGAAGGACAGGGTTCTAGTGATTGCAACGTCTACGACGCGGCAAACGCTTATTTAAACCTTCTCGACGAGAACCGGTTGTTGCAGGGCCCACCTATCACATCCGACACCGACATCGAGATCGGCGCCAAGACTAGCGTAGAGACCCAGACCAGCACCGAGACTGGAGAAGCCGCTATAGAACAAAAACCGAAGAGGAGACGTCGACGCCCAAACCAGCTCATCGCTACTAGACTGCTGGTCACGGAGGTGGACGACGGCAATTTTGAGCCAACACAACATGTGGAAGCACACGCGTGCTACGGCAATCAAATAGGTTGCATCCTACGGACAACCGCCACTATCAACGATGAGGAACTACAGAAGATAGAAAATATGAAGTAGTCCCTCCTAACGAAGCTGCACCAGGTATTCTTGTTCCCAGTCCGAGATGAAATCCAATATATTGATCCACATAAAGACCCGGCAATGAACAAGATAAACAAACGTGCCATGACCAAGTTTAGCAATGCGTTGGCCGCCTGGAAGTTAAGGGTGAAAGGAAGGATCGACAAAAAGGAACCCTACTCTGAGATTGTAAAGGATAATCCAAAAATTACGGAAGATCAGTTTGAAATATTCAAGGCGTCTTGTGTTGCCGAAGCTGCCCAAGAAAAGTCAAAGTACATGAAGGGGATTCAAGAGAGGAACATGGGGTGCCACCACCTCAGAAGCCGTGGTTACGCGGGGAAGAGGTCCAAATGGGCCAAGGAGGACGCGGAACATGAAAGTCTAGGCATACCAGACCCCTTGGCGATGTTCACTATCCCGCAGGAGCGTGACGTCATCAGGGTGCATTACCATTGGGACCCAGTAAGGAAGGTTTTCGAGACGGATCCGATCACGACAGAGTTCATGAGACTACTGGTAATTTTTAATTTACCCCCTAAATTTAGCTTCTGACCAATTCGAACGTTTAGTCGTATTTGTAAACGATCCTTGTTCCTTTTGTAGAGAGAGCAACACAGGTTAAGCCTGAAAGCGACTCGTCTTCTGAGGCGTTGACGAGGCCCAAGTGGGACACCCCATTCAACCGGGCGTTGAATATATTGAAAGGACTCCCGGTGGAGACTCGGCTGTCGTATGGACGCGTGCACGGTGTCAGAGACGGCGCCAGGTGGAAGAAGTAGTACCGTGATACCACGGAGGAGAGAAAGGAAAGACGGAGGTTAACTGAAGAAACATCGACAAGAAGGTTGAGATTGCGGTTGAGAAGAAATGAGCTCAGACAGTCGCAGCAGCGGTAGCTTCCGCAAAACAGGCGATTGCAGATTTGTCTGGTGGCCTGGTTCCAGCCGTTGTCAGTTGGACCAGGCAAAATCCAGAAAAAAATGCAGCGGACTTTCCCCTTGCAGACTTCTTTAGGAGCAGCTCGTCTAGCGTTGCACCAACACCTGCACCGGCTCCTGCACTGTCTCCCGCACTTGCTCCTGCACCGGCTCTCGCACCCGCTCTCAGCGGTGCTTTGTCTTTGGCTGAGGTCGACACCCTCACGGTACATGTCACAATGGGCATGTTCAATATATGTATAATCTCCCATTTCCATAATGCCTTTCGGATGTCTCACGTCGCAGACATGTCTTTGCAGGCCGGCATAACCCCATGAACCATACTTTACAACATTAGCGGCTAGAAGGTGGACATGGGGAAGGCGACGATAATCAACCCGAAGGATCAATTCTTCCACAGCCAGCAGATCCCCCCGTACGTCTTCAAGGTTTCTGTAGCACCCCGGCTTAGAGCAACCGGTTTACCTTGCATTGCTAGCCCAGAGATCTAGTCCTCTGGCAATACACAACAACATGGTACAGAAACAACCACTTTATTGATGCTAACGGAATTACATAGGTTTGATATTACATCAGGGTTCGAGGCCAAGCGGCACACACGGTGCTGCTGAACAGTATGTACATTATTTAGTGAACATGACGGGGCCTCGTCACACAAACTACACGGTAGCGGAAGAGCGACGAAGCGGAACTCCATAGCACAGGGACACCATCGTGGACACGGCCTAGACGCGAGGTATGCTCCGATGCGAATCGACTTTCCTGAAAGCTGGCATAACACGCTAGGTCAGTACATTGAATGTACTTGCAAGCTCACAACAAACATAAACATGATGACAGACAATATCCAGACAATTTATCAGATTAATGCAATGCAAAAACTATTACTGGTGCAATGAAGCCAATAATTACTCCAAGTCACACGGACTCGCTTACCAGTCGAGTACCTCATACCAACCGGTGACCACAACCGGGTCACAACTGAAAACAATTCATCATGAACAACCCCAGCGGTCACGAAACACTATGAGACACATGCATCATATCAACCATTTAATTTCCAAGATAATTTATAAAAGTTGATCCATGGTGTGACTTACTTCCGAGCTATGCCCATAACCGAGGACGCGGCTATCGATAGTTTTAAATACACTCTGCAAAGGTAGCGCACTTTACCCACACTACGGAACCCTGGCCTCGCACTCCCATACGTGCGGTCCAAAAGATTCCGACAAAACTCTCCCTTTGTCATGGCACTCTCCCGGCCACTCCGACCATCTCCCTCTCAGGGCTAGGTCTTGGGTGGCCCCATGTCTATCAAAGATACCAACGACCACCGTCATGGAAAAACGGTCCCAAACAGGGACAAGGTACCATAAAAATAAAAATGAGCACACAAGGTTATGTCTGCTTACCGGGCCAGGGTATGCATGCCCATAACCTTCCCTCGCGGGAGGCACCGATGAGAGGCACAACAAAGGGTCGGGTCAAGACCTTCCCACAAGGTAAGTGTTGTCGCACTGAATATAAACCCGATTCAGTGGCACCATGATGTGATCAACATCATATTCAAGTTGAACTTAATCAAGTTTTACTTTGTTAAAACTTTTATCAAGATCATGACATAATGCAAATAAACACGCAACTACTCGTCATACAAAACAAACACTCATAGTTATGGATCAAACTTTTCAACATTAATATCTTACCATACTAAAGTTCTTCTCTGGTTACAACTCATTTTTATTATCTAGCAAATTTTTTATTAGGTCAGCATCTAATTAAAAATATCACTACGTACAATATCTATCATACACTTACATAGTACATTTCTAATGTGAAAATATTACTCTACTTAGCCAAACAATTTTATGCATTCAACCAGTACCATAAAACAAGCATATTCAACAGAATAAAGGTACTACAATTAACCAAATTTTATTTATCATTTTTTAATGCAAATAAGAGCTCATATTCAAGTAGAAAATCATAGATATTGAAATAACACCATCCAAATGCTGGTGTGGCTTGTCTTAATGCAGAGGAGGATCGCAACCCTCTTGGTTTGCTTCAAGACAAGTTTCTCCTTCTGAAAAGATATAAAATCACAAAAACAAATATCAAAGTACATTCTGAAATTCACCAGAAATTCTAGACAGCAAGGAAAATTCTACCCTTGGGTGTGTTGCTAGAGCTTTCTGAAATAAAGACAATGCAAAAAGAATCAAATCATTTGGACTTATGGTTCAGAATGGTGGCTGGTCAAAGTTTTGTAAAATTTCTGAATAAAATTTGAATTAAACAGAAAACCAGGGGGTGACGTCGAAGACGTAAACTAGAAATGCGCCTCCACTCGTACCGCTTCGTGTGCGAGTGGTGAGACCGGCAGGTGGGTCCCGCGCGTCAGGAGAGAGAGAGAGAGCACGAGATTAGAGAGAGGCGGGGCATCGCCGGAGCTCACACCGGTGATGAGGGGGTTTGGGGTTAGGCTAGAGGGATAGGATTGAAGCGAGGCTTGTGGCGCACCCGCCCGTACCCGTGGCTTGGCTTGGGGTGGACGAAGCTGCTCGCGGTTGAGCTCGCAAGCTGTTGTGGCGGACGGAATTTGCCGGAGAGGTAGGAGACGAGGGTTAGGGGCGGCTCTGAGGGCTCGGCGGAGTCCAGGAAGCACCAGGAACCTCCCAATGCCCCGCCTGAGCAGTTGCTTGAGCTCGAGAGGCACTGGAGCGCGGTGGCTAGACTGCGGTGGTCGCCGGAGTCATCGGGTCGGGGCGACGGCTAGAGGCCTGCCTGACCGAGCTGTGGCCTGTCTACGTGCTCATGGGGATGGTGTGGAGTGGTGAATGGCTAGGGAAGTGAGGAGGGGGCTATATATAGCTGGAGCGAGAGGGGAGGGACGTGTCACCGCCAGAGCGCTCTGGACACGTGGCGAACATTGACGAGAAGCTCCAACTGGGGGGCAAACGCTCAGTGTCCATTCCGGAGCTTGCCTACACTCGCGGACTAGCACAGGAGGCGGTGGGGGAAAGGGCCAAGCGCACGCGCGCACTGTGGCGTTTTGGCAACGACGTGCCCGTGCTCGCTGCGGCGGCTCCAGCGTCGCCGAGGGCCACGGAGTAGTCAAGGGTGATGGGTCGGGGGTGGTGGCACGGCGCGGCAGTCATCGGCGAGCTCTGGAACGATCACACGCGAAACAGAGGAGAAGGCGCCAACCAGAGCCCGTCAAACGCATGCCAGGCATCGTGTCTTCGCGCGGTCACTGCCCTGGCATGGGCAAGACGATGCCCCGGTGCTGTCAAACCATGTCTACGCTATCGACCGTGCAATGTTAGGTCTAAGAGAAGTGATGGCTCATGCCCAGGCTGACCGGATGTGACTAAACCTTGTTGGCAAGTTTCTGACCAGAAACTTGGTCGCCAAGTTAAGCAAGCTTCTAGAAGGTCGTTAGGGCTGATCTTCCGGGGTTTAGGGTTTCTTAGGAGGGTGTTTAAGCTCAAGAAATTTCAAGGCCAAACACTCAAGGAAAAATGCACTTGTTGTACAAAGTGCATTTCTGGTCCAGAATGGAAATGATTTTCTATAGCAAAAATATTACAAAAAGTGATGCAATATTTTTGCATGTGAAGGTGTGCCAAGGTCCTAGGAAAATTCAAGAATTATCTCAGGATTTTTGGAGCAAGAAAAATGAGGCTTGCTTTGGAGCACTAGTCTCCAAAGTAGGTTTATGAAGGGAAAATAAATATTTTTTCTTTATGAAAATATTCCTAGGATGATTTTTGGGTTTTATCAGAGAAGCAATGTTGAGATAGGCTACTTGGCTGAAATTCAGGATATTACCAAGTGACAAGTCCATCTGAAATGATTCCAAAACCCAAATCAAAGCAAAGCAGAAACCATGCTCGGAAACAGGGAGAAAGCAAGTCTGGAAAAAGGGAGAGGGAAAAATCCAGGCTGTCATAGTTTCTGTGGCCAGTGTCAAACCGGACCATGAGAATTTGGCTCCTCCGGTGGCACTAGGGGGAGATGACGACAAGACCCAGCGGCGGCTTGGCGATTGCAAGCGTTGGGTCTTGTTGTGGCCGAAGAGTCTGCTTCATCTGGAGGCGGCCGTGAGCCCTCAGCAAGGTATGAACACCTGTAATGCCCAAGATGCGGCTATATCTCCCGCATGTCGAGGCACGACTTACAGGCATAACCACATTTTTGTATGATCGCAAGATGGTCATCTTCACACATTCCCGAGTACAAGAACAAAGGGGAAAATACATAGTTGGCTTACAATCACCACTTCACACAATACATAAATAAGTCATACATTCATCCAAGTACAATCATAGTCCACCTACGGACGAATCCAAATGAAAAGAAGATAACCACCCACTATGCCCGATTGGCCCTAGTATGAACCACTACTGATCATCGGGGAACGTCACGTACATACGCCCACGCTCCTCATCGAACTCCCACTTGGGTTCCTAGCCATCAGCTATATCATACTCGATTGTACCTGCATCTATGGTTGTAGTAAACCGTGAGTCACGAGGACTCAGCAATCCCATTCTTGGGTATCAAAACTATGAAAGCCTTTAGGTAAGGAGGAAGTGTATAAGTGGGCTGCTGCAAGCAATAAGTGAAGATGAGATGACTAGCTTACGCAACTTCAGAGTGAGAAGAGAAGTGAAAGCCATCGATCGAGAAATTTTCATGATCACCAAATGATCCTATCTACCTATGAGTCATGCATAATCCAGCCGTGTTCTCTTCCCGGACTCCCTCGAAAAGAGACCACCACGACTACTCACACGGTAGTGTATTATGTTTGAGGTTTTGTGTCAAGTTATCTACAACCGGATATTAACAAAGTCCAATCTGCCACATAACAATGGGCACAGCTTTCAAAAGATCATAACCCTGCAGGGGTGTCCACACTTGGCCCATCACAAGCTCTCACGGTCAACAAAGGTAATTCCTCATATCTTAGGGGCTACCCGATCAGACTCGGGTACCGGTGTATAAGATATTTCGACAATGGTAAAACAAGTCCAGCAAGACCTCCCGACATGCCGACACCCCGATAGTAGCCGCACATATTTCGTCTCAGGCCACGACGGATGAGCTATGGTTACAGCAACCAAAATACCCCAAGTTGCCAAGGGGCGGTGCCGCAAGCTGCTCTAGGTTGGACCAACACTCATGAGGAGCACTGGCCCGTGTTGTTGATTAAGAATCCATGGGGTAGCTAGTACCTATGCAAATTTTAGTTGTTATTAGGCAAATGGTAAAACCAAGGTTGGGCCTTGCTGGAGGAGTTTTATTCAAAGCGAACTATCAAGGGGGGGCCATAAACCCCAACTGCGTTAGGAATGCAAAATCAAGGAACATAACACCAGTTTATCAGTTCCTAAGGAGGCATGAGTGGAACAAATCATCGAGCAAAAGGGCAAGCCTTCCACCCATTTCCAAGTATATAGGTGCATTAATGTAAATAATAGATATCGTGTTATTCCCAAATATCACATCAACATGGCACAAACTTCATCTTTGACTGCAACTATCAACGCTATAAGAAGAGCTTGAGAAAAAGCATATCTTAGCCAATCTACGGTTTTCTAGGAAGGTACTTAGAGGTTTCATGGAAAGGTAGGGGCTGACATGCAAAAGGATAGGTATCGCGACAAAGCTATAGAGAGAAGCATCTAGCATAACAACAACAGAGGTGATATCAAGGAATGGTCATCTTGCCTGGTAAGTCTTCGGTGTTATTTGGACCTTGCTCTTCGTAATCTTACTCAGCGACTGTCTCAAGCTCGGACTCGAACTCGTCTCTGGGTGCTACCCAACATAAACAAGCATCCAAATAAACACACTTGACAAGACAAGAACACATCCTATGCAAGAGAGATGCAAGTATGATGCTACAGAGCTACCGGTGTGGAAGGAGATGAAGCCGGGAAGGACATGTGAAGACATGATGGATGTGAGGAAGATCTTGGCAAACCAACCATGCCAATAGATAGATTGAAAGATTTTGGTTGAAATCGATGTATAGATCACGGGAATCGGATGCATGGTTTGCAAATGACAAGCAAAACAAGATGCAATGCAAAACTGATGTTAACAGCAACATGACATCTTTGGAGCAAGGTATAAATATGCTACATCACCCAAGCATGATATCAAAAGGCATGGATGTGAAGTAGACATGATTCTCAACATATATAAACTCAGAGCACATCCAACAACTTACTGGAACACAATTTAAATAGCATGGAAAAATTCAATAAGTTAACAAGTTTTCAGACTTAGTGAAAACATGTTATGCTCCTAAAATATGTTGACATGATGCTCAAAAGAAAAACATACAAAATTCTACAAAAAAGATAAAACAGTAAGTTATAACAATTTCAGCAACTTAACAGCATCAAGCACTTTTGTAACAGGGATAATCATGGCATAATGCAACCTAACATGTATGCAAATGCATCCATCATGAAGAGTATCACAATACGGACATTTTGACATATCATACACTCCATTTGGACCAACATGCACAAAGATACACCATGTTAAACATGCACACATGCTGTTGACAGACAACTTAAGCTGAAACGTAACATCACCAACAGTTTGGCAACGAAGATTAAGACATCAAGATGAACCCTAACATGCACGCAAATGATATCAGCATGTAGAGTACTCTGAGACGAACAAATCAACATATCATACACGCAAAGCGGAGCTACGAACACGAAGTTATGGCATGGCAAAGAGAGCATCATGTTAACGAGATTCAGGGACTTAGTGGATTTTCACCTTGCGGAATCAGAACGGAGAGGAACCGGGATGAGGAGTTCCGGGCGGATTCGGGCATCTGGATCCGGGGCTTGGTGGATCTTGTCCACCCTCCCGTGGATCTGACCGGAGTCGACGGAGAAGGCAACTCCGGTGAGGATCCAGCGAGGGGCGGCGGCGTTGACCCGCGGGGCGGCGGCAGTGTGGCGCGGCACCGGCGGCGGTGGTTGGGGTGTGGCAGCAGCATCCCGGCACGGAGGCGAGGAGCCCGGCGGCGGGGTCCAGCAAGGACGGTAGCGAGGTCTCGCGGCCGGAGGCGGCGTCGGGGCGGCGAGGCCTCGGAGTAGGTTGGCGGCGTTTAGGGGTGCGGGAGGTGGTGTTTGGAGGCGCGGCGGCGGTGGTGGAGCGGCGCGGTGGTCGCGTGGGAGGCGGCGGTGCTCATGGCGGAAGTGGTGCGTGGCGAGCGGCGGCGGAGCTCGAGGCGGCGGAGCGACGCGATCCCGACCTTTGATTGGCCGAGGGGGCGGCGGTGGACGTGTCCCGCGTGGTGGGAGGAGTGGATCAAGAGTTTTTTTTACCCGGATTTGGACGTGGAGGGCTGTTTATATAGGTAGTGGGAGCTAGGAGAGGGCTATTGAGGTGTGGTTTTCGCCCACATGATCGTGGTCCAACGGTGAAGAGCATGTGGTTTTTTTGATGGGCTTGTGGGCTGGTGAGAAGGGGTGTTGGGCTAAAGAGAAAAGGCTTCGAGCGGTTAATGCGGTTAATCGTTGGGGTATCAAACGACCTCCAAATGGAATGAAATTTGACAGGCAGTCTACCAGTGATATACCAAGAGCACTCGACAACTCTCGGCCCATTCCGAGGATGTTTTTATCCAGCTCACAAAACAAGACTTGAGAGGTGCGACGGGTGCCGTGTGAGAGAGTCGGAATCCGAAATGGACAACGAAGAGGACGGAGACGATACAACTACACACGGATGCAAGTGAGACTATGCCAATGCAATGCACATGAAGAAAATGACAAGGAGATATGCAACACATGCTCAACGCAAAACACAAAATACCGAAAATGACGGAGCCCATAATGGAATTGATTAATTCAACGATGAATATATTGCCGTATGGGGAATTGTTACATCTCGAGCGTTACAAACTCTCCCCCACTATGAAAAGATCTCGTCCCGAGATCTAGGACTGAAAGAACTCTGGATATTCGGAACGGAGGTGATCCTCGCGTTCCCACGTAGCTTCTCGGTCGGTGTGGTGTGACCACTTCACTTTCAGGAATTTGATTGATTTGTTGCGAATCTTGTGCTCGGTCTCCTCAAGGATAGCAACGGGGTGCTCATGATAACACAAGTCGGCTTGAAGATTAATTTCTTCGAAGGCAATGGTGTGCTCGGGTATCTTTAAGCACTTACAGAGTTGTGACACGTGGAACACGTCATGCACGTTGGAGAAGTTTGGAGGAAGCTCGAGTTGGTAGGCGAGGTCGCCCCTTTTGTCAGGACCCCGATCCTAAGTCACACCGATCTAGCATGTAACACATCATATCACTTTGCGGCCTCAAGCACGGTATCCCCACGGGTGCCACCTTACCTGGCCTGGGACCGTTTGCGCATTTGGCTCACGTATATGATAGTGTCGCCTAGCATCCATATGACAGAGAACCCGGGCCGACATGACTAGTTATAAACCAAAAGTGGCACTAAATTACGGGGACATGCATACATGACCCAACAATGCACGTGTCGGTCTGAAGCGATTGTTGTCGGGATGTAGCAAGCTAACAGGACTCCGGTATACACAGCGTGACATTTCCCCATAGGGGACAGACACAGGAGCAAGGAAGGACACATGCCGGTCAACCCATGTATTCTGGAGCAGTAGCAAGCTACCAAGGCTAAGTGGAAGCACTAGGAGGCATTTCCCCATAAGATAGTGATGCGGAGCATCCTAAGGTCATCCCCATGGACCCTTCATCGCCTCATCAACTGCCCAAAGGACCTATGACTCGAGCCCGTGCAAGAGCTCTCGAGACCGAGGTGACTTCACTCCTTGCTCTAAATCCTTCCGATATACATGAGACATGGCTTCTACCCTCATCCAAAACTCTGTGCATACTCAGATGCTTGGGTGAAGGCCACGGGACAGCTCTGCACAATGGTCAAGACGACAAGTTCAACGAGTACACGGGACGAGAAGAAGGAAGGCTGAAGATGCTACAGGCACCGGACGTCCGGCCAACACCGGACGACCGGCGACTTCCAGGCACCGGACGACCGGAAGCCACCGGACGTCCGGCCACTCCCAGACGACCGGACGACCGGAAGCCACCGGATGTCCGTGACTCCGACCACGGAAGCTAAATAGCGGAAATCCGAGGATTACCGGACGTCCGGTCCCTCCAGAACCTCCGGACGTCCGGTAACCAGCGGACGTCCGCCCCGACGGCGACAACTCGTGTAATATATACTCGTTGACTCACATCCTTTCGAGGTAGCTATTGGATAGCTCATCATAGACCTCTGTGGATTCTCTCCTACGAGACCGCGGCCTCTTCGGAGAAGATCCACCTCGGATTCAAGACCTCCACATCGGGGAAGATCCCAAGGGATATCCAAGACCTCCTCCGGGAGAAGACTATCTTTGTACCACCGTCGTTGACTATGGACTGTGTATCTCGATGTGTATCATGGATCTAGCACTTGTGTGACCGTGTTTGTGTTGATTTGAGTGTTTCCCCTCGTGTTTTCCTCCGTTTCCTCCTTGTGTTCTCCGTGTTTGTTGTGGGATAACCTCCGTTCGTGAAAGATCTGCTAATTAGGGTTCCACCCTACATCATCTTTGGTATCATGAGCATAGGTTGATCACGAATTTGGAGCCCCACACCCTATTTTCTAGCTTGTTTTTGTTGTGTTCTTCCCAATTTCGAAAATTCCCCACAAAAATAGCCCCAATTTTTTTTTGTGATCTGTTGATTTGGCAAGATTTTGTTGACTTTGTTCCATGGATTTGCTGTGCCACGAGTGGATCTAGCTTTTCCCCACCTTTTCACAGATTTTCCTCCGTGAATTCGGGCAAGTTTGACCAATTTGTCCATGGATCCGAGAAACCTAGCCCCAGACCTACCGGACGACCGACGTTTACCGGACGTCCGGCACCCCACGAGACACCGGGCGTCCGCTAAACACCAGACGACCGGCGCCCCGCCTACAGAAACTTTTACGGGACTTCCGAAACTTACCGGATGTCCGACCCCTTCCGGCCGATCGGACGACCGGCAACCTCCGGACGTCAGGCAATCCCTGACGAAGCTGAATTTGTTCAGTTCCGTACCACCTTCCGCTACCACCTACCTTTAGTCCCACCTTCCGCAACTAACATCGATTAACCGCTACGATTCGGAACATCTTGTCTCCCTTTGCCTTCGATACTTGAGTTATGGTTTCACCGTTTCCTTGGATGTTTAGGCTACCTTGGAACGGCAAGTCTTCGACAACACCATCGCTCAACTTCAGCAAGGACGGTAACATCGACGACACTTTGTTCATTTTACCTTGCAATTGCATTGTCACCCTATGAACCATCTTTCCGTAGCTGTCCCATTGAGACTAGCCATTTGAGTATTGCCGGGCCACGGCACTTGTGCACATTAGTGATAGTCATAGATATTGCATACCATATCATCATATCTCCATGTGCCACAAGAGTGATCCGCATACACAATAGCTACCTTGATCCGAGAAGCATGCATCAGTATACAAAGAAAGAGCTCACAAGCTTTTAAGCAAAAGAGCCAACCAAAGCTTATAAGCAAAAGGGACAATAGCGTCATACGCCTTGCATCAAAAGAGATCATATGTCATAGCAATACCATCTTGTGCTTAAGCATCGGCACATCATACACTCATAGCATACGTGTGATAGATAGTCGTTATGTTTTGCCTCTTATAGGTCGTGCACAAGTGCGTATCCGCCTATTAAGCAATCGGTTAGCGTCTCTCTAGTGTTGTGCAACACGAGCATTTTCCGTGGATTCCACATTTTCGCTCACCCTTGGTTGCACAACCACATTTATCTATCCGTGCATGTGTTCCGTGTGCTACTTTGGTAGTGATCAACTTGTTGCATGAGCAAATTGTGAACCATTTTCAACATTCTTGAGTCACTTTGACGGTTGCATTGAATTTATTGCCACCATCCTAACCAAGCTCCTATCAAAGCTTTACTTGTGTAGGTGTGAGAATCGACACGAAGTGGTACCAATAGTGCTATTTCCGGGTTACATTATCAAGTGATCATTGATCCATTTTCAACTTCGGTTAAGGTACATTTGGTATTGTCTTCTCCTTTCTCCCACTCACATACTTGCTTGTGATGATGGATAGGCCAAGTACATTTTCCAACCCGATCTTCGACGATCCTCAAGAAGCGAACAACTACGTCACCAAACTACATCTCTTCGGTGTCCAACGAGCTCTACATCTTGAGAGTGAAGCTATGCGCGAGTACATTGGTCAAGTCGCCGAGGACGCGCGCCAATTTGAAGCAAGAACAAAAGAGCAATTCGACATCATCAACACCAACATGTCTACTCAATTCAACGAGCTCCGAACATTGATAGTCAACCGACGTTCTTCTTCAACATCCTCTCAAAGACGAAGCCGCTCAAGTTGACTTTCTGACTCCACGCAAGACTCAAGTACACCTACGTCCAATACTCTTCGTCAAGCCGCACGTCAAGCTCGACATGACAACCGGCAGCCTCTTCATGACAAGAGTTCACAAGAGCTATTCGACGAGCAAGAAAGCCGACGTCGTCAAAACCAAGCTACGCTTGAGCAAGCACAAGAACGGCAACGACTACGAGAACAACAACAAGAGCGAGCACGTCAACACCAAGAAGAACTAGATGCCGAGGCTAACCGCCAAGCACAACGACGTCGAGAAGCTCAAGCTATGGAGGCGCAATGAGCGTTACAAGATGCACATCGCAATGTGGTAGCCCGCACTCGACACACTCGTCAAGAAGAGGATTTCCTTCGTGACGAGGTGCAACAGAGACGCCATCAAGCAAGAATGCAAGACGAAGCTCCTCCTCAAGCGCGACAAGAGAAACAACCCCAAAAAGAACAACAAGCTCGGCAAGAGCAACGTGATATTGCCAACCGAAAAAATCAAGACCGCCCTCCCAATAGGCAAGGAAACAATGACGAGCATCGCTATGGCAAGCTCAAATTCACCATGCCAAAGTTTTCCGGAAGCATTGATCCCGAAGACTATCTCTCATGGGCATTGAAGGTTGACAAGATCTTTCTCCTTCACAACTTCGATGAAGAGAAGAAGATCGCAATGGCATCCCTTGAGTTCCAAGACTATGTTCTCATTTGGTGGGAGCAAATCATAGAGAGAAGAGAAGCAAAAGGCGAACCTCATATCACCACTTGGGCTCAAATGAAGGAAGTCATGAGAGCACGCTTTGTTCCTACCCACTACAACCGTGACTTTTTCAAGAAGCTACAACTCCTTAAGCAAGGTACCAAGTCCGTTGAAGAGTACTACAAGGAGATGGAGATTGCCATGATACGAGCAAACATCACGGAAGATGAAGAGCAAACAATGGCGAGATTCTTGAATGGACTCAACTATCCTATCAAGAAGATTGTGGACTTCCAACCATACAACAATCTCCTCGAGCTAGTACATCAAGCAACCAAAGCGGAGCGACAAGTTCAAGAGGACTACAAGTACTCCAAGTTCAACTCCAAGAACTTCGGCTCCTACAACCAAGCTTCAACGACTTCGGCTACTCCTCCTACCTCTACCAAGCCATCTACAAACTTCAACGACAAGTCAAGCTACAAGAATGCGACTACATCGAGTCATCCACCTTCTACCAACAACTTCAAGCCAAGAGCTTCCTCAACTACAACTCCAACCGAAGACAACACCAAGACGAGCTCCATCAAATGCTTCAAGTGCCAAGGACGAGGCCACAAGTCATTTGAGTGCAAGACCGTTCGCACCATGATCATCAATGATGACGGATCTTATGACTCCATGAGCAATGATGGGATGGAAGCACTTGAGCATGTCGTTATGCATCGCCAAGTGAATGAAGAAGAAGACCGTCAAGTGTTTTGCGACAATGACTCAAGCCCTAATCTTGTTGTTTCCAAAGTCTTGACACTCCAACACCAACAAGATGACGACCAACGATGTCACATTTTCCATACAAAGGCCGGCATCAACGGACGCTCCGTCAAGGTTATCATCGATGGAGGAAGTTGTCACAACTTGGCAAGCGAAGAGCTATGCGACAAACTTCAATTGGTCAAGACGAAGCATCCTCACCCCTACAAGGTCCAGTGGCTCAACGACGCCGGAATTCTTCGAGTCGAGCACACCGTGCAAGTCTCTTTCAAGATAGGCGCCTACGAGGACACTCTTGAATGCGATGTGATCCCCATGTCCGTGTGCCACCTTATTCTTGGACGTCCATGGCAATATGATCGTGGAGTCACACACAATGGACGGACCAATCACTATAGCTTCAAGATGAAGGGCAAGGAATTCGTGCTTCGACCAATGTCTCCAAGTCAAGTAGCCGCCGACAAACACTTACCTACCAACCATCGTGGAGAGAATGGTGAGAGAGTGAGCCACCAAAAAGAGAGTGAGAGCCACAAGCCAAATATGAGCGACTCCACGATGAGCGACAAGAAGCAACTAGTCCTATTTGCCACCAAAAGTGAGATGAGAGAAGTGTGTGAGAACCCATCGAGTGTCTTCCACCTTGTGCTTTTATGCAAAAGGGAAGCCAAACCTGCTAACACTTCCCCACCTCTACCTTTAGTGTTGTCTCAATTGCTGCAGGAATTCTCAGATGTCTTTCCCGATGAACTACCTCCGGGTCTACCTCCACTTCGCGGAATCGAACACCGCATCGACCTCATACCCGGCGCACCACTTCCAAACAAGGCTCCTTACCGTGTCAACCCCGAGGAAACAAAGGAGATACAACGGCAAGTGCAAAAACTCATCGACAAAGGTCATGTACGTGAAAGCCTAAGCCCTTGTGCCGTTATGGTTATTCTCGTGCCTAAGAAAGATGGAAGTTTTCGCATGTGCTCCGATTGCCGTCCTATTAATGCTATCACTGTTAGATACCGTTACCCTATTCCACGCTTAGACGACATGCTTGATGAATTATGTGGTGCCACCATCTTTTCAAAAATTGATCTTAAAAGTGGTTACTACCAAATTCGCATTCAAGAGGGTGATGAGTGGAAAACGGCTTTCAAAACCAAGTTTGGGTTATATGAGTGGCTTGTTATGCCAATGGGTTTATCGGAAGCACCCGGTTCATTTATGCGTCTTATGCATTTTTGTCTACGACCCTACATATGTGTCTTTGTAGTGCTTTACTTTGATGACATTCTCGTTTTTAGCAAGACGCTAGAGGACCATGTGACACACATCCGTTTGGTTTTACATACCCTTCGGAAAGAACGCTTATATGCTAATATGGAGAAATGCACTTTTGGCGTTGACAAGGTTGTCTTCCTAGGATTTGTCGTTTCTTCACAAGGTGTTCACGTTGATGAAACTAAAATTGAAGCAATTAAAACTTGGCCTCAACCAACGAATCTCATGCAAGTGCGTAGTTTCCTTGGTCTAGCCGGTTTCTACCGACGTTTTGTGAAGGACATTAGCACCATTGCTATGCCTCTACACGCCTTGAGCAAGAAGAACGCACCCTCCATTTGGGGTCCTTCGCAAGACACCGCGTTCAATGAGCTTAAGAGCTTGCTTACACACGCACCACTTCTAGCCCTACCAAACTTTGATAAACCTTTTGAGATTCATTGTGATGCTAGTGGTACCGGCATAGGTGGCGTGCTAATGCAAGAAAAGCGCCCAATTGCGTACTTTAGCGAGAATCTATGCGGAGCGCAACTTAACTACCCCATTTACGACAAAGAGCTTTATGCCTTGGTGAGAGTTTTACGTGTTTGGGAACATTATCTTAGACCTCATGAATTCATTCTTCATACGTACCATGAGACTCTCAAGTATCTCAAGGGTCAAACTAAGTTGAACAAGCGTCATGCTAAGTGGAGTGAGTTCATTGAGTCTTTTCCATATGTCATCAAATAAATCAAAGGCAAAGAGAATGTTGTGGCGGACGCACTTCCCCGCAAGTGCATACTTGTTACACAACTTGAGTTCAATGTGATTGGCTTTGAGCACATAAAATATTTATACGAGAATGATCCTTTCTTTGCAAATCCTTATGCTAAGTGCTTGACTCACACTTCTTGGGAACGTTACTACATCAAGGATGGATATCTTATGAGAGCTAACAAACTTTGCATTCCTGAGTCTTCGCTTCGTTTGCTCCTTTTGCAGGAATCTCATGGAGGAGGACTCATGGGACACTTTGGACGTGACAAGACATTTGCTATGCTCTCTAAGAACTATTTTTGGCCCAAGATGCTCCGTGACATCTCACGCCTCACCAACTGATGTTATACATGCCGCAAAGCTAAGTCCAAAGCTCAATCTCATGGTCTTTACATGCCTCTTCCTATTCCATACCACCCATGGGAAGACATAAGCATGGATTTTATACTTGGATTGCCTAGGACTCAAAATGGCAAAGATTCCATGCTTGTCGTGGTAGATAGATTCTCTAAAATGGCTCATTTCATTCCTTGTAACAAGATAGACGATGCTTCACATGTTGCCAATCTCTTTTGTAGGGAGGTCATTCGTCTACACGGCGTGACCAAGACGATCGTATCGGACCGGGACGTCAAGTTCTTGAGCTACTTTTGGAAAACCCTATGTGCCAAACTCGGAATCAAGCTACTCTTCTCTTCGGCGTACCATCCACAAACGGACGGCCAAACGGAGGTGACGAACCGCACGCTTTCGACGCTTCTTCGCGTGTTGATCAAGAAGAACATCAAGGAATGGGAGCAATGCTTGCCCATCGCTGAGTACGCCTACAACCGCGCAAGACACTCGACAACCGGCAAGTCCCCCTTCGAGGTCGTCTATGGCTTCAATCCGTTGTCCCCATTGGACATCCTACCTCTACCTCTACAAGAGCGCATCAACATGGACGCAAGCGCACGAGCAAGCTATCTCAAGAAGGTGCACGAAGATACACGGGCAATGATCGAGCGACAAGTCCACCGTCTCGCCACCAAGCTCAACGTCAACAAGGCACCAATGGTGTTCCAACCGGGAGATCGTGTTTGGCTTCATCTTCGCAAGGACCGTTTCCCACACGAGCGCAAGTCCAAACTACTACCTCGCGCCGACGGACCCTTCAAGGTGCTAGCACGCTACAACGACAATGCTTACAAGATCGACATCCCACGAGACAAGTACTCCGTGAACGATATTTTCAACATCAAGGACCTATCTCCTTTCCATGGTGATGAAGATTTCGATCCGAGGTCGGATCTTTCCCAAGGGAGGGGAGATGATGCGGAGCATCCTAAGGTCATCCCCATGGACCCTTCATCGCCTCATCAACTGCCCAAAGGACCTATGACTCGAGCCCGTGCAAGAGCTCTCGAGACCGAGGTGACTTCACTCCTTGCTCTAAATCCTTCCGATATACATGAGACATGGCTTCTACCCTCATCCGAAACTCTGTGCATACTCAGATGCTTGGGTGAAGGCCACGGGACAGCTCTGCACATTGGTCAAGACGACAAGTTTGACGAGTACACGGGACAAGAAGAAGGAAGGCTGAAGATGCTACAGGCACCGGACGTCCGGCCAACACCGGACGACCGGCGACTTCCAGGCACCGGACGACCGGAAGCCACCAGACGTCCGGCCACTCCCAGACGACCGCACGACCGGAAGCCACCGGACGTCTGTGACTCCGTCCACAGAAGCTAAATAGCGGAAATCCGAGGATTACCGGACGTCCGGTCCCTCCGGAACCTCCGGACGTCCGATAACCAGCGGACGTCCGCCCCGACGGCAACAACTCGTGTAATATATACTCGTTGACTCCCATCCTTTCGAGGTAGATTTTGGATAGCTCATCATAGACCTCTGTGGATTCTCTCCTACGAGACCACGGCCTCTTCGGAGAAGATCCACCTCGGATTCAAGACCTCCACATCGGGGAAGATCCCAAGGGATATCCAAGACCTCCTCCGATAGAAGACTATCTTTGTACCACCGTCGTTGACTATGGACCGTGTATCTCGATGTGTATCGTAGATCTAGCACTTGTGTGACCGTGTTTGTGTTGATTTGAGTGTTTCCCCTCATGTTTTCCTCTGTTTCCTCCTTGTGTTCTCCGTGTTTGTTGTGGGATAACCTTCGTTCGTGAAAGATCTGCTGATTAGGGTTCCACCCTACATCAGATAGGCTACCAAGGGTAAACAACTAGGTGTCGGATCCCACATATATCAAGCATTTCAATAACATACACACAATATGCTCGATATGTGCAAATACAACATGGCATCACAACAAAACTCTATGACTCAAAGTATTTTTATTTAAGAGGCTCCGAAGAGCCATACATAACATATCCATCCAGGTAGGGGTCACACGACCTAACACTCAAGTCATACAAACATACAAGCACATGCGGAAGCTAAACTTGTCTGAGTACAGACAACTGGAAAGAAAGAAGGCTTGGTGTAGCCTGACTATCTACAGTGGCCCTTCACAGGCTTTGAGATTGCCACCTGGGCAGCAAGCTACTCATCGACATCGAGGTCTATGTAAAAACCATCGAAAGGGGCGGTGTTCTCATCTACAACAGTTATTAAGAAAACATGAGTACAAAGTTACTCAGCAAGACCTACATCAGAACCTATCATACATGCAACATTATCAACAAGGGTAGTGGAGTTTATTGCAGCAAGCCAGCTTTGACTCTTGGCTATCCTATACTACGTCTATCAGCAGTTTGAAATAGATGAGATAGCACACACGAGTCCACTAATCACCACAACAATACTCTACCGTGGTTCCTCTCCCGTCATCCTATGGAAGGGCTATCCACGGCACTCACACTTGTCTTGAGACTTTTATGAGTAACCATTAACTTGTCTATGAACTGCATAAGCAACCAAGTGGTCCTTTACCGCGGACACGGCTATTCGAATAGATTGATAACCCTGCAGGGGTGTACTTCTTCACACACGCTTCCACCACTTATCGCCGTTTACTCGACATGTACTCGGCAACCTTCAAGCGGAAGCCCAGCGAGGGTGTCAGCCACGACCTGACTAACCACGCAAGTCTCTAGTCCAGGTTTATCACCTATTGGGGTTCCATCCGCAAGCAAGTTTGGCCGAGGTTTCTCTCACGGCCCCAAACAATGTGTACAGGGTTCCCGAGACACCAAACGGGCGACTCGGTACACCGTGCCACGTACCTACCACATCACAGCCCACTCCTAGGGTCAGTGCTGTGCACGGCCTCCAGTATGCTACAAACACTAGAAACTAATTGCAACTCCTGGACAGAGGACAACGGCGGTTAATAAGTCGAGAGGGTCCATTGGTTTCGGGCCCAATGCACGGTAGTAGCTCATCTTAAATCACACATATAGATCTCAGTTCTTAGGGACGGTTCCAATGAAACAACCCACCATGTGCTCCTACATGGCCTTCCATCGATACCTTTATCAAAATATATTCCACACTTCACTCTCATTACCGGAGACAACCATTTCACTCCGATCCATCACCCAGATGAACTAGACCTGACACAACTCTAAGCATAGCAGGTATAGCATGGTAGGAACACATCAACATGGCTCAATCAACTCCTACACATGCTAGTGGGTTTGAACTATTTACTGTGGTAATTACAGGTCATGCAAAGGAATGGGGTTCAGCTAGCCCCGCAAATAGCAGTTGAAACGTTGTTGTCTTAATGTAGTAAAAGAGAGCAGAAGCGAGAAGATGGGTTTTTATCGGAATGTTCGATGGGGTTGCTTGCCTGGCAGAGTGGTCGAGGGGTACTGCCCTTCAACTTGATACTCGTGAATATCCTCGGGAGCAGAACCTACCACGGAGATCACACCGTTAACACAATCAATACATTGTAATATGCAACAATATGATGCATGCCCATGACATGGCAAGATGGATGTGTTTGAGCTAATGCATCTACAAACACAATGGTTTGAGCCTATTTGAACCAAAGGTTCAAATTCAAGCCCAAGTTATGAATTTCCAAAGTGCATTATCATGTTTTGATATATACACCAACGTTAAGTTGCTTTGTCATGATGAAACCATTACCAATGGATAGATTGGATTTTTCTGAGCATTTTTCATATATAAATCTTTTCCATCTGAGCTACGATTGATTTATTATGATTTATTGAAGTTTGACCCTCTTTTTGGAATTTCTGAATATTTAGAAAATAAACTAATTCCAAAAAAGAACTATTATGTCAGCACTGCATCAGGATGACGTCAGCGAGTCAACAGGGCAGCCCAGTTCAAACTGACCAGTCGGCCCACGTGACAGTGTCTAATTAAGCTAATATAAGTTAATTAATCCTAACTAACCTAATTAACAGGGCCGGCCCCACACGTCAGTGACCCAGGGCGGTCAAAACCTGGTCGGACAGGGTCAAATCCATCGGCGGCTTGACACCGGCGAGGCCAGACGTGGTGGCGAGCCACGGGATTCCTCCTCGGGCGACCAAATGGCCGGCGGAGGGCATCTATGTGATGGGGACGCTCGTCCGCATCGAGTGGTGGTGGTGGTTGGACTCGGGGTCGTCGGAAATGACGCCGGCGACGAGCTTGGCAGCTGCCGGTGTTTGGGCGAGCTCGAACTTGACGCTACGGTGCACGTGGAGGCACGGGGCTAGCTCCTACGAGGCCTACACGGTGTGGTGAGTGCGTTGGGCACTGTGGTGAGGCTGTTGCGTGGCCAGAGCCACGTCGGCAGCGAGCTCAGGCGGCGACGCGTGCGGGCGAGCATGGTGCGGTGGCTACGATGCACGAGGGAGGAAACGGAGGGGGGAGGAGAAGCAGCAGCTCACGACGGAGTCGATGGTGGCCTTGGCGAACTTGGAGGACGTCGGAGCTGAGCGAGACGGCGAGGGGGATCTCCGGCGGCGAGCGGCGAAGGCGAGGTCGGGGAAGCTTCTCCGGAGGGTACGAGCGCTCGGGGCTCATTCTTCTAGGTATGGCGTATGTCGAGGGAGCTCAGAGACACGTCAAGGCGACGGCGGAGCGGCGGTGGCTGCGGGCTTCACGACAGCGCAGGCATGGCTGCGTCGGCCATGGCGGAGAAGAGCGAGGGAGAGAGCAGGGGGGAAAGGGAGGTGTCGACGAGGTCAGGGCGGCACCGAGGAGACGTATCGAGGCGTCGAGGCTGTGTCCAGCGCTGCAGACGCCCAGGGAGCTGCGTGGCGAGCTCAGTGGCGTCGCGGTGTTCCTCCTCTGCCTACTAGCAGAGGTGGGTGATGACTGGCACTGGGCCAGTTGGGCCGGCCAAGTCCCGGTAAGTGGCCTCTGGCCTTTCCTCTCTCTCTCTTTTCTATTTCTTCCCTGTTTTCTATTTTCTGCATTTCTTTTGGCTTAATTAAAAATGCCATACATTTTAAAAAATCCTGAAAATATTTGTGGGCACTGTTTGGATTATTTCCAACAGCCCTCATTTACTTCCAAGATTATTTGGACATTAAAATTATTTATAGCACTTAAATGTCCAAAAACAAATACTACATGATTTAATTCAATAACCCAGAGTGTCCGAGAAAAATGTGTACCCATTTTGGCAGAGGTTCTAGACTAAGTCAGAAATGACGAACATTTTTGAAGGGCAGTTTGGGTACATTGAAAAGCATTTTAGTAAATGCTAGTTAGTTTAAGTGGTTCTGGGGGTTTATGTCATCCCCATTTCAGGTTTGAGAAAAGTTTAAAGATGATGAATCAGTCTAGCTAGTCCTAATGCAAGAACTGACTAGGGTTGACAACTCACCCCCACTCAAAAGAACCTCGTCCTGAGATTCAGGGTCCCTCAGGAAAAGTGTGGGGGTACTCAAGTCGAAGACGATCCTCCCTTTCCCAAGTAAGTTCATTCTCGGAATGGTGTGACCATTGAACCTTGCGAAAGTTGATGTTGTGGCATCAAGTGGTACGCTCGGTTTGATCAAGAATACGAACGGGGTATTCTCGATATGCGAGGTTATCTTGGAGATCAAGCGTTTCGTGGTCCACTCCATGGATAGGATCAGAGAAGTGACGCCTGAGTTGAGAAACGTGGAAGACATCATGAACTCTGGAAAGATGTGGAGGTAGTTCCAGTTGGTAGGCAACTTCTCCTAGTTTGGCAACAATGCGAACGGGACCAATGTAGCGAGGAGCCAATTTGCCTTTGATACCGAAGCAATAGGTTCCCTTCAGAGGAGTAACCCGAAGGTAAGCCTTCTCGTCGACTTCGTAAGTCACAGCCTTATGATGGCGATCATATTGGCTCTTCTGACAAGATTGGGCTGTTTCCAATTTCTCACGAACGATGCGAACTTGCTCTTCTGCTTCCTGGAACATGTCTGGGCCAAAGAATTGTCTTTCCCCGGTTTTTGACCAGTTAAGAGGCATTTGACACCTTCGTCCATAAAGAACTTCGAAAGGAGCCTTGCCCAAGCTAGCTTGATAGCTATTGTTATAAGTGAATTCGGTGAATGGAAGATGATGACCCACAAATGTAGGTGATCTATCGTAGTCCTTTCGATAAGTAAGAGTGTCGAACCCAACGAGGAGCAGAAGGAAATGATAGGCAATTTTCAGTAAGGTATTTTCTGCAAGCACTGAAATTATAGGTAACAGATAGTTTTGACAAAAGGTAAAGGTAAATAAGGTGCAGCAAGGTGGCACAATCCTTTTTGTAGCAAAGAACAAGCCTGGACAAACTCTTATATAAGGTATAGCGCTCCCGAGGACATATGGGAATTATTGTCAAGCTAGTTTTCATCACGATCATCTGACTCGCGTTCGGTACTTTGATAATTTGGTATGTGGGTGGACCGGTGCTTGGGTGCTGCCTTTACTTGGACAAGCCTCCCACTTATCATTAACCTCTAATGCAAGCATCCACAACTACAAAAGAAGTATTAAGGTAAACCTAAACATAGCATGAAACATATGGATCCAAATCAGCTCCTTACGAAGCAACGCATAAACTAGGGTTTAAGCTTCTGTCACTCTAGCAACCCATCATCTACTTATTACTTCCCAATGCCTTCCTCTAGTCCCAAATAATGGTGAAGTGTCATGTAGTCGACGTTCACATGACACCACTAGAGAAGAGACAACATACATCTCATCAATATATCAAACGAAGACCAAATTCACATGACTACTAATAGCAAGACTTCTCCCATGTCCTCAGGAACAAAAGTAACTACTCACAAGACATAATGTTGTTCATGATCAGAGGGGTATTAATATGCATAATGGATCTGAACATATGATCTTCCACCAAATAAACCAACTAGCATCAACTACAAGGAGTAATCAACACTACTAGCAACCCACAGGTACCAATCTGTGGTTTGGGTACAAAAATTGGATAGAAGAGATGAACTAGGGTTTGAGAGGAGATGGTGCTGGTGAAGATGTTGATGAAGATAGCCCTCCCAAAGATGGGAGAGTTGTTGGTGATGACGGCGGTGACGATTTCCCCCTCCCGGAGGGAAGTATCCCCGACAGAACAGCTCTGCCGGTGCCCTAGATTGGTTTCCGCCTCGGTTCCGCCTCGAGACGGCGGCGTCTGGTCCCGAAAGCCCCCCTCTGATTTTTCCCAGGTCAAAACGCTTCATATAGGAGAAGATGGGCACCGGGGGCCTGCCGGCTGGCCCTCGAGGCAGGGGGGCGCGCCCCCCACCCTCGAGGCCAGCCTGTGGCCCCTCTCGTGGGTTTCTTTTGCCAGATATTTTTTATATTTTCCGAAAGGATGTTTTGTGGAGTTTCAGGGCTTTTGGAGTTGTGCAGAATAGGTTTCCAGATTTTGCTCCTTTTCCAGCCCAGAATTCCAGCTGCCGGCATTCTCCCTCTTCATGTAAACCATGCAAAATAAGAGAGAAAAGGCATAAGTATTGTGACAAAACATGTAATAACAGCCCATAGTGCAATAAATATCAACTTATAAGCATGATGCAAAATGGACGTATCAGAAGACACTTCTCCCAATCCATACCGAATGAGATAACAGAGGCTCGGAGCATATCTTCCAGAATTTGATTGACTCATTCTACTTGACCACTTGACTGAGGGTGAAAGGCGGTGCTAAAGGAGAGACGAGTTCCCATAGCATTTTGGAAACTTTCCCAAAATCAAGAGGTGAAGAGACTTGGGCTGATTTGGGCTGAATGACTTGGGCTGATTTGCAAGGAATTGATTCGGAGTAGCAAAGTGGGGCTAATTGTTGAAGTTAGCTTGGCCTTCATTCCCTTGGTTGTTCTAGTTCTGCTGGTTGTGCTAAATAGCTTGAAAAGCTTGCATCATCTGAGTATTGGCAGTGGTGGCTTGCATCACAGCCCGCCATGCCTCAGGCGGAGGAGGAGGAGATGGTGGTTGTTCATCCTCAACCTCCGGGTTCTGGTTGGGAACTCTTTTGGGTGCCATCCTAGAGATGACGACAACCATTAGAATCCCAATTGTAAGATAGATAAGCTGAATCAAAGGCTAGACATGTTGCAACATAATGTTCACAAAATCATTTGAACAGAGAATGAACGAATGAATTCCATAAGCTTAAATGACACATCAACTTGTTGAGAAGCCACATGAATGAGATTGAAGAATAACCAACAAGGTAATAGCTGGAACAAATTCATGATAGAGGTTTCGTCCAAAATTTCATGATGAGGCCCCCCGGGCACGACATTATAAAGGACATTGCATCCCCGAATCAGCGTAGCCAAGGATTCATTAAGATGCAACCCCCAATGTAAAATCGATCGTGACAAACGAACCACTAGCTGTTGAACCCCAACTTCATATCATGCATCCGTTGAAAGATTACCTAAGAGCTACTTGAATTCCCACCTATTAATTCCCGAAACTTTCTGGTTATGCAATCTGGTGTTGGGGATACATGGGAAGAAATATATCTCACCCAACTAACAATACCTATATCCAGCTGTATTGATCCGTCAAAACATTACCAGGCACCTTCTGAAACCATGAACCTCAGAACTTCGAACAGAATCCGCTATACTAGTTGTGGCAATACTCCCGAACTATCCTCCAGTACTGGGTGACATCAGGGTTATCTCACCACCATACATGCATATAAGCATTTTCGATGTCAGCCATCTCTGGTATTCCGAAACACTAACGATACACATTGCGATGACAAGACCTTAGAGCTTAACTCCCCGGGACTAAGCGTAAACTGACGGGAGGCACCAAGACAGAATTCTCGTCACAAAGATATCGGAACGATCCCAACAATACCCGTGTGATCCTAAAAAAAATTAGAGGAAAAGAGGGTAGGAAGTAAAAACTTCTACGTCAAGAGTCCTCACCAGAGCGACGAAGGGATAAGGAGAAAAAGAATGCTTATCTCCAATATATATAATCCGAAGACTCAAAACATTTTTTTAAAATTCTAGACTCAACATTAGCAGCGGTTCAATCAAGCAGGGGATCCTAGGTCCGGGAAGGCTCTGATGCCAACTTGTAACGCCCAAGATGCGGCTATATCTCCCACATGTCGAGGCACGACTTAGAGGCATAACCGCATTTTGGTATGATCGCAAGATGGTCATCTTCTCACATTCCCATGTACAAGAACAAAGGGGAAAATACATAGTTGGCTTACAATCGCCACTTCACACAATACATAAATAAGTCATAGATTCATCCAAGTACAATCATAGTCCAACTACAGACGAATCCAAATGAAAAGAAGATAACCACCTACTATGCCCGATCGTCCCTAGTAGGAACCACTACTGATCGTCGGGGAACATCATGTACATACGCCCACGCTCCTCATCGAACTCCCACTTGAGTTCCTGGCAACCAAAATATGTTGAGTTCCTGGATCATCCGATAGGAGCTGCACGTATCTCGTCTCAAGCCACGACGGATGAGCTATGGTTACAGCAAACAAAATGCCCCAAGTTGCCAAGGGGCGGTGCCGCAAGCTGCTCTAGGTTGGACCAACACTCATGAGGAGGACTGGCCCAGATTGTTGATTAAGAATCCGCGGGGTATCTAGTCCCTATGCAAATTTTAGTTGTTATTAGGCAAATGGTAAAACCAAGGTTGGGCCTTGCTAGAGGAGTTTTATTCAAAGCGAACTATCAAGGGGGGCCCATAAACCCCAACCGCGTTAGGAACACAAAATCAAGGAACATAACACCGGTTTATCGGTTCCTAAGCAGGCATGAGTGGAATAAATCACCGAGCAAAAGGCCAAGCCTTCCACCCATTGCCAAGTATATAGGTGCTTTAATGTAAATAATAGATATTGTGTTATTCCCAAATATCCCATCCACATGGAGCAAACTTCATCTTCACCTGCAACTACCAACGCTATAAGAAGGGCTTGAGCAAAAGCGTATCTTAGCCAACCAACGGTTTGCTAGGAAGGTGGTTAGAGGTTTCATGGCAAGGTAGGGGCTGACATGCAAAAGGATAGGTATGGCGACAAAGCAATAAAGCAAGGCATCTAGCATAGCAACAATAGAGGTGATATCAAGGAATGGTCATCTTGCCTAGTAAGTCTTCGGTGTTATCGGGACCTTGCTCTTCGTAATCGTACTCAAAGGTTGTCTCGACGTCAGACTCGAACTCGTCTCCCGGTGCTACCCGACATAAACAAGCATCCAAATAAACACATTTGACAAGACAAGAACACATGCTATGCAAGAGAGATGCAAGTATGATGCTACAGAGCAACCAGTATGGAAGGAGATGAAGCCGGGAAGGACATGTGAAGACACGATGGATGTGGGCAAGATCTTTGCAAACCAAGCATGCCACTGCGTAGATTGAAAGACTTTGGTCGAAATTGATATAAAGATCATCGGAATCGGATGCACGGTTTGCAAATGACAAGCTGTAGCGACCAGACCTCAAACAGTCTGATCTCTGTGCATCAGTGTCATCCCTGGATCAGTAATGCTGACACGCACAGTACTTGAAGGATTTATAACAGAGTAGCAATCACACATACATCGATAGTCCAACGATGACTTTATTACAAATAATATGGCTGAAGGCCATCTAACACGATAACAACGGAAGGCTTGGAAGATAAGTGAGTCCATCAACTCCAGCGGCATCACTGAGTATAGAACCACGACCTAAAAGGGCATCTTACTCGTCGTCTGAAAAGTCTGCAACATGAAACGTTGCAGCCCGAAAACGGGTCAGCACATGGAATATGCTGGCAAGGTAACACAAGGGATGCAATGAAAGTAAAGCTATACTATATGCAATATGGCTGGTAGGAAGCTCTATGGTTAAGTTTTTGCGTAAAGCCAATTTTTCCCTACTTCAAAGGAATGCATTTTAGTTAACTATCATGGTAGTTGAAACATCGTTGAGAAGATAGACATCCTCTCAACCCCAATTAAAGTTCATCATTAAACCGAACAAAATTAAATTAGAGTAACATGATGAGATGCACATGAAAATCCAAGTACTAGATACTCAAGACGTCCATAACCGGGGACACGGCTAATCATGATCAGTTTGTACACTCTGTAGAGGTTTGTGCACTTTTCCCACAAGACTCGGTCGCCTCCGTTTGGTTTCTTGCACTGCATGGTGTTTGAGAAACGGATGACCGAGACATAGTTTTTCAGAAGCGCTAGCACCTTACGATCGGGCGGACCGTACCAACCTACATCCCCTACATCTGCTAGTCCAGAACTGTAAGAGTTCACACAACTTACTCATACTATGCTAGAGCCCATAATAGCATTGTGGCTGCACACGGAAGTTTCTAGTATGAATAATCTCATGATCCCTTTGAGCCTGGGTGGCGGTCCAAAAGAAAAACAGGCAATCGCTGGAATACCCAAGTGCCTCAATCTACCCAGATGTGTATTAATGTTGTCACCTTAACTTTAACCATTAATTAACAAACTCACATCTGTCATGGATTTCACTCACCCAATCCACGTCTACGAGCATAGCATGTCCTAACAGCAAACGTAGAAGTAACTCCCAAAGGTTTGAATGTAATGTAGGTAGTAGGTACTACCTCAAGCTACTTCCCAGTCCCACAAGTTAATTAATCCTACTCATGCAATGTGTGAGGGTTGGACTAATGCAATGAAAACTGGGTAATTGGAAAGTATGATCAAAGTGTTACTTGCCTTGCTGATGATCCGCAAAACCTAGAGACTCAAAGTAGCAAGCGGCGCACTCCGGGTACTCTATCGCAATCAAACAGGCATACAATAAGTACTTAACTAATGCACGGGTAAAACTCAAATAAGAGATCTAACCAGAAAGTTCAACTTAAGAACTCCGGTTTGCAAAAAGAATCAACTCGAAAGAAGCAACGAAACTCAAACTGCAAAAGAAACAAGCTTCGGTTTACTAGTTGGCCTAAAGTCAAATTTTATAGTAGCCAAAATCTTGTTCTAGTTGATTAAACGTAAAGAGGGCTTCGAGATGATGATCTGGGATTTTGAATCACCTGATTCCGACTCTCGAGCGAAAAGAAAAACGAAAAAACAAGGTCAGGGCAGAAATCTCGATCGGAATAACCGCGGATAAATACCCCGAAAAAGAAAAACGACGAACAGGCTAACGAACGAACGTTCGCTGTCTGCGGTTAACTAACGAAAACCGTTCGTTAAAACGAATGTACGGATGAACGTCCGGTATTTAACTAAACCGGCAAAAAAACCGAACCGATCTATTCTAATAAAAAAATAGATCTAGGTTTTCCTAAAACAAAACCGATCGGTTAAACGGGAAAAATCGAGAACTACCTCGGGAAAGATCTCCGGCGAAACTCCGGCGATCCGGCGGGCGAGGCGGCGGGCTCCGGCGGCGGCGGCGTAGCACGCAGGCGGCGGCGGGGCGGTGCGGTGCGGAGGCGGCGGGTGGCGGCGCGGCGGCGGCTGGCGAGCGAGGCGGTGGCGGCCGGCGAGCTGCTAGGGTTCGGCGCTGGCGGTCTGGGTGTAACGGGCTGGCGAGGCTGGCTTATAAAGCCCAGTCTCCTGGTCCTTCACGAGTCTAAGTCGGTTCGTTTTTTTTTTCTAAAAGAGTCCTGGCGCAGAAAAACTAACGAAAGAAATACCAAACGGACTCCAAAATTCCCGAAATAAATTTTCACCGTCCTCTAATAATATTTAGGACAAAGTGAACATTTTTCCCAGACCTAAATGCAATTTTGAAAAACATGTATTTTTCCTATGCAAATAAATTCGCAAATAAATCCAGAAAAATACCGAAAGTGATTTTAACATTTTTCCTCCAATATTTCTGTTATTTTGGAGAAGTCATATTATCTCCGCTCATATTTTGTATTTAGAAATATTTTTAGGAGAGAAAATTTATTAGAATCACACTGTCCTCGTACCGGTATTCGAGCGAACTCAAATACGAAAACGGTAAAATCCCCAACTCTCTCCGTAGGTCCTTGAGTTGCTTAGAATTTCGAGGAACTCCACGAACAAAAATGCAAAAGCATAAAATGCAATTATGATCTATGTATAACATTCCAAGTTGAAAATTTGGGATGTTACAAACAACCTACCCCCCTTACAATGAATCTCGCCCTCGAGATTCGACTTGGCTAGAGAACAGGTGTGGGTGGTCGTTGCGTAGATCATCTTCTCGTTCCCAGGTGGCTTCTTCCTCGGTGTGGTGACTCCACTGAACTTTGCAAAACTTGATAACCTTACTGCAAGTAACTCTGCTTGAAAATTCGAGAATCTTGACAGGCTTCTCCTCGTAGGTCAGATCATTGTCCAGCTGAATGGCTTCTAGGGGTATTGTGTCTCTAAGCGGTATATCGGCCATCTCTGCATGGTACTTCTTAAGCTGCGAAACGTGAAACACGTCGTGCACTCCTGACAATCCTTCGGGCAATTCCAACTTATAGGCAACCTCTCCTATGCGTTCCAAAACACGGTAAGGTCCTACAAATCTCGGAGCTAACTTCCCTTTAACTCCGAAATGTTTAACTCCTCGCAGAGGCGATACTCTCAAGTATGCTCTATCTCCGATCTCATAGGCTATCTCCTTGCGCTTCGAGTCTGCATAACTCTTCTGCCTGGACTGAGCTACCTTCAGTCTATCTCGAATCAACTTCACTTTCTCCTCAGATTCTTTGATTAAGTCTGGTCCAAACAACTATCGGTCTCCAACTTCATCCCACGACAACGGTGTTCGGCATCTCCTTCGATACAATGCTTCGAAAGGGGCCATCTTCAAACTGGCTTGGTAACTGTTGTTGTATGAGAACTCCGCATAGGGCAAATTGTCATCCCAACTAGATTCATAATCTAATGCACAGGCTCTTAACATATCCTCCAAAATCTGATTTACTCTCTCCGTCTGTCCATCTGTCTACGGGTGAAACGCTGTGCTAAACTCTAGCCTGGTACCCAAAGTTTCATGTAACTGATTCCAGAAGTTTGAGGCAAACTGGGTTCCTCTATCTGATACGATGCTCCTTGGAACTCCATGCAGACATACAATTCTGGTCATGTATATCTTTGCCAACTTTGCAATGGTATATGTGGTTTTCACAGGGATAAAGTGGGCTACCTTCGTCAATCGGTCTACTACTACCTAGATTGAATCATATCCTGCTTTGGTCCTGGGCAATCCGGTGATAAAATCCATGCCAAGCTTCTCCCACTTCCATTCGGGTATTGGCATAGGTTGTAACAATCCTGCTGGCTTCTGATGTTCTGCCTTTACTCTTTGGCATACATCACAAACTGCTACATACTCCGCAATATCCTTCTTCATACCGGTCCACCAGAAAATATCCTTCAAATCCAAATACATCTTAGTATTTCCTGGGTGAATCGAATATGGTGAATCATGGGCCTCCTGTAAAATCAACTTCCTAATCTCCGGGTCATTGGGCACATAGATTCGATCCCCAAACCATAGGGTGTCGTGTTCATCCTCACGAAATCCTTTAGCTTTTCCTTCGCTCATCCTCTCCTTTATAGAGGCAATCTCATTGTCAGCTTTCTGAGCTTCTCTAATTTTATCCATCAGGGTAGACTGGATTTCTAGCGTTGCTACATAGCCTCTCGGAACTATCTCCAAACGTAGTTCTCGTAGGTCCTCGGCTAACTCCTTTGGAAACTCCTCCATCATCAGGGTATTGACATGGCTCTTACGGCTTAGCGCATCGGCTACTACGTTAGCTTTTCCGGGGTGATAATGCAATCTCATGTCATAATCCTTAATGAGTTCCAGCCATCTCCTTTGCCTAAGATTCAACTCCTTCTGAGTGAATATATACTTCAAACTCTTGTGGTCCGTATATACTTCACAATGGTTTCCAATAAGAAAATGTCTCCACTTCTTCAATGCATGCACTACAGCTGCTAACTCCAAATAGTGGGTGGCATAGTTCATCTCATGAGGTTTCAGTTGTCGTGAAGCATACGAAACAACTCTTCCTTCCTGCATAAGTACTGCTCCAAGTCCTCGACGTGAAGCGCCGCATTACACCTCATAATTCTTATGTTGATCTGGCAGAATCAACACAGGGGATGAGACCAACCTTTTCTTCAATTCCTGGAAACTGGCCTCACATTCTTCTGTCCAACTGAACTTGGTGTCCTTCTTCAACAACTCCGTCATTGGTTTTGCAATCCTCGAGAAATTCTCGATAAATCTCCGGTAGTATCCTTCGAGTCCAAGAAAACTCTGGATCTCTCCAACTGTCGTCGGTGCTTCCCATTTGGTCACAGTGTCCACCTTAGCGGGATCTACTGCTATTCCTTCTCCGGATATAACATGTCCGAGGAATCCGACTTCCTTCAACCAAAACTCACATTTGCTAAACTTGGCATATAACTGATGTTCTCTGAGCTTCTCCAACACCAATCGCAAATGCTCTTCGTGCTCCTCTTCATCCTTCGAGAAGATCAATATATCATCTATGAACACCACGACGAACTTATCCAAATACTCCATAAATACTTTGTTCATCAGGTTCATAAAGTACACCGGTGCGTTTGTCAGACCAAACGACATAACGGTATACTCGTACAACCCATACCTAGTGGTAAAGGCCGTCTTAGGTATATCTTGCTCTCGGATCTTCAATTGATGGTACCCTGATCGCAGATCGATCTTGGAAAATACCTTAGCTTCTTGCAATCTATCAAACAGATCATTGATCATTGGCAGTGGGTACTTATTCTTGATCGTTACTTCATTCAATCCTCGGTAATCAACAACCATTCTTAATGATCCATCCTTCTTCTCCACTAGAAGTACCGGTGAACCCCAAGGCGAAGAACTTGGGCGTATGAATCCTTTATCCAGTAACTCCTTAATCTGCTTCTTAATTTCCTCCAAATCCTTTGCGGGCATCCTATATGGTCTCTTAGAAATTGGCCCGGTGCCTGGCAAAAGTTCAATCAAAAACTCTATATCTCTATCCGGTGGCATGCCAGGTAACTCCTCTGGAAACACATCCGGATAATCCTTCACTACTAGCACTTCCTCTTGAACAACTCCTGACAAGGAATTTAACCTACTCCTCTTTGACTCATGCCGGAATACATACTTGATCCTTCTTCCTTCCGGCGTAGTAAGCAAAATGGTCTTACTGGCACATTCAATATTCCCTTCATACTTAGATAACCAATCCATGCCTAATATCACATCCAGTCCTTGAGATTCCAATACTATTAGGTCTGAAGGGAAATTGTAATTACCAATCCTTAGGGGCAACTGATCACACCATGACTTAGCCATATACTCCGCTCCTGGTGAGGTTACTAACATGGGCGATCTACGGGCTTGGGTCGGCAGCTTATACTTATCCACGAATCCCCTTGAAATATATGAATGCGATTCACTAGTATCGAAAAGAACGAGTGCAGTAAAGGACTTAACTAAGAACTTACCTATAACTGCATCTGGTTGCTCCTCTACTTCCTCCACAGTCACGTGGTTCACGTGTCCTTTGTTGAACGGGTTGGGCTTCTTCCCGGCGCTTCCATTGCCGTTCCCATTCTTAACCTCTGGGCATTCATTGGCATAATGTCCATTCTTCCCACACTTATAACAAGTGACATGGCTAAAATCCCTCTTGGTGGGTGTGGACGGTGTAGGGCGGTTCTGGTTTCCATTGGCTCCATTCCCATTTCCATTGCCATTCTTGGTGCCATTGTGATTGTGCGAGCTACCTCCTCCATGGGTATGCTGAAACTGTCCTTCCGCTTTAGGGGTAAAGCGGGGCTTCTGCTGAGCTCCAGAATTATACTTTCCTTGCCCATACTTCCTCTTGCGACTCTCAATCTGTTGATGCTTCCATTCAATCATCAGGGCGCGGTCAACCAACTCCTGGTAGTTATTGAAAGTTGCCACCATCAACTGTACACTCATCTCATCATTCAGCCCTTCCATAAATCTCTCCTGCTTCTTGGCATCTGTGGCCACATCATCTGGGGCATAACGAGATAGGGTACTAAACTCATCCACGTACTGGGCTACAGTACGGTTCCCTTGGCGCAAGTTGCGAAACACCTGCTTCTTCATCCTCATTGCTCCAGTTGAGACATGGGCGGTACGAAAAGCTTGCTGAAACTGATCCCAAGTCACATTGGCTACGGGGTAAGTGGTTGTGTAATTCTCCCACCATGCTGCGGCTGGTCTAGACAACTGGTGTGCGGCAAATCGCACCTTCTCAGCATCCGTGCAATTGGTGGTGGTCAAATCTCTTCCAATCTTGCGTAGCCAGTCATCAGCCACAATTGGTTCGATGCTGCTAGCAAACACGGGTGGTTGCAACCTTAAGAAACGTGTCAGGTTGTCCACGGGTGGTGGTGGTGGAGGGTTGTTGTTGTTGTTCTGGTTGTTCTGAGTGTTCTGGACAAGAAGTTGCATCAGGGTGTTCTGCTGCTGGATCAACTGGGTGAGCTCAGGGGGAAACTCGAATTCACGTCTTGGAGGCATCTGATGGGTGTAGAGGGAAGAGATTAGAATAAAAAAGAGGTCTAAGGGAAAATCACTACCCATATGCACAAGAGTCAAACACACAATCATATCACACCAATCAATTTCAAACAAGGTCTTACAAATCTAACGATCGTTACAAAGGTGCTCTAAATCTAATATATGGAGGTAAACTACTAGTCACAGGGTGGTCATCTAAAAATATTGATCGGCAGAGGATTCCATAATATCTGCTCCAACTTCATCTTCATAGTCCTCGTCCATGCTATCCTCAGCTTCCGAATCCGTGTCATCTATCATGATATAGTCTTCTGGTGGAATCTCCTTGGGTTCTTCTTCCTCGTCTTCTTCTCCCATGAGTATTCCTAACTTCTGGGTCAAATCATCATTCTTCTCCACAAGTATCTTCATCTCCTCCTCATATCCGTCGCGTGTAGACTTGAGTTCTTCTTCTAGCTCCAAATTCCTATTTAGAGCCTTCTTCAAATCTATCATCCCAGCACATATCTGGTGCTCCTGGCGACGAATGTGATGGTTCAACTCCTGGATGAATGCTGCAATGGATATACCCTTCTGGGTGCTGATCATATCCCAATTCTCATCTCGGCGTCCACAAATCTGGTAGATAGTGTCCTTTAGCTCCTGTTGGTAGACTTCTCCAATCCTTCCCATAGCAATATGGGCTGCCATGCTCCTTCCTAGGCTCCATGTGGGTGCATTAAAGGAGAATGCTATGAGTGAGGTGACGGGTGCGAACGTCCTTCCTCAAACTTGGGCTTGAATCAACCAACGCTCCTCCTCAGGTAGAGTGGCATTGTAGGTTCCGATGAAACTTGGTAATCCAATGTTTAGATATCTGGTGACTTCCTTCAGGTGTCGTCCAAAGGGTATATCATCATCCGGTTGCATGAACTTGTGCTTTGCTTCCACCATCCTAAAGAGTAGAAAAAATGAGGAGTCAGAAAAGAGAAGAGTGAATTGTGCTCTAGGGCTTGTCTTAGTGGTCGTGTCCTACAGTCAACGTGTGCTCTGATACCATCTTGTAGCGACCAGACCTCAAACAGTCTGATCTCTGTGCATCAGTGTCATCCCTGGATCAGTAATGCTGACATGCACAGTACTTGAAGGATTTATAACAGATTAGCAATCACACACTTATTACATCGATAGTCCAACGATGACTTTATTACAAATAATATGGCTGAAGGCCATCTAACACGATAACAGCGGAAGGCTTGGAAGATAAGTGAGTCCATCAACTCCAGCGGCATCACTGAGTATAGAACCACGACCTAAAAGGGCATCTTACTCGTCGTCTGAAAAGTCTGCAACATGACCCGTTTTCGGGCCGCAACGTTTCATGTTGCAGACTTTTCAGACGACGAGTAAGATGCCCTTTTAGGTCATGGTTCCATACTCGATGATGCCGCTGGAGTTGATGGACTCACTTATCTTCCAAGCCTTCCGCTGTTATCGTGTTAGATGGCCTTCAGCCATATTATTTGTAATAAAGTCATCGTTGGACTATCGATGTAATAAGTGTGTGATTGCTACTCTATTATAAATCCTTCAAGTACTGTGCGTGTCAGCATTACTGATCCAGGGATGACACTGATGCACAGAGATCAGACTGTTTGAGGTCTGGTCGCTACACAAGCAAAACAAGATGCAATGCAAAATTGATGTTAACAGCAACATGGCATCTTTGGAGCAAGGTTTAATATGCTACAGCACCCAAACATTATATCAAAAGGCATGGATGTGAAGTAGACATGATTCTCAACATATATAAACTCACAGCACATCCAACAACTTACTGGAACACAACTTAAATAGCATGGCAAGATTCAATAAGTTAACAGGTTTTCGGACTTAGTGAAGATTACTGGACATTCAACCAGGAACAATATGATGCTGCCTTTGGAGGCACATAACAGAAAGCAAAACAATTCTAACAAGAATGAAAATTATATGAGCATGAAGAAGACATAATATTCTTCCAACTCATCCAGAGAAACAATTCATTCCATGCAAAGGTTGATTAACATGAGCTTTGCCAAATTGAATATTCTGTTAACAGGCTGACAGTTCAGATTTCAAGCATTTTGAGAGCAAGATAATAACAGCTACTGCAGGGCATATATGCAAATAAAGGCAAGGATTGAGAGAAAATTACATGGACATGAAGACATTCTCACTGGTCATTCCAAAACATGCATGGATTTGATTGTAGCATCAAGTTTACATGGCAACATGTTATAACAGATTTCAGACTTAGCATGTCTACAAGCAACAATGACATGGCATGCTTACAAGCTTGTGCAAGTCACCTCAAGGCATATCATGAAAAACCAATTACACCACTTCAAAGTTAACATGAATATGCTCCTAAAACATGTTGACATGATGCTCAAAAGAAAAACATACAAAATGCTACAAAAAGACAAAACAGCAAGTTATAACAATTTCAGCAACTTAACATCATCAAGCACTTTTGTAAACATGGATAATCATCGCATAATGCAACCTAACATGTATGCAAATGCATCCATCATGAAGAGCATCACAATACGAACATTTTGATATATCATACACTCCATTTGGACCAACATGCACAAAGATACACCATGTTAAACATGCACACATGCTGTTGACAGATAACTTAAGCTGAAACGTAACATCACCAACAGTTTGGTAATGAAGATTAAGACATCAAGATGAACCCTAACATGCATGCAAACGATATCAACATGTAGAGCACTCTGAGACGAACAAATCGACATATCATACACACAAAATGGACCTACGAGCAATAAGTTATGGGATGGCAAAGAGAGCATCACGTTAACGGGATTCAGGGACAGTGGATTTCCACCTCGCGGAATTGGGACGGAGAGGAACCGGGACGAGAAGATCCGGGTGGATCCGGGCATTTGGATCCAAGGCTTGGTGGATCTCGTCCACCCTCCGGTGGATCCGACCGGACTCGACGGAGAAGGCAACTCCGGCGAGGATCCGGCGAGGAGCGGCGGTGTTGACCCACGGGGCTGGTGGAAGTGGTTGGGTGTGGTGGCGGCGTCCCGACGCGGAGGCGAGGAGCCCGGCGGCAAGGACTGGTGGCCGGAGGCAGCGTCAAGGCGGCGAGGCCTCGGAGTTGGCCGGTGGCGTTTGGGGGCGCAAGCGGCGGTGTTTGGAGGCGCGCGGCGGCGATTGGAGGCGCGGCCGACGGTGATGGAGTGGCGCGGTGGTCGCGCGGGAGGCGGCGGCGCTCGTGGCGGCGGTGGTGCGTGGCGAGCGGTGGCGGAGCTCGAGGCGGTGGAGCGACACGACGCCGGGGATGAGCCGGTGCTCGGGGAGGCGGCGACGGAGGGAATTTGTCGGCGGAGTGGGGAGGTTGCGGGCGTGGGCCCGGCGCGGCCCGGTTCGGCCCTGGGGCGGGTCGGATCTGGGCCCCGGCTGCTCGGCGGCGAAGTGGGCACAGGCAGCTGACGTGTCGGCCTCTGATTGGGCGAGGGGGCGGCGGTGGACGTGTCCAGCGCCGGCGGACGCATCCGGCGCGGTGGGAGCAGTGGATCTATGGTTCTTTTTATCTGGATTTGGAAGTGGAGGGCTGTTTATGTAGGTAGAGGGAGCTAGGAGAGGGCTATTGAGGTGCGGTTTTCGCCCACATGATCGTGATCCAACGGCGAAGAGCGTGATGGGGTTTTTGACGGGCTTGTGGGCTGGTGAGAAGGGGTGCTGGGATAAAGAGAAAAGGCTTCCGGGGGTTAATGCGGTTAACCGTTCGGATATCAACCGACCTCCAAATGGAACGAAATATGACAGGCGGTCTACTGGTTATTTACAAGACCACTCAACAACTCTCGGCCCATTCCGAGGATGTTTTTATCCTGCTCATGAAACAAGACTTGAGAGGTGCGATGGGTGCCGTGTGAGAGAGTCGGAATCTGAAACAGACAATGAAGAGGACGGAGACGATGCAACTACACACGCATGCAAGTGAGACTATGCCAATGAAATGCACATGAAGAAAATGACATGGCGATATGCAACACATGATCAACGCAAAACACAAATGATCCGAAAATGATGGAGCCTAGAATGGAATAGATTAAGTCAACGATGAATACATTGCCATATCAGGAATTGTTACATTTGGGGCGTTACAATACCAACACCCCACCTACCAAATTAGCGTCACTTGTCTTGCCGGGTGAGGAAGAAGCTCCATTAGTGGATGATGACGTCGCCGCTGTCGAAGAAACAATGCATGACGCCATCGACGAGGATGACATTGACCCTCTACAATTTCTCAATACCGACGCCTCTGACGATGTAGGATTTATGGCTCAGTAGTATGAGTATGCAGGGTTTGAGAGTGATGAGTTGGTGCCTAGATTGCTGGAGGATGAACGTAATGTAGGCTCACTTCCAGTAGCAAAGAAGCTTAGGAAAAGACCGAGGAAAGGCAACAAAACTGCTTCTATGATCCAGCGGCCTCTGCAGCCTCAGGTTCAAGACCGTATACCTATCCCTGATGCGGCAACATGTCATATCCCTGGTAATCCGATGCTACCTAAGGAAGCATTAGATGCCATATACAGCGATCTCATGAGACTTCATGATGACGTGCTGTAGAGAGAGAAAAGCCTGATGGCCTCGGAAAATCCAGGATACCCGCTCTACATGGTTAACGTGTCGTGGCAAAGGTCATACGTCAACACATTCCCCGCGTATAAGTTCTTCCTTCGACTCGATTACATCTTCGACATGTTTCACTTGAAGAAGCTGGATTTTACGTTTGTCCGCCTTTTTTCCTTGTACATGAACTACATCACCCGGAGGGAGCAAATATCTGACATCTGTGTCGCTGACCCATACTTCATGCACGAGAGCTTCTTGGCAGTCTGTCAAAAGCAACGCGACTACATGAGTAACTACATCGCCGATTTCATGGTCGGCAATAAGGAGAAGGAGACGATTCGCGTGCCTTATCATCCCATGTAAGTCATCCGCTAATATCCTTGCTTCGAATTCAATCATTCATTTCCATGCGTGGAGGCTAATTTGAGGTGTACTTATATTCCGCAGGGACGGGCGCGCCGTCCTTGTCATCCTTTACCCCCGATTCTCCCACACTCTTTTCTTGGACTCATCAAAGAACTTGAAGAAAAAGGATTACACGGACATCAAGTCTGTTCTCAACAAAGCTATCTTAAGCTACCACATACGGGGAGGAGAGATCAAGGTCAGGAAGACAAGGAACCGCACGCCCTCCTTCGGCTATAAGACCGACTTCTACTGCATCCAGCAACCGACTGATACTCTCAGTGATGGATTCTATGTCCTCCACTTCATGCTGGAGTACAGACGGGATCGCCAGAGACTTCACATGTCACCTACATCCGGCGATGCCCAAATCTTGCAATGGGCAAAGACACTAGGAGATATCCCGGATCACCGACTCCGAGCTGAGTTATATCACATCTTGCGTGAACTTGCCCAAGTCATCATGAAGGAGGTCCTCGAAAAAAAACGGGATGTTCTATGAAGAAGGGCAAATGTCGCGGAAAGACATCCAAACACGCGTAGCCGCTCAACAACTCAACCTGAAGCCTTTCACTAAGCTCGGGGACTATCTCCATGATTTGGATGGATGGCACGACCTGATCGAGTGATTGACGATATATGACAATGTCACACCCGGCATTTTGTAACATGTCATTTGCATTAATAAAGCGTAAAAATTTGGACCAACAATTTTTTTGGCATCATTTGGCTTTTATTTGGAATTAAGTTTTTCTCACTGTGATTTTCAAGTGCTCTTTAGAGTCAACTACTCCATCTTATATACTTCATCCCTTTGCTCCAAACTTCTGCCCAATGATCATACCATGTGTATAGTGCAATATAGTATTTTCATATAAATTTTTTTTTGCCAAATAGTATTTTCAAAAATTAGTTTTCCAAAAACCCCTAAATTGAGACTTGCACTACAAGTACTTGATTTAGGGAGATAAAAATATTTGAAAAGGTATGTTTGAATCCTATTAGGTATAGGACTCCCAAAAACCACAAAAGTATAATTTTAAAGGTTATTTTCCTATTTTTAAAGGCTTTTTCTTAAGGCCAGAAATGGTCTATAATAGGTAAAAATTATTTAACTATTTCAAAAATAATTGCCAAAATTCAGAGAGACTCTTAGGACATATATTGTCCATATATGAGAGTTTCAACACATGGTCATGTTCAAAATATTGGGCAAATCCCTCAGAAACCCTTTCTGGATATTTCAAGCTTTTGAAATATTTACAAAGGAAATATTCTCTAAAAATTGTAGGGAAATTCTATCATGTCAGATATGACATATTTGATGATCTTGCCAAGCCTCATGCCTTGGGGAGCAAGAAAACATCATCAAAACCCCTGAAAACCATTCTGTCCATTTTTGAAGTTTGAGCAACTTTACATTGCCAAACTTGTCCAAATGCTCTCAAACTTGGTACACATGCTAAAATTGTCTATTTATGCATCCAGACCAAATGACACAAGTTTTGGAGAAGGGTAACTTGATCAGAGTGCCCCAAAATCAATTCTATTTAGATTCAAATTTGAACAACTTTACATTACCAACTTTTTACTTGTGACCTCCACTTTTGTGGACATACTCACAACCCCAAATGATGACACTACACCAAGTGGTGCATCAAGGAGGGATGATTTGCTTAACTTAAACTTGGAAAATCCATTTCTGTTGATTTCTAGGGTTTACCAAAGTTACATTGGCAAGTTTCTTCAAATGAGCTCAAACTTGGTGGAACACCCTAATTCTATATACCATTTGATCCTGCTAAGTCCCATGTCAATTGGAAATCATTTACTTTCCCAAAACCACATCAAACACCTTCTGGTAATTTTCCAAAACGGTCACTTTTACCTCTTTCCTTGTTCTCCTTGAGCTAGGCTTCTTACCATAGCACCCCCAATCAACGGCGCCTGGACACCTCGGGCCTCCCCAGCGCGCCTAATGATGCTCCTCGACGTCCGCGACATGCTACAGCCTTGTCTGCCTCCTCCTTCTCCCTCCTCTCGCCCCAGCTCGCACGCGCGCCGGCCACCCGGGAGCTCCAGTGAGAAAACTCACACGCGCGGTGCCCCTGGCCCCCCTGCTCTATCTCTTCTCTCCCCTAGCTCTGGACCGAATCCAGGAACGCCCAAGACACGGCGCTAGCTCCTCCCGAGCCCTGTGGCAAAGAGCAGGAGCTCGTCGGCGCATGGGTCCATGGCACCCTGCCGTTCGCCTATAAAAGGGACACCCCGCGTCTTCCTCTCCACTCCACTCGCTTCCACACACACATAATCACCCCTACACCACCCACCCCTCTCCATACGAGCCCGAGCTCGAGATCGAGCTCGAGCTCCGCCACCTCGGGTCGCCGTCGACCTCAGGGTACAAGCCCTCTCCGCCGCTCCTCTTCCTCGATCTGGAACCGCCGCAGCTCACTGATCGTTTCCCCTCTTTCCCCCGCTTCTTTTGCAGCCGAAAACGGCCGGAACCGTCGACGCTCGAAGCTCCTCCGCCGCGTGACCTCGTCGCCAGCGAACCAGGCCACCCCGGTGACCGCAACCACCTCCACCCGAACGGCGACTCGACGTTGAGTCCAGCCGTACCCTCGCCCGACCTCGCCGTGTCCTGCATCGACGCCGGTGAGCTCGCCAGCCCTCTGTCATAGGGTTAGGGCTGACAGGCGGGCCCCGCCTGTCAGCCTCTCCCCTCCATCACCCCTCTCTCTCTTGCTGACGCCTAGGCCCCGCCCATCAGGTTTAAAACCTGGTGCGCGCGCTGGCGCCAGTGCGCTGGTCCGCCTCTCTGGCTGGGCCTGCTGCGCTGCGGCTGTTCTGGCCCAGCAGGCACAGAGCCTTTTCCTTTTTCTTTTTCTGTCAATCTTGCAAAAATTCCTCTTGACTAAATATTAATCCAAATGAAATAATTCCAGTTCCCAAAATCTTGTAATATTCCAACCTATTTAATGATATAACTTTCACACATATTCATGAACCTTTTCTGTACTGTTCAAATTTAAATTTAAATTTGAACACTAAAACCTCTGTTCAAAAATCCATCTACCCCATTCTGTCACTCCAAATCCAAAACTACGAACTTTCGCCCTCTTAGTTTTCCTTCTAGTATTTTATAAAAATAAGTTGACATTTTTCTGAGCACTTTGATTTTTCTATTTTTATTATTGTCTTATTTTCCCGTTATTTTATTTCGACGATTAGATACCGTGTTTGACAAAGTTGCTGAAGAAGAAGGAGAAGGATTTGAAGACTTTGAAGACCAAGCCAATCTAGTCAAGCAGCCCTTTGACCATGATACCCGTACCCTTTTCCGATTGCATGATGATGAAATATGACGGTGGTAAACTTGTTGGGAACCACCACATGGTGCATACCCCTACTCATAATCTTTACCAAGTGCATAGATGCAATGTCAAAAGATTAGTTGTTGATACATGATGTTGCATATGTACCATGAACCCTTCGTGGTTGCATCCTTTCGAAAACCCCATCGGGTGCCCCAAATGCCCGAGGGTGATGTTGAATTAAGGCCACCACTTGAGGAAGAAGTGGTGTACCAAAGAGAGTTCTCGTGTGTCGGTAAAATAATGGATTAGATTTATGTGTGATTATCGTCCCAACCAAACATGTGCAACCACTCTACCCCTTATGGGACGGGGCATTATTGATTACTTAGGTTGATACTAGCATGGTGCCCACACCACTAGTGACAGGAGAGACTTGAGGTCACTCCCGGGACGGGGTCGTGCTTGGATAGGCGACCATGACTGTTTTTACAGGGCACCGGACACACCGTTGGTCCCTTCATGTATGCGTGACATTGTAAAAAGGGAAAGTCCCACGATCTTTCGTTTGTACACGAGGGCCGTGCACCAACGAGTGGACCCTATGTTAGTGTCGTCTAGGGAAAGATAATTACCGGGTGCTTCCCCCGTGTACTTGAGGTACTTCGGGATCGTGGATGACACGAAAGCTTCCCAGATCTTGTGGGTAAAGTGTGCGACCACTGTAGAGTGTAAAACTATTCGAATAGCCGTGTCCATGGTCATGGACAGTTGGGAGGTGCTACATAAACTATGTCCAAAATTTTACAATCTCGGTAAAAGTGTGTGTGTATTGAGTCAAGGTGGTGACTTGACTCGTTGAAAGAGCCAGAAATGAATTGAACTCTATTTATGTTGATATCTGTAACCTGTCCTCGAGGTTACCCAATTACATTGATGCATGTTTCACAAATGGTAGAATATCTTATCTAGCTTGTAGCTAGATTGCTTATTGTTGAACAACTTGCATTGTTACCTTGAACCAAATCATGGGTTGCTTGCGAGTACATTCAAAGTACTCATTGGCTTGCCACTTGTTATTTAATTGGCCAGGCATGGAGGAGCAGCAATTTGAAGAAGAATTCTATGGAGACGAACATGCGAACTAGGACGCTTTCCCAATCAGAATGCCTATAGGGTTATGGCAGATGGCATGGGTTCTACTTATCTGCGAAGACTTCCGCTATTCGAGTTTATGTGCTATTCAGCCCATGAGGCTTTATCTATGTAAGACTTGGCCATAATGGTCATAATTTGTGTAAGACGGTATGTATGGATGTAAGACTCTTGTTATTCAGCTTCTGTGTGTTCAGTAAGCATTGATCTCTGGGATCACTGTACACGTGCATTCGGTGATCTCGAACCTTAAGTCGGGGTACCCACAGAGCTGGTATCAGATCCATCCCGACTGTAGGAAACCTTAGTTAGCATGGGCGTTAGTTAGGATGAGACCCTTTTCATAAACCTTCTGAACCTCTCTCCTTTTCTAAACCTTACCAAACCTGAGATATCATCAGCTTATTAACCTCTCCCATTCAACTTTTGTAGATGGCCGCTGTACCTGAAGAGCTCCTGACCACTGGGTTGCCCTTGCTTCTCGAGGATAGCCTCCAGGAGTGCCTGTTCCACCGAGCGCCCATCCTCACCTACCATGAGCATTGGGTTAGCGACACTGAGGTGGAGTACCATGTGGAAGTAATCGTGAAGGCGAACGCGAACGATCCTCCCACAAGTTGGTTCTTTGAGGGACCCCCGATGGCAACACTACCCCTCGCTGTCGAGGCAGCTGCACTCAAGGCACTAACCTGCCTCTGAGAACTTCTTCTGGAGATGGCAGCCAAGATGACAACCCGCTTCTTGCCTTACCGGAAGGAAGGTGAAGATGAAAGCAGCGCGCAAGCCCCTCCACTTAAGGAAGGACTTCCACTTCGATTCCAGACCTACTTCAGCCTATGTGCCGATAGCTTGGCACAAGATTTGGCCTCGGAATGGATGAAGCTCTCAGAAGAACTCCACAAGACCAAGGCACTTCTTCGACGAGCACAAGAGAAGACGGATAGGATCAAGAAGGAAGGTGCGCCTCCCGGGCAACCCGCTATCGCGTATCGAGGCGGAAGGCCCTCAGGAGATGTATCTTCCAAGGATGAAGAACCACCCCAGCGACGTCGTATGACGGCAAGGGAATATCGCAAGCTTTTCCATGCACCACCGGCAAAACATCGTCGTGTCCAACTCCTCCACTCCCCCACACCTCAAGTGATTGGGGGGCCAGACAGATGAAGACAAGGAGGAAGACCCAGAAGAGCCAGAATACGCGACCGAGCATTCCACCGCTTAGGCATCATTCGCAACTCGGATATGCCAGCTCGTGACCTCTACGGTAGGATAGGTCGTGTAACCCCTATGCGAAGTCGAGTCCTTGTATGGTTCATATGAAGCCATCTAGTGTTTGCTTTTGTTGTCTTTGGATGTGCATCGTATCTTCCCTTCGGGAATGTGTAAACGACTACATCACACATTTGGAATTTTAATGAATGGGTTTGGCCCTTTTGGCCCTTCCATGAAAATAGTGTCACACCCACCCCCTTACTAGGCACCCATCTTTATTGCTTTCCCTCTTCATTCCAAATCATAAGACCTTGACCGCTCCAACAGGATGCCTGTTGTAACTCGTACTGGCACCTCTACCCAGCAGCCCGAAGCCGGAGCATCCGCCCAAGCAGAGGCCAGCCAAGACGAAACCCACGACCAAGCTCCTCCACCACCTCCCCCAAGCATGGACATGGCTCAGCTTCTCCAAGCCTTCCGAGAGGAACGCCAAGCCAACACCGCAACCTTCCAGATGATTGCTCAAGCTGTCACCAACAACCACCAGTCGGTGTGGAATGGCAATGGACGTTCCACGTTGGTGGAGTTCTAGAAGCATGCACCGCCAACCTTCATCGAGACTGCTGAACCCCTAGATGCAGACGACTAGGTCAGCACCATTGAGGACTTACTGGAACTAGTTGGTTGCACCGAAGACCGCGAGAAGGTGGCTTATGCTGCCCACTGCCTCGGGGGGACTGCTAGAGCTTGGTGGGGTGGATTCAAGGTCATGCATACTGGGTAAGACGTCACTTGGAATAACTTCAAGGCAGAATTCCGCAAGGCCCATATTCCTTCCGGAATCATGGCTATCAAGAAGCATGAGTTTCGAGCCCTGAAGCAAGGAAGTGGCACTGTCAAGGAGTACATGAAGAAGTTCAGTGTTCTATCAAGGTATGCCCCTGAAGATGTGAGCACGAATGCTGCAAAAAGGGAGCGCTTCATGGAAGGCCTCAATCAGACTCTGCAGTACTCGCTTGTCGTGTGTGACTGCCCAACCTTTCCTGACTTGGTGAACAAAGCACTCATGCTTGAAGACAAGCGGCGTGCTTTGGAAGACACTCGCAAGCGCAAGCTGGTCAACAAGGGAAGTTCCAGTAACCAGAAGCCTCGCCCGTGGCAGCCAGCCCCGGTCAAGCCAACCTATCAGCAGCCAAGAGCTCCTGCACCTCGCACCAACTATCAGCCTCGGCAGTATGCCAACCCAAGGCCAGCATTCAACCCCAATAATAGTGGTGGCAACAAGATCAATAACGAAAACCAAGTCACTTTCTTTGGATGTGGTCAGTCAGGACACATCTCAAGGGTGTGCCCCAACAAGAAGCCCGATGCCTCGCGCCCCAATGCGCAGAACCCAGTACAAGGCCGCGGGATGCCACAAAGGAACCAAGCACCTCACAACCCGCCCAACCATGGGAAGGGGCGTGTGAATCACGTTACTGCAGAAGAAGCCCAGGAAGACCCGGACATCGTGCTGGGTATGTTCCTTGTCAACTCAGCACTGCAACTGTCTTGTTTGATTCTGGAGCCACGCATTCATTTGTCACTCAAAGATTTGCATTAAAAAGTGGCATGACCCCTACACCCCTGAATAACCCCATTGTGGTACAAACCCCCGAAGAAGAGATGAGAGCCAAGATAGGCTGTAAGGGAGTCAGTATCGTCATTTACGAGGTAGATTTCCTAGCAGACCTTATCATCCTGAGATCACAAGGCTTGGATGTGATCCTAGGCATGAATTGGCTCAGCAAGCACCAAGGCTTATTAGACTGTGCCAATCGGACTGTCACTGTGACCAATGACCAAGGAGTCGAAGTTAAGTTTGCCTCCAACTCCTCTTCTGCTCAAACCACTCAAGTCAACTGTCTGTCTGAAGTTGGACTGGAGCGAGTGCCAGTAGTATGCGAGTACCCCAATGTCTTTCCGGATGAGCTACCGGGAATGCCCCCTGACCGTGACATTGAGTTCGTGATCGAGCTCATGCCCGGGGCAGGACCCATCTACAAGAAGCCTTATAGAATGGGGACGGAAGAATTAGCTGAGTTGAAGAAGCAACTGGAAGAGAAGTTGAGGAAGGGATTTATCCGCCCAAGTGCCTCCCCTTGGGGATCACATGTTCTGTTTGTGGCAAAAAGGGACGGTACCATCTGCTTATGCATTGACTACCGTTCCCTCAATGAAGTTACAATCAAGAACAAGTATCCACTTCCCAAGATTGAAGATCTGTTTGATCAACTCATCGGAGCCAAGGTGTTCTCCAAGATCGACCTTAGATCTGGGTACTACCAGCTGAAGATCAGACCCCAAGATATTCTGAAGAGGACATTTGTAACAAGATATGGCCTGTATGAGTGTACGGTCATGTCCTTTGGATTAACCAATGCCCCAACTTACTTCATGTATCTCATGAATAAAGTCGTCATGGAATATTTGGACATGTTTGTTGTTGTCTTCATTGATGACATTCTTGTCTTCTCGAAGACGGAGGAAGAGCATGAGCAACATTTGAGGATGGTCCTAGATAAGCTTCGAGAGCACCAACTATATGCAAAATTCAGCAAATGTGAGTTTTGGCTGCATAAAGTTGGATTCTTAGGTCATGTCTTGACCGAGGAAGGATTGTCAGTTGATCCTGTGAAGATCGAAGTTGTGATCCAATGGCAATCCCCAATGACCGTCAAGGAAGTCAGAAGCTTCCTCGGACTTGCGGGCTATTACCGAAAATTCGTGGAAGGATTCTCTAGCATTGTTCGGACAATGACTCAGCTCCTGAAGAAGGACAAGAAGTTCGAATGGATGCCAAAATGCGAAGAAAGCTTCCAAGATCTCAAGAAAAGATTGACCACCGCCCTAGTTCTGGCAACACCTGATATTCACAAAGAGTTCGTGATATATTGTGATGCCTCTCGAACCAGATTGGGAAGCGTTCTGATGCAAGAAGGGCGAGCCATAGCTTACCTCTCAAGGCAGCTACGACCTCATGAAGAGAACTACGCTACTCACGATCTTGAGTTAGCAGCAGTAGTTCATGCCTTGAAGACATGGCGGCATTACCTCCTAGGGAAACGGTGTGAGATATACACAGACCACAAAAGTCTGAAGTATATCTTCACCCAGAAGGAATTGAACATGAGGCAACGAAGATGGTTGGAACTAATCAAGGATTATGACCTCAGTGTTCAATATCACCCCGGGAAGGCTAACGTGGTAGCCGATGCCTTAAGCAGAAAGGCTTGCTCCCTCAATGCCATAATTCAAAGAAGGCAGCCAGCCCTGTTTGAAGAGCTGGAACAATTCAGCTTGGAATTGGTCACCCATGGATTTCTAGACCATCTGGAAGTCAAACCAACCCTGATGGACGAAGTCAAGAAAGCACAAGGTGGGCACGCAAGAATTGAAGGCATCAAGAAGAAGATGAAGCTAGGCAAGGCCCCAGGATTCTCCGAGGACGAGCACGGGATTGTTTGGTACAAAGGCCGCATCTACGTACCAAACAAGATGGAGCTGAAGAATTTGATCTTGCAAGAAGCCCACGATGCTCCGTATTCCATCCACCCCGGAGGAACCAAGATGTATCAAGACTTGAAGGAAAGATTTTGGTGGCACGGGATGAAAAGAGAAATTGCCACCTATATTGCAAAGTGTGATGTGTGCCAAAGGGTCAAGGCTGAATATCAGCGACCCGCTGGATTGCTCCAACCACTCAAGGTTCTTGAGTGGAAGTGGGGTAAAGTCGGAATGGACTTCATCACTAGATTACCAAGGTCGGATAAAGGACATGACTCCAGGTGGGTCATAGTCGACCATTTGACCAAGGTAGCCCATTTCATTCCTGTTAAGACTACTTATGATGGCAACCAGCTGGCAACTCTCTACATCGACAGAATCGTAAGCCTTCATGGTGTTCCTAAGGAGATTGTGTCAGATCAAGGAACCGAGTTTACCTCAAGGTTCTGGAAGAAGTTCCAAGAATCCTTGGGAACAAAGTTGTCTTTCAGCACGGCTTTCCACCCGCAGACCGGAGGTCAGACAGAGCGAGTAAATCAAATACTCGAAGACATGCTCCGAGCCTGTGTCTTCGCATATGGAGCCAAGTGGGTAGATTGCCTCCCTTTTGCCGAGTTCTCCTATAACAAAAGTTATCAGTCAAGCCTTCAGATGGCACCATTTGAGGTGTTGTACGGACACAAGTGTCGCACACCCCTCAACTGGCCAGAGACTGGAGAGGGGCTAGTCTTTGGACCAGATATTCTCCGCGAAGCAGAAGAGCAAGTCCAACTAGTCAGAGAATGTTTGAAGGCCGCCAAGTCGAGACAGAAGAGCTACGCCGATTCACGTCGCCGAGGAATGAGTTTCCGTGTTGGAGACCATGTGTACCTGCGGGTAACTCCTCTTAAGGGAACCAAGCGTTTCCACGTTAAAGGGAAGCTCGCACCAAGGTTCATTGGTCCCTTTGAGATCACTGCACGACGAGGAGATGTGGCTTACCAGTTGGAACTACCACCTGAGCTATCCGATGTGCACAACGTATTCCACGTGTCACAACTCCGGAAGTGTCTCCAAGTTCCGGACAAGCCTGATCTCGAGAAGGATGTCGATCACCAAGCCATTGATCTTCAGCCTGATTTGACCTACCATGAGAGGCCCATTCACATTCTGGATGAAGCAGAGCGACAGACGCGAAGCCGCACCATCAAGTACTTCAAGGTCCAGTGGAGCAACCACACGGAAGCAGAAGCACCCTGGGAACGTGAAGACTATCTTAGATCCGAGTATCCCGATCTCTTCTAAGGCCTAGTTTAGGAATCTCGGGGACGAGATTCTTGTAAGGGGGGTAGGTTTGTCACACCTTGCATTTTTTAACATGTCATTTGCATTAATAAAGCATGAAAATTTGGACCAACAAATGTTTTTGGCATCATTTGGCTTTTATTTGGAATTAAGTTTTTCTCTTTGTGATTTTCAAGTGCTCTTTAAAGTCAACTACTCCATCTTATATACTTCATCCCTTTGCTCCAAACTTCTGCCCAGTGATCATACCATGTTTATAGTGCAATATAGTATTTTTCATGTAAGAATATTTTGGCCGAATAGTATTTTTAAAAATTATTTTTCCAAAAACCCCTAAATTGAGACTTGCACTTCAAGTACTTGATTTTGGGAGATAAAAATCTTTGAAAAGGTATGTTTGAATCCTATTAGGTATAGGACTCCCAAAAACCACAAAAGTATAATTTTAAAGGTTATTTTCCTATTTTATTTAAAGGCTTTTTCTTAAGGCCAGAAATGGTCTTTAATAGGTAAAAATTATTTAACTATTTCAAAAAAAATTGCCAAAATTCAGAGAGACTCTTAGGACATATATTGTCCATATATGAGAGTTTCAACACATGGTCATGTTCAAAATATTGGGCAAATCCCTGAGAAACCCTTTTTGGATATTTCAAGCTTTTGAAATATTTACAAAGGAAATATTCTCTAAAAATTCCAGGGAAATTCTAACATGTCAGATATGACATATTTGATGATCTTGCCAAGCCTCATGCCTTGGGGAGCAAGAAAACATCATCAAAACCCCTCAAAACCATTTTGTCCATTTTTGAAGTTTGAGAAAATTTACATTGCCAAACTTGTCCAAATGCTCTCAAACTTGCTGCACATGCTAAAATGGTCTATTTATGCATCCAGACCAAATGGCACGAGTTTTGGAGAAGGGTAACTTGATCAGAGTGCCCCAAAATAAATTCTGTTCAGATTCAAATTTGAACAACTTTACATTACCAACTTTTTACTTGTGACCTTAACTTTTGTGGACATACTCACAAGCCTAAATTATGATACTACAGCAAGTGGTGCATCAAGGAGGGATGATTTGCTTAACTTAAACTTGGAAAATCCATTTCTGTTGATTTCTAGGGTTTACCAAAGTTACATTGGCAAGTTTCTTCAAATGAGCTCAAACTTGGTGGAACACCCTATTTCTATATACCATTTGATCATGTTAAGTCCCATGTCAATTGGAAATCATTTGCTTGCCCAAAAGCACATCAAAGACCTTCTGGTAATTTTCCAAAACTGTCACTTTTACCTCTTTCCTTGTTCTCCTTGAGCTAGGCTTCTTACCACATCACCCCCAATCAGTGGCGCTTGGCCACCTCGGGCCTCCCCAGCGCGCCCAACGATGCTCCTCGATGTCCGCGACACGCTATAGCCTTGTCCCCCTCCTCCTTCTCCCTCCTCTCGCCCCAGCTCGCACACGCGCCGGCCACCCGGGAGCTCCAATGAAAAAACTCACACGCGCGGTGCCCCTGCCCCCCTGCTCTCTCTATTCTCTCCCCTAGCTCTGGACCGAATCTAGGAACACCCCAGACACGGCACCCCGCCGTTCGCCTATAAAAGGGACACCCCGTGCCTTCCTCTCCACTCCACTCGCTTCCACACACACCTAATCACCCCCCTACACCACTCACCCCTCTCCAGACGAGCCCGAGCTCGAGCTCTGCCACCTCGGGTCGCCGTCGACCTCAGGGTACAAGCCCTCTCCGCTGCTCCTCTTCCTTGATCTGGAACCGTCACGGCTCACTGATCATTTCCCCTCTTCCCCTGGTTCTTTTGCAGCCGGAAATGGCCGGAACCGTCGATGCTCGAAGCTCCTCCGCCGCGTGACCTCGTCGCCGGCGAACCAGGCCACCCCGGCGACCGCAACCACCTCCACCCGAACGGTGACTCTACGCTGAGTCCAGCCGTACCCTCGCCCGACCTCGCCGTGTCCTGCATCAACGCCGGTGAGCTCGCCGGCCCTCTGTCACAGTGTTAGGGATGACAGGCGGGCCCCGCCTATCAGCCTCTCCCCTACATCGCCCCTCTCTCTCTCGCTGACGCCTGGGCCCCGCCCGTCAGGTTTAAAACCTGGCGCGCGCGCGTGCGCCAGTGCGCTGGACCGCCACTCTGGCTGGGCCTGCTGCGCTGCGGCTGTTCTGGCCTAGCAGGCACACAGCCTTTTTCCTTTTTCTTTTTCTATCAATCTTGAAAAAATTCTTCTGGACTAAATATTAATCCAAATGAAATAATTCCAGTTCGCAAAATCTTGTAATATTCCAACCTATTTAATGATATAACTTTCACACATATTCATGAACCTTTTTGTACTGTTCAAATTTAAATTTAAATTTGAACACTAAAACCTCTGTTCAAAAATCCATCTACCACATTCTGTCACTCCAAATCCAAAACTAATAATTTTTGCCCTCTTAGTTTTCCTTCTAGTATTTTATAAAAATAAGTTGACATTTTTTTGAGCACTTTGATTTTTCTGTTTTTATTATTGTCTTATTTTCCCGTTATTTTATTTCGACGATTAGATATCGTGTTTGACGAAGTTGCTGAAGAAGAAGAAGGAGAAGGATTTGAAGACTTTGAAGACCAAGCCAATCCAGGCAAGCAGCCCTTTGACCATGATACCCCTCTTGTTCATCGGTACCCTTTTCCGATTGCATGATGATGAAATATGACGGTGGTAAACTTGTTGGGAACCACCACATGGTGCATACCCCTACTCATAATCTTTACAAAGTGCATAGATGCAATGTCAAAATATTAATTGTTGATACATGATGTTGCATATGTACCATGAACCCTTCGTGGTTGCATCCTTCCGAAAACCCCATCGGGTGCCCCTAATGCCCGAGGGTGATGTTGAATTAAGGCCACTAGCTACTTGAGGAAGAAGTGGTGTACCAAAGAGAGTTCTCGTGTGTGGGTAAAATAATGGATTAGATTTATGTGTGATTACCGTCCCAACCAAACATGTGCAACCACTCTACCCCTTATGGGATGGGGCATTATTGATTACTTAGGTTGATACTAGCATGGTGCCCACATCACTAGTGACGGGAGAGACTTGAGGTCACTCCCGGGACGGGGTCGTGCTTGGATAGGCGACCATGACTGTTTTTATAGGGCACCAGACACACCGTTGGTCCCTTCGTGTATGTGTGGCATTGTAAAAAGGGCAAGTCCCACGATCTTTCATTTGTACATGAGGGCCGTGCACCAATGAGTGGACCCTATGTTAGTGTCGTCTAGGGAAGGATAATGACCGGGTGCTTCCCCCGAGTACTTGAGGTACTACGGGATCGTGGATGACACGAAACCTTCCCGGATCTTGTGCGTAAAGTGCGCAACCTCTGTAGAGTGTAAAATTATCCGAATAGGCGTGTCCACGGTCATGGGCAGTTGGGAGGTGCTACTTAAACTATGTCTAGAATTTTACAATCTCGGTGGAAGTGTGTGTGTATTGAGTCAAGGTGGTGACTTGACTTGTTGAAAGAACTAGAAATGAATTGAACTCTATTTATGTTGATATCTATAACCTGTCCTCGAGGTTACCCAAGTACATTGATGCATGTTTCACAAATGGTAGAATATCTTATCTAGCTTGTAGCTAGATTGCTTATTGTTGAACAACTTGCATTGTTACCGTGAACCAAATCATGGGGTGCTTGCAAGTACATTCAAAGTACTCATTGGCTTGCCACTGGTTATTTAATTGGCCAGGCATGGAGGAGCAGGAATTTGAAGAAGAATTCTATGGAGATAAACATGCGAACTAGGACGCTTTCCCAGTCAGAATGCGTGTAGGGTTAATGCAGATGGCATGGGTTTTACTTATCTACGAAGAATTCCGCTATTCAAGTTTATTTTCTATTCAACCCACTAGGCTTTATCTAGGTAAGACTTGGCCATAATGGTCATAATTTGTGTAAGACGGTATGTATGGATGTAAGACTCTTGTTATTCAGCTTCTGTGTGTTCAGTGAGCATTGATCTCTGAGATCAATGTACACGTGCATTCGGTGATCTCGACTCTTAAGTCGGGGTACCCACAGACAATGTGTCTGTTTAGTCAATACTTTCTCTATGACGAAACTTTGAGTTATGCACGATGAAACTTTATTTGTGATGTAATTAAACCGTCCTCCTCAACTAGCGAAGATCCCTCTAGTTAGGGCATTTTAGGTATGATGAACTTTGTTATTTATGCTTATGATATGTTGCTTCTATTTTTGCAAAGTGTGTCTCTTTCTGTTGCTCGACTATAGATGTCCCATATAATGGACTCATGTGACGATGCAGGTGTATAGATCATCATGGCGAATAGGTGCTACGCCAGGACTATATATATACGATGAGTGGCCGGAGTGTCAGGCCCAGGAGTATACGACAACCAGTAGTTAGTTGAGGTTCTCTCATGTATATCATTCTTTAGATGGATGACAATGTAGTTGCGAGTATTCAAGACTTGTATCGCTATTTTCGAGATGATGACGAGAGATCACTTTATGTTGCATGATGATTATGATGATGACATGATTTGATGAGACTATTTGTATGTATATGCTATGATTACATTTGTATGTGTATGATATACTAAAGATTATTGTATAAAGCCTATTGAAATACAAAACAAATATGAAAAAAAACAGAAACAAATAAAACTAGCAGCAGCGAGGGAAACAAAGTTAGCAGCAGCGTGTTCCTACCAGTAGCGCGGTCTACATCACGGCGCTGCAGCTATTAGCAGTAGCACTTTCTAGTAAAGAACACTACTGCTAAACAGTTATAGCAGTAGCGCGTGTGGGAGAGCGCTACTGGTATAGGTTAGCTGTAGCGTCGTATCAGTAGCACAGGTACCCGCGCTACTGATACACCTAAAACCCGCGCTACTGCTAGGCTTTTCCCTAGTAGTGTGTATAGGTGCACTAGTTTGACAGAGAGATGGTGATACAAGTGTAGTAGGATAGTAGATATAGGTTTTTGTAATATGAGAATATAAAAACATCAAGGTAGCAAGTGATGAAACGGAGCACAAACGTTATTGCAATGCTTGAAAACAAGGCATAGGGTTCATACTTTCACTAGTGCAATCTCTCAACAGTGCTAACATAATTGAATCATATAACCATCCCTCAGCATGCGACAAAGAATCACTCCAAACTTCTTATCATGCGGAGAACATAAGATGAAATTTTTTGTAGGGTACAAAACCACCTCGAAGTTATCCTTTCTGATCAATCTATTGGGCTATTCCTATAAGTGCCACAAACAACCCTAGAGTTCATACTAAAATAATACCATATGATACATATCAACCAACTATATATTCACCTAGATACTCCAATGTCACCAAACATATTCGTGAGTTGATTATTTGATATGCATCAAACAACTTCATATTCATAATATTCATTCCAACACAAAGAACTTCAAAGAGTGCCCCAAGATTTCTATGGGAGAATGTAGAATGAAAACGACCCCTATGAATAGATTACCGCAATGCCACCTCGGGAATCCACGAGTTGAGTGCCAAAACATACATCAAGTGAATCAATAGAATACCCCATTGTCACCACGAGTATCCACATGCAAGACATACATGAAGTGTTCTCGATTCATAAACTGTTCAATCCGATAATAGAGAAACCTCAAAGGTAAAAACTCATATCATCACAACAAGATAGAGAGGGAGAACCACCATATGATCCAACTATATTAACAAAGCTCGTGGTACATCAAGATCATGCCAAATCAAGAACACAAGAGAGAGATCAAACACATAGCTATTGGTACATACCCATAGCCCCGAGGGTGAACTACTCCCTCCTCATCATGGAGACCGCAGGGATGATGAAGCTGGCCTCTAGTGATGATTTCCCCCTCTGACAGGGTGCCAGAATAGGGATCTAGATGGGATCTATTTGGTATAGAGGATTGCGGTAGCAAAGTCGAAGTTCTAGGTTAACTTTCTAGGGTTTATGAATATAGAGGAATTTTTAGCGTTGGAATCACACAAAGAGGTGCCATAGGAGGCTCACTTGGTACCAGGCCACGACCACCCCCTAGGTGCGCCCTTATGCCCAGTGGGGGCCTCATGGCTCTTGTGGTCCTCCCACAAAGCTTTGGGGTATCTTTTGTCCCAAAAAAATTGTCAAAAAGTTCCGCTGTATTTGGACTTTATTGGATATGGATTTTCTAGAAAACCAAAAACAAGCAGAAAACAACAAGTGGCACTTGGAACTAGGTCAATATGTTAGTCCATGGAAATCATATTAAAGTCATATAAAAGTGCACCAAAACCATATAAAATTATTGTAAACATGGCATGAATACTTCATAAATTATAGGTATGTTGGAGACGCATCAATCCCATAGATGTTCGTATGCACGACATCTTTGGTGCACTAGTTAGGGGGCTCCTCGTATAGCCGCTCCTCAGTCATGTCCTCGTCGGTGGAGTTCCCGAAAACCTTGTCATCTTGGTCCCCGGCAGCCTCTCCTTGTTGGCAAGAATCGTGTCCAGCATCGCCCCTTCCTCACTAGCGTCGACCACCATAGTCTTGCCTCATCCGCTCTACTAGCAATATGGGCCACTTCCCCATCAGTGGTGGGATGGATGAGCGTTGGTTCTTCTCTTATGGCCTTCCCCACCAGGGTATCAAACCATTCATGCATGTGGTCTGCAGTTGGCTCGGCCCAAGCTCTATTAACACAATGAGCATTGCATTCTGGTATCATTGGAATGGTTGCGCTCATGGCAGATTTGTTGCACAGGGGGTTATGGCTACCAACAAATTGTACTTGTCGTAAGTCCTGAACAGTTATGCAGAGGGCTGTGGGCTGCAGGAAAGTCAAGTTGCTATTCAAGCTTGGATGCAACCTCATGATGTCTGCATCGTCCTTGAAGTCCCAAGATGCCCCCCCCCCTTGTTTTGCAGGGAAGCAATCCGGCGACAAGGAAATCAACACCCACCATCTCAATAGTAAGGCCGGCAACCCTGAGGCGATGGATTATGGTGAGCTTCTTGTCCTGGGCATCAAGGTCGCTCCAATCCTTGTCGTGAACTACATTCGATTGCCGATGCAAGCAGAATGACGGGAAGTCTTGTTCCTTAATCCAGCACCAATCGCTCGCTACTCATCCCACTTATTGTGCACATTCCCATCTGGATATATCTCTTTGTTCTAGGCCCTTGGAATCCAAGTGAAGGCACCGGAAATGGCGTCCCCTTTGATGCGGGGAATGAAGTAGTGGCGAAAGAGAGGTGTATTGTGGACTACTTCTGCAAACCTTTCACAAAGATGAGTGAAAACGAACACGCAAGTAACGACATTTAGCGTGAAATCTAAGAGATGGAAGCAATACGAATACATGATGTCGTTGAAGAAATGACAAAATGGAGGGCTGAGCCCACAATGAAAATACGTGGTGAAGAAAGGTAATTTATCTTTGTCGCCCTTGATGGAGCTGGGAACACTACTACAGGTTGGTCCAAACGCGGCCGTCTAACAGAGACCCTTCGACGAAACTGTGTGCGATGCATTAATCACAAACGGTGAATAAAACTGTCGAAAAACATACAAAACGGTTGCGATGGCGGTCACATCAAACACGGTTTAGATTAGAGTTTCTTGTGCGATGTTTGGCAAATGGTTAATCCAGAAGAACTGTCCGCGATGACTAAGAACAACAGAAACGGGCAGCCAGATGAGGGCGTGTGCGATATACGGCATACTGTTCACTAGAATGAATTGTGTGTGATTACGCAACACAATAGAAACGGTCAGCCAGATCAAGGTGTGTGCGATGGAGGGCATACAGTTCACTCGGCTGAACTGTTTGCGATGAGCCAAGACTACAAAAGCAGTTTAACTGAACAAGATGTGTGTGATACATGACAAACAGGTCCATAATAAAAAATGTGTGCAAAGACCAATAATAACACCGTCGATTGCTGCTAATAAGCCGTGTCATTTTCTCTGTCTCTAGAAGAATAACACACACACACACACACACACACACACACACACACACACACACACACACACACACATATATATATATATAGGATGGGTCTATTCTCATAACACCCCTTAAGACCTTATTCTCATAACAAAAACCTTATTGTCATAACACCCCCACTTAAATAGGTTTCTAGCGCGGAGTTCCCCGAGGACAGCAACCACTGCCCCGCCTCCTCGGTCGCACCGTTTTCAAAACTGCTCTTAAACCGTGCGGAATCTCGAAAAGTGTTCAACATGGCGAAGTTGCGTCTACTCCATAGCTTTTCAACGGTATATTACACGTATAATTCCGACAAACGGTTAAAAAACTAGAGCAAAAAAGGTACCGAAAAAACAACACGTACAGTTTTTTCAAACATGCAGTTCACTGTTTTCAAACTGCTCTTAAACCATGCGGAATCTCGAAAAGTGTTCAACACTCGAAAAGTGTTCAACATGGCGAAGTTGCGTCTACTCCATAGCTTTTCAACGGTATATTACACGCATAATTCCGATAAACGGTTAAAGAACTAGAGCAAAAAAGGTACCGAAAAAACAACACGTACAGTTTTTTCAAACATGCAGTTCACCATTTTCAAAACTGCTCTTAAACCGTGCGGAACCTCAAAAAGTGTTCAACATGGCGAAGTTGCGTCTACTCCATAACTTTTCAACGGTATATTACACGCATAATTCCGATAAACGGTTAAAAAACTAGAGCAAAAAAGGTACCGAGAAAACAACACGTACAGTTTTTTCAAACATGCAGTTCACTGGTCTCTGTGTTGCAGTAACATGCAGTTCGGAAGCGCAAAAAAAACGCGTCGATTTGGGTGTCGCGAAAAACAGAGTTTCCGCGTTTTTGTAATTTCAAAACTGCTCTTAAACCGTAATGAATTAGAGGGGGTGTTCTACATGAAAAAGTAGCGTCTCGACGATATCTTTCCAACGGTGTATCATTTGGATCATTTCGACCAACGTTTTGTAAAAATTTCACGAAAAACGGCCACCGCCCTTCGTAGTCAGCCGCACGATCTTCAAATTTAACTAAAAACCGTAAGGAATCTCAAAAACATTTCAACATATGAAAGTTGCGCCTCGTTCGTAGCCTTCCAACGTTATATTACACGCCTTGTTTCGACAAACGGTTAGAAAACTGGAGTGAAAACAGTATCGAAAATTTGAAAAAATGCGAAAAACACAATTCCGCGATTTAGTAAATTCAAAACTGCTCTTAAACCGTAGCGAATTAGAAAAAATAATAGATATGAAAAAAGATGCGCGCCAACGATACCTTTCCAACGGTGTATCATACGTTTCATTCCGACGATCGTTTAAAAAAAACGCAAAAAAACGCTTGCTGCCATTCGTTGTGAGCCGCACGATTTTCGAAACTGCTCTTAAACTATGATGAATTTTGAAAAGTGTTCAACATGGCGAAGTTGTGTCTACTCCATAGCTTTTCAACGGTATATTACACGCATAATTCTGATAAACGGTTAAAAACTAGAGCAAAAAAGGTACCAAAAAAACAACACGTACATTTTTTTCAAACACGAGGTTCTGTTGCAGTATCTGTGCAGTGTGCATAGCTTTCCAATGCAGTAAAATAAAGCAGTTCGGAAGTGTTATGAGAATATTATTCTCATAATGTTATGAGAATAGACCGGCTGTATATATATATACACACTAACAAAAGAGTCCGTGCGTTGCAACGGGAGAAAAAATAACACACGCTCTTATCCCGACAACCATCACTGAAGACCACAATAGGTCTATCTTCTTTATTTTAGCGAGACATCACATTTGTTTTGCCGCTTATCCTCCTTTTCAACCTCGCCAGCGGTGGCCTTGGTGTTCACACAAATTAAAATGTGTTTGAATGTGGTTAATCCTAAGGCGCCTCTCTCACTCACTCTCATGATGATTTTTTTTATTTTCCTTGCAGGGTTTTTCAGAGGTATGCCAGGGTAGTTAGTGATGTTTTCTTTTCCTATATGTTTTAGTGGGAATTTATTTATTTGTAATACGGTCCATACGGATCGCCGCCGGTACAAAACAAAACGGATCGTGCTTTTCAGATAATATTTAAAAGTTATTTAACAAGTAAAAATAACATCATATTCAGATTCTACACATTTTCCTAATTAAATTTTATATATAACATGTTAAAATCGGAGTTACGGTTTCAAAGATACGGTTAATTTAGAAAAGCATTTGTTTGACTTAAATATCTTCCAAAATGATATTTTGAAATATTTAAAAGGTAAAAATAACACCATATTCATATTCTAAATATTTTTCTAATCAAATTTCATATATAATATGTTAACATCGGAATTACAGTTTAAAAGATATGGATAATTTAGAAAAAACATTTGTTTGTCTTAAATTGATCCGCGGATGAATTACCTGAAAGATCAGGGGGCGTTTCGAAAAACGTAAAATAATGGTTCGGGATGACTTAAGTCGGGACAGCGGGTTGATTTTTAGAAAGCATAGGGACTTTTGCGTAGAAAGGAAAAATAACGGTTCGATATGTCTTAAGTCGGGACGGCGGGTTGATTTCATGAAAATACAGGGATTTTTTTGTAGAAGAACTCGACGGACGGGCAGAAACCCACCGTGCTTTATTATTAGGTATATATATATATATATATAT
>LR738709.1:282028998-282100938 GCA_902687465.1 Secale cereale | reverse complement strand
CCCCCTCAGGGACGGGCCTGATCCTTCTACGCCATGGCGTTGGTGGAGGTCTGCAGGAGGGAAATGGAAGGCGAATAGTAAGGCCGCCCGTATTAAACAGCGGCTCGGGCACCATTAATGGAGAGGATACAAGCATGGCAGGCGGCCATGGAAGTCAAAGGGCTCGCTTCCTAGTGAGCCTACGCAGCATATAGCTTGCACACTTCCCAATGAGCCTGCGCATTGGAGGACATCTTGCACGCCTCTCGGTCAGCTTGCACAGCGTACTACGCTCGCATGCCTCCTGTTCGGTCAAGCAGTTGTCCGCACGGCACCTGCTAGCCATTAACACGTGGCGGCACGTGAATGGTTAACAAAACGCGCACGATTTAAATTATGCAAAATGTTTGAGATGTTAAAGTGGCAGCTATTTGTTTCAAAATGCTTTTGTGGGTCGTTATTCGAGTGCGCCTTCTCTCAAAATGGACACGAAAAATACCACAACATGTCGCGTGCCATTCCATGATAACATGCCAAGTTTTATGAATTCCAAACGAGTTTTGGAATTACTAGAATTTAAAAGCAAAATATCTCAACGTTTTTTTAGCAATCAACAGTGCCCTGGTGTTTGAAACTCTTTCCCATTTCTTGCATGTGACCTAACCATGCACCCAAGGACACACATTTGATATGCCAACCTGATGTGCATGTAGTTCAAAATTTATTTATGCACATAAAATGCCTAGAAAACCCAGTTAATGTATAACAATGTCCAAGCGAACCCCAACAAAATCCCTAAAATAGACACAACACTCATGTTGTTCTATGTTGACACTACAAAAAAATTGAAACCAAGAAGAGGCAACGGATATCGTTTCATCCACAAAGGTGGCATGTTCCCTACCGAAACCATCAGGCTTATTGTGAGAAGCTTTGGTTTGCGATAAGCTTATACGCAAGCCTGCCCCAAATGGCACAAAATATTTACCACATCATGTTGATGCCTGCTGTTTACTACGCAACCTTCTTCTTGTAGACGTTGTTGGGCCTCCAAGTGCAGAGGTTTGTAGGACAATATCAAATTTCCCTCAAGTGGATGACCTAAGGTTTAGCAATCTGCGGGAGGCATAGGATGAAGATGGTCTCTCTCAAACAACCCTGCAACCAAATAACAAAGAGTCTCTTGTGTCCCCAACACACCCAATACAATGGTAAATTGTATGGGTGCACTAGTTCGGCGAAGAGATGGTGATACAAGTGCAATATGGATGGTAGGTATAGGTTTTTGTAATCTGAAAATATAAAAACAGCAAGGTAACTAATGATAAAAGTGTGCATAAATGGTATTGCAATGCTTTGAAACAAGGCCTAGGGTTCATACTTTCACTAGTGCAAGTTTTCTCAACAATAATAACATAATTGGATCATATAAATATCGCTCAACATGCAACAAAGAGTCACTACAAAGTCACTAATAGCGGAGAACAAATGAAGAGATTATTGTAGGGTACGAAACCACCTCAAAGTTATTCTTTCTTATCGATCTATTTAAGAGTCCGTAGTAAAATAACACGAAGCTATTATTTTCGTTCGATCCATCCTAGAGTTCGTACTAGAATAACACCTTAAGACACAAATCAACCAAAACCCTAATGTCACCTAGATACTCCATTGTCACCTCAAGTATCCACGGGTCCGATTATACGATATGCATCACACAATCTCAGATTCATCTATTCAACCAACACAAAGAACTTCAAAGAGTGCCCCAAAGTTTCTACCGGAGAGTCAAGATGAAAACGTGTGCCAACCCCTATGCATAAGTTCACAAGGTCACTGAACCCGCAAGTTGATCACCAAAACATACATCAAGTAGATCACTTGATATCCCATTGTCACCACAGATAAGCGCATGCAAGACATACATCAAGTGTTCTAAAATCCATAAAGACTCAATCCGATAAGATAACTTCAAAGGGAAAACTCAATCCATTACAAGAAGATAGAGGGGGAGAAGCATCATAAGATCCAACTATAGTAGCAAAGCTCGCGATACATCAAGATCATGCCATCTCAAGAACACGAGAAAGAGAGAGATCAAAGACATAGCTACTGGTACAAACCCTCAGCTCCGAGGATGAACTACACCCCCCTCGTCATGGAGAGCACCTGGATGATGAAGATGGCCATCGGAGAGGGGTTCCCCCTCCGGCAGGGTGCCGGAACGGGTCTAGATTGGTCTTCAGTGGCAACAGAGGCTTTCGGCGTCGGAACTCCCGATCTAGGTTATTTTCTGGAGGTTTCTGTATATATATAGGAGGTGTTGGAGTCGGTAACAAGTAAGGGGGGGTCTCCCGGCTATCCACGAGGTAGGGGGCGCGCCTAGGGGGCACCCCCCACCCTCGTGGGCAGCCCGGGAATCTTCTGGTTCTCCTCCAGTACTCCTTGGGATTCTTCTGGTCCAAAAACAACCTTCGTTGAGTTTCAGGTCAATTGGGCTCCGTTTGGTATTCCTTTTCTGCGATACTCAAAACAAGGAAAAAACAGAAACTGGCACTAGGCTCTAGGTTAATAGGTTAGTCCCAAAAATCATATAAAAGTGTATAACGTATCAATGCCGCTCCATGATAGCATGCCAAGTTTCATGAATTTCAGACGAGTTTTGGATTTACTAGAATTTAAAAACAAAGTATCTCAATATTTTGCCGGCAATTAGCATTGCCCTGGTGTTTGAAATTCATTGCCATTTCTTGCATGGGACCTAAGCATGCACCCAAGGACAAACATTTTATATGTTAACCCATTTTTCTGCAATGGAGCATGTGCATGTAGTTCAAATTTGAATTATTCACATAAAATTCCTAGAAAACCCAATTAATGTATAAAAATGTCAAAGCGAACCACAAAAAATCCCTAAAATTGACACAACACTCCTATTGTTCTATGTTGACACTAGAAAAAATTTGAAAGCAGGAAGAGGTAACGGATATCGTTTCGTCCCCAAAGGTGGCACATTCCCTACCAAAACAATCAGGCTTGTTGTGAGAAACTCTAGTTTGCGAGAAACTTATACCCAAACCCGTCCCCAAATGTTACACAAATTTTACTATAGAATGTTGATCCCACTCCATGATAGCATGCCAAGTTTCATGAATTTCAGATGAGTTTTCGCTTTACCAGAATTTAAAAACCATGTATCTCAATGTTTGTGGCCGAGCGACAGTGGCAAGGTGTTGGACATTCATTCCCATTTCTTGCATGTGACGTAAGCATGCAACCAAGGACACACATTTGAATTTTGAAACCATTTATATGCACTGGAGCATGTGCATGTAGGTCAAATTTGAATTACACACATAAATACATAAAAATTCAGTTAATGTATATAAATGTCCAAGCGAACCTCAAAAAATTCCAAATATTGACACAACACTCATGTTGTTCTATGTTGACACTGGAAAAAATTGAAAGCAAGAAGAGGCAACGGATATCGTTTCGTCCCCAAGGTGGCACGTTCCCTAACGAAACCATCAGGCTTGTTGTGAGAAGCTCTGGTTTGCGAGATGCTTATACCCAAACCTGCCCCAAATGGGACAATATTTTTACCATGGCATGTTGATGCCCTTCCATGATATCTTCAATTCACTAGAATTTAAAAACCATGTATCTCAATGTTAGCGGTCGAGCGACAGTGTCAAGGGATTTGACATTCATTCTCATTTCTTGCTTGTGACCTAAGCTTGCAACCAAGGACATACATTTGATGTTTCAACCCGTTTTTATGCACTGGAGCATGTGCATGTAGTTCAAATTTTAATTATGCACATAAATGCATAGAAAACTCAGTTAATGTATAAAAATATCCAAGCGAAGCCCGAAAAATCCCAAATATTGACACAATACTCATGTAGTTCTATGTTGACACAAAAAAATGAAAGAAAGAAGAGGAAAGGGATATCGTCTCGTCCCCATGGTGGCACGTTCCCTACCAAAACCATCAGGCTTGTTGTGAGAAGCTCTGGTTTGTGAGAAGCTTATACCATAACCTGCCCCAAATGGGATAATATTTTACCCCATCATGTTGATGGCACTCCATGATAGCATGCCAAGGTTCATGAATTTCAGTCGAGTTTTGGATTTACTAGAATTACAAAAGAAAGTACCTCAACGTTTGCCGGAGAGCCATGGTGTCGTGGTGTTTGAAATTCATCCCCATTTCTTGCACGGGACATAAGCATCAACCCATGGACATGTTGGGGAACGTAGTATTTCAAAAAAATTCCTACGATCACACAAGATCTATCTACTAGAAGCATAGCAACGAGAGGGGAGAGTGTGTCCATGTACCCTCATACACCAGGAGCGGAAGCGTCTAGTGATGCAGTTGATGTAGTCGAACGTCTTCGCGATCCATCCGATCAAGCACCGAATGTACGTCACCTCCGCGCTCAGCACACGTTCAACTCGATGACGTCCCACGAGCTCTTGATCCAGCTGAGCTTCATGGGAGAGTTTTGTCAGCACGACGGCGTGGTGACGGAGATGATGAAGCTACCGGCGCAGGGCTTTGCTTAAGCACTGCAACGGTATGACCGAGGTGTGTTTCTGTGGAGGGGGGCACCGCACATGGGTAAAAGATCAATGATCAACTTGTGTGTCTAGAGGTGCCCCCCCTGCCCCCATATATACAGGAGCAAGGGGAGGAGGTCGGCCGGCCCCTATGGCGCGCCCTAGGAGGGCCACTCCTACTATGAATAGGAATCCTATTCCTAGTACGAGTCCACCAAGAGGGAGAGGGGGAAGGAAGGAGAGGGAGAGGAAGAAGGAAGGGGGCGCCGCCCCCTCCTCTCCTTGTCCAATTCAGACCAAGGGGGAGGGGCGTGCGACCCAACCCTGGCCGGCCCTATCTCTCTCTCTCTCCACTAAGGGCCCAAGTGGCCCATTAGTTCCCCCGGGGGGTACCGATACCTCTCTGGCACTCCGGTTTAATCCGAAACTTTTCCGGAACACTTCCGGTGTCCGAATATAGTCGTCCAATATATCAATCTTTATGTCTCGGACATTCCAAGACTCCTCGTCATGTCCGTGATCTCATCCGGGACTCCGAACTACCTTCGGTACATCAAAACTCATAAACTCATAATACCGATCGTCATCAAACGTTAAGCATGCGGACCCTACGGGTTCGAGAGCTATGTAGACATGACCGAGACATATCTCCGATCAATAACCAATAGCGGAACCTGGATGCTCATATTGGTTCATACATATTCTACGAAGATCTTTATCGGTCAAACCGCATAACAACATACTTTGTTCCCTTTGTCATCGGTATGTTACTTGTCCGAGATTCGATCGTCGGTATCACCATACCTAGTTAATCTCGTTACTCACAAGTCTCTTTACTCGTTCCGTAATACATCATCTCGTGACTAACTCATCAGTCATTTGCTTGCAAGGCTTATTATGATGTGTATTACCGAGAGGGCCCAGAGATACCTCTCCGACACTCGGAGTGACAAATCCTATTCTTGGTCTATGCCAACACCACGAACACCTTCAGAGATACCTGTAGAGCATCTTTATAATCACCCAGTTACGTTGTGAAGTTTCATAGCACACAAGGGGCTCCTCCGGTATTCGGGAGTTGCATAATCTCATAGTCATAGGAACATGTATAAGTCATGAAGAAAGCAGTAGCAGTAAAACTAAACGATCATAGTGCTAAGCTAACCGATGGGTCTTGTCCACCACATCATTCTCCTAATGATGTGATCCCGTTGATCAAATGACAACTCATGACTATGGATAGGAAACATAACCATCTTTGATCAATGAGCTAGTCTAGTAGAGGCATACTAGGGACATTATGTTTTGTCTACGTATTCACACATGTACTAAGTTTCCGGTTAATACAATTCTAGCATGAATAATAAACATTTATCATGATATAAGGAAATAAAAATAACAACTTTATTATTGCCTCTAGGGCATATTTCCTTCAGGACACATATATGATTTTACAACCCATTTTGGTGCACCGGAGCATTTACATGTAGTTTAATTTTGAATTGTGCAGCTGAAATGCCTAGAAAACCAAGTTAATGTATAAAAATGTCCAAACGATTACTAAATAATTCCAATTTTTTGATGACACACCAATAGTTTCATGTTCATTGCAGATAAAAGTTCTAGCAATTCAAACACCCTACTTTGCCGCTTTGACTCCATTATATAATTCCAATCAAGACGAAAAATCAGGTACTCCCTCCATTTTTGTACACAAGGCCACTATGAAAATTTACATCTATACAAGGCCACCAACGGTAATCGAGGCAAAATATTAATGATGTTTCCTCATACTAGTAACGCATGGCTTAATTACTATCATGCATGTAGTGGATGATAATGACAAACTCACCTACTTCCTCTCTCACGACCACTCAATTTCCTCTAATGTACATGCACCCTATTAATTAACCTGGTAAACGAGAAAACAAATTGGCATGTAAGGCACACATTAATTTTTATCTTGATATGTGTAATTTGAGTTTGTGGCCTTGTATATAAAATTAGAGGGAGTAGTTTGCACATAGTTTATTATCACCAACCGTGTGAGATGCAACACAAAATATCTTGGAGCACCATTGGAGTATAGTACGCATACGGCTTACATGAGAAAGTTTGTCGGCTATAGTCAACTATCGGTGTATCAAGCACACTAGCTCGCTCCCTAAATATCATTTCACTATTCAATCATCGCCGGTGAAAGATGGGGACATGGACCCGATACATGAGGGCAACTTCGATGGCCTATTCCGGCAAGAGAACCACCGCAGCCACCATGCACGTGCTAACAAGCTGCGTGAGCGCGACTGCAATATGCGACTGGGCGGCCAAGGCAGCCCAAACGGCTGCTGTTGCATCTCAGATGGCGGCGAGAACATCTGCCTTGGGGATAGCAACTGGCAAGAATGACACATCAAATGTCCGTCTAGCAGCGACGTCCTTAGCCCTGATGGAGGCTGCCCACTACCATGTCTAGGCCGCCCACGCCCAGCTCCTGGTAGTCACTACACAAATAGAACGAAGCTTCTCCGACAATGGTAGGCAACCCACGGCCGATGAGTTCGCAATCACCGAGAGCGTTCGAGCAGCCATTCGTTCCTTCGTGACATACCTTGCCACGACGGAGCCAGCCCAAGCCCAGATCACGGCCGCCCATGCTCAGCTCGTGGCGACCTATTCCAAAGAGATGGAGGACATTGATGGCGAGATGGTTACCGAGTATGGTTGTACCGCCCGGATAATTATGCTCCAATAATCTTCTGCTAATGATGCCACATCATCATATTACTGTTGCTAATCTTCGCTTACTCCACATCGCAATTCAAATTTGAAACCGGAGTTAAAGTCAAAATTTCAAATTTTGTCAAATGTGCAAACTAAAATGTTCAAGTTGATGCAAATAATAATTAGTTAATATTGGTGGTGAACCAACAATTTGTTTTAAACGTTTAACTGCTCTAAAATAAAGAAAACTAATAAACAGAAAATAAAGAAAAGGAAAAGTCAATAGAATAAAAGAAGGGGAAAAGGGATAAGGCCCCCTGGGCCAACAGGGCCAATCGGCCCAGCTGGCCTCCCGAACCAGGCCGGCCCAATTCCCCCTCCTATAATACCTGCCTCTCCGTGACCTAGCCCGATCCACACCCCCACTCCCCCTCGCTCTTCCCCCTCCCCACGACCCGATCTGGATCGGGGGCGCTCATCCCCCCGACCCCGACGACCGGGTCGCTCGTCGCCCGCCACCTCCAACCCCGTCTCTCCCGCACCGGCGCTGACCAGCCCCCGACGGCGGCGATCTTCCCCGGCGCCCCGCTGCCACCTCGCCGGACGCCCCTTCCTCGACCCCTCCCCGATCGGCCTCGTTGAGCCACGCCGCCCCCGTGCCTCTACAGCCGCTGGTGAGGCCCCGAGCCTCCGCCCCCCCTTTCCTATCATCGTCGTGCTTTGCCCGACCCCTGCAGTCGCCCGCTCGCACCACGTTTGGTTCGCCCCACCCCTGTCGCGCGGCTCCGCCGCCACCGCCATCTGACCGCGCTGACCAAATGCCCGCGCTGGATGTGCCCTCTCTCGCCTCCGCGTGCGTGCGCGCATGCCCACTCCGCTCCCTGGCCACCCGACACTGCCGTCAAGACCTTGTTTCCCCGCGCGCTCGCGTCCATTAGCCGCCGCTGCACGCCGACGCTCGCCGTTGCGTTGCTGCTTGCACCCCGCGACCGCTGCCCCTTCGCCCCTGCACAACCTCCGGCCTCCTTTCCTCGAGCCGGCCTTTTGCAGTCGCCGCCTAACCCGGTCGCCCCTTCACCGGTCGCCGCCTAGCCGCGCGCCCGTCGGCGCCCCCTCCGCCCCTCGCATCGCCATGACCCCCGCAGCCCCTGCCTCCCGCCCGCCTCCGTCGGGGCCACGCCAGGGGCCTCGCCTGGCCGCTCCCGCCCGCCTCCGTCGGTGCCGCACCAGGGGCCTCGCTTCGCCGCTCCCGCCCACCTCCTTCTAGGCCGCGCCGGGGCTTCGCCTGGCCGCTATCGGGTAGGCGCCCGGCGCCCACGCTCGCTCCCGCCCCGTTAGCCCGTGCCTGCAAGGCCCCTATGGCTATGGCACGTGGGGCCCACCCCTAGAGAAAAGAAAAGTTAATAAAATAATTGAAAAATATTAATAAAAATAATGATTAAATGATTAATTAATCTTAATTAACCTAATTAATTAGATTTGATAATCTAAAACATTAGTTAATTAGTTTCAGTCTATGACAGAACGGCCCTGCGGTCAGTTTGACTAAGTCAACACTGTTAACTGCTGACGTCATGCTGATGTCGTAATTATATTTTTCAATTAAATTAAATCTGTTAAATTAGAAAATGTATTAAAACTTTAAAATTTAATATAAAATAAATCGTAGATCAGATGAAAATACATTATACATGAAAGTGGCTCAGAACGACGAGACAGATCCGAATACACGGTCCGTTCGTCCGCCACATATTCCTAGCATAGCAAACATGCAACATTTCCCCCTCCGGTTCGCCTGTTAAAAAATGCCTAACACTGGGAATGCTTTCTCAGATGTTTTCCCCCTTCGGCGGTATCACGTAGCACTATGTTAGAACACCCCTGACACTGCTTACCGTCATGTCATGCACTTGTTTGCTATTTATTTATTTTTTCTTCCCCCTCTTCTCTCCGGTAGACTCTGAGATCGAGCTGCTACCGGGTACAACTACGCCTCTGACGACCAGGCCCCTCACTAATGGAGCCCCCCCTTTGATCATCCCGATATCGGTCGGTCTATTCTCTCTCATGCTTGCATTAGATTTTGCTACTGTTATTTGTTTGATCCTATTCTGATGCATAGCCTGCTTTTTTACTTACTATTGTTACCTACATGCTTATCCTAAACTTCTTAGTATAGGTTGGATAGTGATCCATCAGTGACCCCCCACCTTGTCCTTGTTGCCCATGCTTCATCATCGACGACTCGATCAACGTGATCGACGACTAGAGCCCAACACCTCACATCACTTCCCCCCTTAGTTGTATGACTATGCGGAGATACTATCGAGTGCCGAAAGTGATACCTCGTAACGCACTCCTGATGATGACTCTGTAGTGTAGCTATTCGGTCAAGGTCATCGAGGGTGATTCCTATTTCACCATTCCCGATACGACTCTATCGTGCAACCCCTCAAGTGTGAACCTCGAGGGTGATTCCTCCTAAGTTCACCTTGATGATTACATCAAGTGGAATCCACCGAGGGTGATTCCTCGGGGTTTCCCCGTTGGTGTTTGGACACACGGTTACCCGGACTTTATGTGAGACCTGTTAAAGTCGGGTTAGCCCTAAGGGGTACCTGTGAGTTGATGTGAAAGTCGGGCGGGCCCGTGGAGCATTCACAAGATAATTATGAGGCACGGGCGGGCAGGCAGGCCGCCCCCGAGTGGGCTGGGCTAGCCCTTGCCATATTTCCTCGAGAAGGGGCGACGGGGTCACATTATCGTGAGTCTCTGCTCGTCTTCATGAGCCCCTAATACACTAATGGTTTGGGTATTTGATTTGAATTGGCCTCTAGCCTTTACGCACTAACCGCCACGCGAGAATAGTTATGGGCATCGGCACCGTGGTATCAGTCGAAGCTTTGTCAGACGCCTAGTTCAGCATTGCGGCACGGCCTGGTCGGTGCCTCAGTGGAGGTGGCTTGGATCGCCCTACGCGCAACGATCCGGAGTGCAACGAGCGATCGCCCATGACTCTGGAGTGCTTAGGATGTAGACCGGCGGGGACCTCTCTGTTGAGCCAAGGTAGGGCTGCGACTTGTTGATGTTCCGAGGCCGGGCATTGACCCAGAAATGTGTGTCCGACCAGAGATGATCGAGCGTGAGGGTAACGTGGTGCACCCCTACAGGGAAGTTATCTATTCAAATAGTCGTGCCCATAGTAATGGACGTTCAGTCTTATATGCTGATCTACTAAAACTAGAAATGGATACCTGAGATATGTGATGGATATTGTTACCACATGCTTGTTAATTAAAATGTTATACTGTCTTTCCTTCTACTGCCGCAAGATGTTGGTTTCCAGAAGATGGTTGAAGATGCTAGTCTTCGATAGGCTAGGCCTTTCCCTCTATTCTGGCATTCTGCAGTTCAGTCCACATATACAACTCATTCCTTTCATACTAATGCGTACTTAGTATTTATCTGATGCTTGCGAGTACTTTGGATGAGTACTCGTCGTTGCTTTGCTCCCCACTTTTCCCCTTCTTCTTCTTTCTAGTTGTTGCAACCAGATGGCGGATCCCAGAAGCCACATGCCACCCCAGTCGACTACTAATACTACCACGACGGAGCCTACTACTACGTGGATGCCGCTGATGACCAGGAGTAGTTAGGAGGTCCCAGGCAGGAGGCCTTGCCTCTTCAATCGTTGATGTTTGTGCTAGCCTTCTTAAGGCAAAACTTGTTTAACTTATGTTTGTACTCAGATATTGTTGCTTCCGCTAACTCTGTTGCTTTCGAGCTTCTATATTCGATCCCTCGAGGCCCCTGGCTTGTAATATGAAGCTTGTATTATTTTAATTTGTATCTAGAGTTGTGTTGTGATATCATCCCGTGAGTCCCTGATCTTGGTCGTACACATTTGCGTGCATGATTAGTGTACGGTCAAATCTGGGTGTCACAAGTTGGTATGAGAGCCGACTGCCCGTAGGATCCCCCTTTCCAACTCCTTGGCCGAATTTGAGTCTAGCCTTTCAAAAACCATTTTACTAACATGGTTGTGCGGCTTACGGGCCCACGTCGCCAATTGGGTGGTATTAGGATCTTTTATTCCTCGTCTATACTATGGGATTCTGATATCTCTTCTCTTCGGGTTAAATGAATTTGCTAACTCTAACAATAGGATCCCGTGACCACATTCACCCCAAAGATGGATAAAGCCATAGTTTTTCCTTAGAATAGTAGTTGTGAATAGTGCACACTATGTCCTGTTGACTACTATGGTCCATTCATAGTGTTTCTTTCACTATGGAAGTTTCGCCATGAACGGTCACTAGTCTTAGCAAATGCTCAATGCTAAACTACCCCCTGTTACGTTTTAGCAGGATGGTCAATGATCCTCCACCTCCACCCTACATTGCGGCAATGATGCAATAGTTTGAGCTGAATCATCAGTATATGATTGGAGTAATTTGCTCAACTTCCAAACCAGAATGCTCATCAACAGCCTGCCCCAGTAACACTGCCAGAATTTGTGCGCCTCAACCCATCCATTTTCCGCAACTCCACCAATCCTATGGATGTTGATGATTGGCTTCGTGACATCCTGTTCGAGATGGAGTCAGCTAATGTTGCACTTGCCAGTTACGTCACCTTTGCGACATTTCACTTGAATGGTCCAGCTGCTCACTCGTGGGAAAGCCACATGACTATGCTGCGTGTAGAAACTGTAACCACTTGGCAGGAATTTCAGTTAGCCTTCCTTGCACGGCACATTCCTCAAGGTCTGATGGACCAGAAGAAGAAGGAGTTTCGCAAATTCTAAAAGGGGACAATGACTGTGGAAGAATATCAGAGGAAATTCCTTGAATTATCCCGCTATGCCGAGGATGACGTCGACACCGACGCTCGCAAGTAGGAGAAATTCGTGAAGGATTGCGTCCCGATATAAAGCTCGCACTTGTTGCTCATGATTGCGTAGACTTTGCGACACTTGTCAGCCAAGCGTTCCAAACTGAAACTGGTCTAACCGACCGAACTGAAACTGGTCTGACCGAGTACCAGGAGTCGCTAAAGCGTACTCGAGATGTTGGCACATCCTCAAGTCAGCCTACTCAGAAACATCGATTCTGGATCCCGCACAGTGTTCATCATCGACCTGCTCCAACCCCAAGGCCGTCTTATGTTGCACCTCATCTGCCTCCGTCGCCGAGTCAACTAGCTATTCAGGGTGGACAGTCCAATACTGGGGCTCCTCCCCATAATGATGGCTTATGCCGCAAGTGTGGACAACCAGGGCACCTTGCTATCAACTTTTGCACGGGTGAGCCGCAAAATGCTTAACATCCTCCTATTGGTCATAAGAACGGCCGTCGAACCCATCATACCCGAAGTGGTAGTGCCAGACCACCTGCTATGGCTGGTGGTCAAGTCACCCATGTCAAGATTGAAGAAGCTCGTGAGTCCCCAAAAATCGTGATGGGTACCCTTCACGTTAATTTTGTGCCGGCTTCTGTTTTCTTTGATTCAAGAGCATCACATGCCTTTGTGTCCCAACAATTTGCTCAGTTGCATGGGCTAGGTATGGAAAATTTGCCCACTCCTTTAGCGATTCAATCACCGGGATCCTAGTGGCAAACCACAATGTTATGCCATCGCAACAAAATCGAGATTTGAGGTCTACTATTTCCAGCTTCTCTCATTGTGTTCGGACCTTCAAACATTGCCATCATTATTGGTATGGATTGGTTGACAACCCATAATGCTTTGATTGACTGTGCTGCCAAGACAGTCCAGCTCAGTCACCATCCTGGCCAAATAGTCCAATACCCAGTCCGATCAGCTCAGGATGCCAAGAATCAGATATATGTTCTGAATGCATTGAATGCCTCACCTCTTGAAGGACTAGAGAACATTCTAGTCATTCATGAGTTCGAAGATGCCTTTCTAGAAGAACTTCCAGGAATACCCCCTGCTAGAGATGTCGAATTCGTCATAGACTTGAAGCCGGGCACTACTCCTATAGCCAAGCGGCCATACAAGAAGCCACCACATGAACTCCATGAGCTTAAGGAGGAAATCGACACTTCACTTCATCAGAGTTTTATCCGTCCTAATTCCTCTACTTGGGGAGCACCTTCTCTCTTTGTCAAGAAGAAGGATGGTACAGATCATTCGATCCAAGATTACCGACCTATCAACCAGGCAACAATTCAGAACAAGTATCCACTTCCCAGAATCAACGATCTGTATGATCAACTTGCTGGTTCCCCAGTATTCTGTAAACTTGATTTGAGGTTGGGTTACCACCGGATTCTGGTTCATGAAGAGGATATTCCCAAGACCGCATTCGTTACTCGATATGGTTCATACGAGTACACCGTCATTTTCTTTCGGCCTAACCAATGCTCCAGCAACGTTCTCCCGATTGATGAACTATATATTCATGGAATACCTCGACAAGTTCATTGTGGTTTATGTGGATGATATCCTTGTATACTCCAAGAACAAAGAAGAACATGCTGAACATCTTCGTCTTTTTCTGGAAAAGCTTCGAGAACATCAATTGTATGCTAAGTATTCCAAGTGTGAGTTCTGGCTACCCGAAGTAACCTACATTGGTCATGTTATCTCCTAGGATGGTATTGCCGTCAACCCTGAGCGAGTTCAAGCTATTCTCGATTGGACTCCGCCGAAGAATATCAAACAACTCAGAAGTTTTCTCGGACTCGCCAGCTATTGCCGTCGATTTGTCGAGAACTTCTCCAAGATTGCCAAGCCCCTGACTAGTCTACTTCACAAATGTGTCAAGTTCGAATGGACAGAAAAGTGTCAAGAAAGTTTCCAGGCACTCAAAGACAAGCTGAGTTCTGCCCCAGTGCTTGCTCCTCCATATACTAAAAAGGATTTAGTTATTTACTGCGACGCTTCATGTCAAGGATTAGGCTGTGTCCTAATGCAAGAGCGCAGAGTGATTGCTTATGGCTCTTGTCAATTGCGCCCTCACGAAGAGAACTACCCAGTTCATGACCTCGAACTTGCTACTGTCATATATGCACTGAAACATTGGCGACGTTAGCTTCTCGGTAATCATTGCGAGATCTTCACCGACCACCAAAGTCTGAAGTATCTGTTTACTAAAACAGATTTAAACCTCCATCAGTAGAGATGGATGGAGACTGTAGCTAATTTTGACTTGGGGTATTTCTTATACACTGGGCAAGGCTAATGTAATGGCTAATGCATTGAGTCGCAAGTCTTATTGTAACACCTCCAGGTTCGAAAAGTTCAGCCCTCGCTTGTTGAAGAATTCAGAAAGTTGAACCTCCATATCGTTCCTCCTGGAGCACTCGCACCCCCTCCTCCAAAGTTTCGCAAGATGAACCTCCGTGTTGTTCCCCAGGGTTACATCAATACCATGGCAGTCAAACCAGATCTCTTGGACATTATCAAGAGGCTGCAGAGATATGACTGTCAAGTTGAGAAGATTAAGCGCAACCTCGTAGAAGGAAGGCCCTCGTTCTTCACTGTTGAAGATTATGACACCTTGTTCTTTAAAGGTCGCCTAGTAGTTCCTTCAAAAGACAACCTGGATATGACTCAGAAGGTTATGAAGGAAGGTCATGACACTCTGTTGTCTATTCACCCCTATAGCACCAAGATGTACCAAGATATTCGTCAGAGGTTCTGGTGGTCAAATATGAAGAAAGACATTGCTCGTTATGTTGCTGAAGGTGACGTTTGTTGTCGTATTAAAGCAGAACATCAAAGGCCTGCTGGAACTCTGCAACCTATCTCTATTCCTAAATTGAAATAGGACCATCTTGAAATGGACTTCGTCACTAGTTTTCCCAAATTGCAGAAAGGTATGATGTTATTCTTGTCGTCATTGACCGGCTTTCTAAAGTTGCACACTTCCTGGCCGTCAAAGAAACGATCACTGCTAGTCAGCTGGCAACCCTCTATATGTTTAGAATTGTTTCACTTCACGGTATTCCACTGGTTATCAGCTCAGAGCGTGGCACCTTATTCGCTTCAAGATTTTGGGCAAGTTTCCAAAAAGCTATGGGAACTCATTTGTCATTCAGCACTTCTTTTCACCCTCAGTCTCCGTGACAAGTTGAACGTGTCAATCAAGTTCTTGAAGACATGCTTCGAGCTTGTGGTATTTCCTTCAGCAAGAAATGGGAGGAATCTCTCCCGTATGCCAAGTTCTCCTACAATAATAGCTAGCAAGCTAGTCTAAAGATGGCTCCATTTGAAGTGTTATATGGACGAAAGTGCCGAACCCCTCTGAACTGGTCAGAAACTAGGGAATGTCCACTCTTTGGTCTAGATATATCTAACACATCGAAGAACAAGTCCACGTCATTCGCGAGAATCTCAAGACTGCTCAGTCACGTCACAAGAGTCAGTATGACCGTCATCACAAAGACATGGTCTATCAACCTGGCGAAAAGGCTTATCTTCGAGTTACACCAATGAAGGGTGCACACCGCTTCGGGATCAAGGGCAAGCTAGCTCCTCACTATATTGGTCCATTCACTATTCTGGAAAAGGCGTGGGAAAGTGGCATATCAGTTGGAACTTTCGTCAAACCTTTCTCAGGTTCACGATGTGTTCCACGTGTCACAGGTCCACCGCTGCTTCAAGGACCCAATCCGCAGTGGATCATGAAGTGCTCGAGTTGCAACAAGACCTCTCCTATAAAGAACATCCGGTCCGCATTCTCGATCAAGCTGAACGCCGCACACGTCAAAAGGCAATCAAGTTCCTCAAGGTCCAGTGGTCGCATCACTCTGAAGATGAAGCCACTTGGGAATGCGAGGATCGTCTTCGTGAAGAATACCCCGAGTTGTTTCCTTCTACCTCCTAAATCTCGGGACAAGATTTCTAATATTGGAGGATAATTGTAAAGCCCGGATAATTATGATACAGTAATCTTCTGCTAATGATGCCACATCATCATATTAGTGTTGCTAATCTTTGCTTGCTTCACATCGCAATTCAAAACCGGAGTTAAATTCAAATTTTCAAATATTGTCAAATGTGCAAACTAAAATGGTCAAGTTGATGCAAATAATCATTAGTTAATATTGGTGGTGTACCAACGATTTGTTTTAAATGTTTAACTGCTCTAAAATAAAGAAAACTAATAAACAGAAAATAAAGAAAAGGAAAAGGCAATAGAATAGAAAAAAGGGAAAAGGGAGAAGGCCCCCTGGACAAACTGGGCCAATCAGCCCAGCTGGCCTCCCGAACCAGGCCGGCCCAATTCCCCCTCCTATATAACCTACCCCTCTATGGCCTAGTCCGATCCACACCCCCACTCCCCCTTCGCTCTTCCCCCTTCCCACGACCCGATCTGGATCGGGGGCGCTCATCCCCCCGACCTCGACAACCGTGTCGCCCGACACCGCCAACCCGTCTTTCCCGCGCTAGCGCTGACCAGCCCCCCCCCATCGCCACTACTGCCACGGACGAGCCTCCCGATGACGGCGATCTTCCCCGACACCCCGCTCCCACCTCGCGGGACGCCCCTTCCTCGACTCCTCCCCGATCGGCCTTCTCGAGCCACGCCGCCCCCGTGCCTCTACAGCCGCTGGTGAGGTCCCAGGCCTCTGCCTCCCCCTTTCCTATCGTCGCCGCGCTTACCCGACCCCTGTAGTCACCCACTCGCACCACGTTTGCTCCGCCCCGCCCCTATCCCGCGGGTCGCCGCCACCACCATTTAACCGCGCTCGCCGCATGCCGGCGCTAGACGCACCCTCTCTCGCCTCTACGTGCGTGCGCACGCGCCCGCCCTGCTCCCTGGACGCCTGATGCTGCCTTCGGGACCCAGTTTCCCCGCGCGCCCGCGTCCATTAGCCGCCGCTGCATGCCGGCGCTCGCCGCTGCGTTGTTGCCTGCACCCCGCGTCCGATGCCCCTTCACCCATGCGTCGCATCTGGCCTCTTCTCCCCCCGCCAGCCCTTCGCAGCCGCTGCCTAACCCGGTCGGCCCTTCGCTGCTTGCCGCCTAGCCGCACGCCCGTCGACGTAGCCCTCCGCTCCTCGCACCCCCGCGACCCCCGCAGCCCCTGCCTCCCGCCCGCCTCCGCCGGGGCCACGCCAGGGGCCTCGCCTGGCCGCTCCCGCCCGCCTCCGCCAGGGCCGCGCCAGGGGCCTCACCTGGTTGTTCCTGCCAGCCTCCGCCAGGGCAGTGCTGGGGCCGCGCTAGGGCCTCGCCTGGCCGCGATCGGGGAGGCGCCCGGCACCCACGCCCGCTCCCGCCCGTTAGCCCATGTGCCTATGGCACGTGCGGCCCGCCCCTGGAGAGAAAAGAAAAGATAAAAAAATTAATGAATTTAATGATTATATAATTAATTAAATGACTAATTAACTTAATTAATTAATCTTAATTAACCTAATTAATTAGATTTGATAATCTAGAACATTAGTTAATTAGTTTTAGTCTATGACAGAACGGTCCCGCGCGTCACTTTGACAAAGTCAACAGTGTTGACTAATGACGTCATCTTGAAGTCATAAGTCTAATTTTCAATTAAATTAAATCTGTTAAATCAAAAAATGTTCTAAAACTTTAAAATTTATTATAAAATAAACCGTACCTCGAATGAAAATACTTTATATATGAAAGTTGCTCAGAACGACGAGACGGATCCGAATACACGGTCCGTTTGTCCGCATAGCAAATATGCAACATTTCCCCCTCGGCTTCGCCTGTCCGAAAATGTCTAACACCGGGAATGCTTTCCCGAATCTTTTCCCCCTTCGCCGGTATCGTGTAGGACTACGTTAGAATACCCTCGACACCGCTTACCATCGTGTCATGCACTTGCTTGCCATGTATTTATTGTTTCTCCCCCCTCTTCTCTCTGGTAGACTCCGAGACTGACACTACTACCGGGTACGACTACGCCTCTGACGACTAGGCCTTTTCAGCGGAGCTTCCAGGCAAGCCCCCCCTTTGATCAACCCCATATCGCCCAGTCTATTTTCTCTCATGCTTGCATTAGATTTTGCTATTGTTATTTGTTTGATCTTATTTTAATGCATAGCCTGCTTTTGTATCTGCTATTGTTAACTACCTGCTTACCCTAAACTGCTTAGTATAGGTTGGATAGTGATCCATCAGTGACCCCCACCTTGTCCTTGTTACCCCTGCTTCATCATCGATGACTCGATCAACGTGATCGATGACTAGAGCCTGACACCTCACATCACTTCCCCCCGTAGTTGTATGACTATGCGGAGATACTATCGAGTGCAGAGGGTGATACCTCGTAACGCACTCCTGATGATGACTCTGTAGTGTAGCTATTCTGTCGTGGTCATCGAGGGTGATTCCTCTTTCACCATTCTTGATACGACTCTGTTGTGCAATCCCTCAAGTGTGAACCTCGAGGGTAATTCCTCCACATCGAGTGGAACCCACAGAGGGTGATTCCTCGGGGTGTCCCCCTTGGTGTTTGGACACATGGTTACCCAGACTTTACTTGAGACCTGTTAAAGTCGGGTCGGCCCTGAGGGGTACCCGCGAGTTGATGTGAAAGTCGGGCGGGCCCGTGGAGCACTGATAACCCACAAGTGTAGGGGGTCAGTTCTAGCCTCTTTCGATAAGTAAGAGTGTCGAACCCAACGAGGAGCTAAAGGTAGAACAAATATTCCCTCAAGTTCTATCGACCACTGATACAACTCTACACGCGCTTGATGTTTACTTTACCTAGAACAAGTATGAAACTAGAGGTACTTTGTAGTTTTTGTGGGATAGGTTTACAAGAATATATAGAGCACGTAAATATAAACTAGGTGCTGTTTAGGTAAAGATGTAATAAAGTTAGTATAGCAAGTGTGGAAAAGTGGTGGTAGGAGTTGCAAAATTGCCCCTAAGCAATTGACTACGTTACTAAACCGATAGAAGTTTTATGTGGGAGAGGCAACTGCTAGCATGTCATCCCTGACTTGCAATTCTATGCACTTATGATTGGAACTATTAGCAAGCATCCACAACTACTAACGTTCATTAATGTAAAACCCAACCATAGCATTATGATATATTGGCCCCCCTTCAATCCCATATGCATCAATTTCTATGCTAGGTTGAAGCTTCTGTCACTCTTGCCCTCCAATATGTAGTCCTATCAACATACAACTAACCTATGGTGTGTTCCACGAGCGCGCTCATGTGATGGGCACCAAAGGACAGCAATATAACCACAAGCAATTTAAATCAATCATAGCAATTCACCAATCACCGATAGGGCAACGAAAATCTACTCAGACATCATATGATGGCAACACATCATTGGATAATAATATGAAGCATAAAGCACCATGTTCAAGTAGAGGGTACAACAGGTTGCAAGAGAGTGGACTACTATAAATAGATGGGGGAAGGTGATGGAGATGTTGGTGAACATGACGGAGTTGTTGGTGTAGATCGCCGTCACACGATGATGGCCCCGGCGTCGTTCCGGCGCCACCGGGAGAGAGGGGGAGAGATCCCCCTCCTCCTTCTTCTTCCTTGACCTTCTCCCTAGACTGGAGAAGGGTTTCCCCTCTGGTCCATGGCCTCCATGGCAGCGCAGGGGCGAGAGCCCCTCCGAGATTGGATTTGTCTCTCTATCTCTCTCTGTTTCTGCGTTCGCAGATTCTGGCCTTTCACCGTTTCTTATATTCCCGGAGATCCGTAACTCTAATTGGGCTAAATTTTTGACAGGATTTTTATCCGGATATGAGCTTTCCTGCAGCGAAAGAAGGGCACCAACCACTTTACGGGGTGTCCACGAGGGTTAGGGGCGCGCCCCCTGCCTCGTGGCCCCCTCGGGCATCGTCTCGCGTTGATTCCACTTCCCAAAATTCACATATATAAAATTCTCCATTTGTTTTTATCCTGTTTGGACTCCGTTTGATATGGATATTCTACGAAGCAAAAAACATGCAACAAACAGGAACTGGCACTGGGCACTGGATCAATATGTTAGCCCCAAAAATAGTATAAAAAGTTGCCAAATGTATGTATAAGTTGTAGAATATTGGCATGGAACAATAAAAAATTATAGATACGACGGTGACGTATCAAGCACCCGCGAGATAATTATGAGGCACGACCGGGCAGGCAGGCCGCCCCCGACTGGGCTGGGCTAGCCCTTGCCGTATTTCCTCGAGACAGGACGATGGGGTCACATTATCGTGAGTCTCTGCTCGTCTTCACGAGCCCCTAATACACTAATGGTTTGGGTATTTGATTTGAATTGGCCTCTGGCCTTTACGCACTAACCGCCACGCAAGAATAGTTATGGGCCTCAGCATCGTGGTATCAGCCGAAGCTTTGTCAGACGTCCAGTTCAGCCTTCCAGCACGGCCTGGTCGGCGCCCCAGTGGAGGTGGCCTAGATCGCTCTGCGCGCAAAGGTACGGAGTGCAATGGGTGATTCCCATGACCCCAGAGTGCTTAGGATGTAGACCGGCGGGGACCTCTCTACTGAGCCTAGGTAGGGATGCAACGTGTTGATCTTTCGATGCCGAGCATTGACCCAGAAAAGTGTGTTCGGCTAGAGATGATCCAGCGTGAGGTTAACGAGGTGCACCCCTGCATGGAAGTTATATATTCGAATAGCCATGTCCACGATAATGGACGTTCAGTCTTATATCCTGATCTACTACAACTAGAAATGGATACCTGAGATATGTGATGGATATTGTTACAACATGCTTGTTAATTAAAATGTTATATCATATTTCCTTCTACTGCCGCAAGATGGTGGTTTCCAGAAGATGTTTGAAGATGCCAGTCTTTGACAGGCTAGGCCTTTCCCTCTATTCTGGCATTCTGCAGTTCAGTCGACATATACAGCTCATTCCTTTGATACTAATGCATACTTAGTATTGATCTGATGCTTGCGAGTACTTTGGATGAGTACTCACAGTTACTTTGCTCCCCCTTTTTCTTCTTTCTAGTTGATGCAACCAGATGGCGGATCCCAGGAGCCAGATGCCACCCCAGTCGACTACTACTACTACTACCCCGATGGAGCATACTACTACATGGAGGCCGCTGATGACTAGGAGTAGTTAGGAGGTCCCACGCAGGAGGCCTTGCCTATTCGATCGTTGATGTTTTTGCTAGCCTTCTTAAGGCAAAACTTGTTTAAATTATGCCTGTACTCAGATATTGTTGCTTCCGCTAACTCTATTGCTTTCGAGCTTCTGTATTCGATCCCTTGAGGCCCCTGGCTTGTAATATGAAGCTTGTATAATTTTAATTTGTGTCTAGAGTTGTGTTGTGATATCATCCCATGATTCCCTGATCTTGGTCGCACACATTTGCATGCATGATTAGTGTACGGTCAAATCGAGGGTGTCACAATGGTGTGATGGATGCCGTGGAGCCCCTACCCCGGGAGGTCGTCGGGCGCGAGCTGGCCATGGAGGAGGCGGCGGAGATCGACGAGCGCCAGCCGGAGTAGTACTCTTTGTTTTTTTTAATTAAGAGCGCTGGTCTTTAATTTGTTAGAGTAATGTTTAGGTCAGCCAACTTTGTTTAATTTTTGAGCTTACCCGATTAAAAAGTGTTGGTGTGCTGTAGTATCCATTGCGTACCCAAATTATGCAATGACGTGGACGACCACTAACCAGGGAAATTCAGACCAAAATTTGCACGTTCACACTCATCACACACGGGGTAAGCTATATGAATCGTTTGTGATGTTCACTTATCGTACACAGTGCTGATTAAGGGACCGTGTCTGATGACACTTCGTGCACCAGTTTTTTCGTTGCACTGATCAAAAAATTTTGTCTTCCATGCAAATATCTACCTCCGCGCCCCTTCCCCTTACCAAAAGCAACATTTCACCTGTTTCTGCCTTCCTTTCCAAGTTGAAACCTTCACCCCTTGCTTGCAGAGCCACCTCCTCGCCGGCGACCCTCCTTTACGCTGCTCGGCCTTGTCTATCCATGCAGGTAATCCACACCCGACACCCATCCTCCTCCTTCCACATCTCACATGGCCCGATCGCCGGCGTGACTGAGCGAGTCCTCGGTTATCTGGATTACTTGATATGGGCCGGATTGGTGGGCCGTGAAGATCAACACAGAGGATTGTCCCTCGTGTCCGGATAGGACTCCTATGTGCGTAGAATGGAAAGTTTGAGTCTGTGTGTAATATTTTCTTCCTCTAGAAGATGATTCTGTACAACCCTAGGCCCCTTCGGTGTATATATAAACCGGAGGGTTGAGTCCATAGAGGCTATCACAACTACCATAGGCTAGACATCTGGGGTTTAGCCATTACAATCTCGAGGTAGATCAACTCTTTTAATCCCCATATTCATCAAGATCAATCAAGCAGGAAGGAGGGTATTACCTACATTAAGAGGACCCGAACCTAGATAAACATCATGTCCCGGTTCCTCCTCTTACCACCGATCCTCATATACACAGTTCGGGACCCCCTACCCGTGATCTACCGGTTTTGACACCAACATTGGTGCTTTCATTGAGAGTTCTGCTGTGTTGTCAACGGAAGGATTGATGGCTCGCTTTGTTGTCGGCGACGGCGCTGCCTATGGGGAGATCTATCTCCCCGGTCAGCTTTTCGTGTTTGGTGGCTTCATGCTTTGTGCCAACTTAGATGATCGCCTCGAGCAGATTGATAGCTACGCCTCTGGTCAACAGATCAGATTCAGAAACCTGAATTACATCACTAATATCCAAGGGGATCTAGTCTTCGAGGGATACGCGACCTCGGCCGCCGCTCCCTGCCTACACGGAGATGATCCGTCGGACCAATTGTCCGATCCTGCCCTGGGGTCAACACTCACGTTTGCTCTGGCCTTAGATCCGGAGCAGGTCACTTCATGTGAAGACGGGAGGCTAAACCCCGCCGGACTCTTCACCCCCAAGAAGTTTCTCACAGGAGACCCGTAGGCGACCGCGCCACTAGTGGACACAGAGCTAAACGGAACTCTTCCCATGGCTAGGGAGCTGGATTTTCTTCTTGATACGGGCTCTAAACTCTTGAGATCCGCATCCTCTGAGCTCCACCTGGCAGTTAACACCGGCCCCAGCTCTCCGGGCCCTCAGACTCCTATCCATCTCTCACGCCTAAACGAGGCGCTGTACTCGATGCAATCCCTCGCCCTCACGGAGGCTGCACCTCCGAACTATGCCCAATTCAAAATGGGAGCTGAAACTAGCGAATTTTGCTTCCCACCCAACCCACTTGGTAGCCACGGTCTAAGACTTAACCGATGTACTAGACTATGCTTCTGAAGACTTCGATGGCATGGACCACAATGTCGAAGCTGATCTAGGTCGAAACCCGGCCATCATCGGGCGATGGACGGCCACTTCAACCTATGACGTATACATGGTGGACGTTCCCAATGCGAAGGATGACGATGGCGCTAATGATCCAGAGGAGGATAAGCCCATCAATGAACCTGCTAAGCGTCCGCATCAGCGGTGCCTCTCACAATCGCATCGAGAAAGGGAAAGTAATACCGGCACCGGAGAAAATCTGGCTCCGGAGGATGCCGAAGACCCGTAGAGCCAGTGTTAGAGCAGGAAGAGCGGCAGGATGGCCAATGCAGTCCCAAACAACTCACCAATCACAATGATTTTCGAAGACAGTAACTACCTACCTGTCTCCGAAGAGGATGTCAGCCTCGAAGACGAGGAATTTATCGTCCCAGAGGAACCCCTCGAACAACAATGCTTTCAGCTATGGCTTATTGCCATAGCAAGGAGCCTGAAAAAGCAGCAGCAGCGGCTTAAAGCCAAACAGGATACGCTCAATGACAGATATAATGAAGTGCTAGATGCTGAAGAAAGATATGGCCATGAGCGCCAAACAAAGAGCTATCTCAAGCGCAAGTTGCTGCCACAATTCGACGACGAGGCCCTTGCGCCAATTCCGTCGAGGCACGAACAGGCCGATCAACTGGACCGACCACCTCGTGGATGGGTCAAAGCGGCTAGCAATGTCGTATACCAGCCGCACCTACCCATCGTAATGGAATGGATATAGTGGCTCAGGGCCACAAGTATGACTTATGTCGGGACATGAAAATAAAGCCGGTCAGACCAGATCGATCTACGGGTCAAGATGACATGCTCCCACATGGTATGGTGGCTATCAAGCCAAGCATACCGAATATAATCAAGTTCGGAGTCAACACGGAACATAGATGCCGTCCGAACTACGTTGTGATTTCGCATCATACAGGGATGCTGCGCACCCTATGTGCTTTACTGATGAGGTGATGGATCACCAATTTCCGGAAGGGTTTAAACCCATAAGCATCGAGCCGTACGATGGAACGACTGATCCTGCTGTATGGATTGACGAATTTATTCTCCACATCCACATGGCTGGTGGAGATGACCTCAATGCCATCAAATACCTCCCTCTAAAGTTGAAAGGTCCAGCACGACACTAGTTGAACAGCCTCCCGTAGAACTCCATTGGAAGCTGGGAAGATTTAGAGGATGCTTTCCGGGATAACTTTCAGGGGACTTATGTCCGGCCACCAGCTGCTGATGATTTAAGTCACATAATCCAGCAACCCGGGGAGTCAGCCCACAAGCTTTGTAATCGGTTCTTAACTAAAAAGAACCAAATCGTCGACTATCTAGACGCCAAAGCTTTACGTCATTCAAACACAGTGTCCGAGATGAATGGCTTGCATGACACCTCAGCCAGGAGAAGCCGAAGACCATGGCAGCTCTTACTGCACTTATGACCCGCTTTTGCGCGGGCGAAGGCAGTTGGTTGGCTCGTAGAAGCAACTGTACCAGCGACCCTGGCACTTCCGAAGCCAGGGATGGCAATGGCAGGCCACGATGCAACAAGTACAAGTGACGGAACAATAACGGAGAAACGGATGACACGGTAGTGAATGCCGGATTCAGCGGCTCCAAATCCAGTCAGCGGAAGAACCCGTTCAAAGGTAACAGGGACGGTCCATCCAACCTAGACTAAATATTAGAGAGACCTTGCCAGATTCATGGCAACCCTGACAAACCTGCAAACCACACCAATAGAAATTGGTGGTTCTTCAAGAAGGTCGTCAAGTTAAATGCCGAACACAAGGGGAAAGGACCTCAAAGTGAGGACGAGGACGAGCCTCGCCCACCAAATACTGGGGGACAAAAAAATTCCCCCTGAGGTGAAAACGGTGAACATGATCTACGCCACCCATATCTGATGTAGGGTGGAACCCTAGATGGTCGATCTTTCACGAAAAGGAGGGATCCCAAGGATGAACACGAGGTGCACGAGGAGAAAACACAAGAGGACAAGAAGGAAACACTCCAATCAACACGTTTAGGTCACACAAATGCTAGATCCGGGTACACAAAGTGCGATACACGATACACGATCAACTAAGGATGATACAAGAGGCGGTAGTCATCTCCGTGAGGAGGTCTTGATGTTCTTCTCCGTGAAGGAGGTCTTGAATCTGGTGGATCTTCTCCGAAGAGGCCGCGGTCTCGTAGGAGAGGAACCACTCAGGTCTAAAATGAGCTATCACAAAGCTACCTAGCACGAAGGAAGTCAACGAGTATATATTACATGGGATGACGCTGTCGGGTCGGACGTCCACTGGGTCACCGGACGTCCGGTGGCTCGGGAGGGACCGGACGTCCGGTAATCCTCGGATTTCCGCCATTTACGTTCTGTGGTATGTGTCACGGACGTCCGGTGGCTTCCAGTCGTCTGGTCGTCTGGGAGTCGTCGGTCGTCCAGTGATCGTCAGACGTCTGGTGCCTGGAGGTGACTGGTCGTCTGGTAGGGGCCGGACGTCCGGTGCCTGTAGCGTCTGCAGCCGTACTTCTTCTTATTCCAAGCACTTGTCGATCCCGCCACCTTGTCCACTGTGCAGAGCTGTCCTGTGGCCTTCATCCGAGTACCTGAGTATGCATAGAGTTCCTGATGAGGGTAGAAGCCATGTCCCCTATGACTCGAGAGGGAATTGACAAAGGAGCGAATTCACCTCGGCTTCGAGAGCTCTTGCACCTGCTCATGTCATAGGTCCTTTGGGCACTTGGTGAGTCGATGGTGGGTCCATGGGGATGACCTTGGGATGCTCCGCATCATCTCCCCTCCATTGGGAAAGATCCGACCTCGGATCGAAATCTTCATCACCATGGAAAGGAGATAGGTCCTTGATGTTGACGGTGTTGCTCACGTTGTACTTGTCTCGCGGAATATCGATCTTGTATGCATTGTTGTTGTAGCGTGCTAGCACCTTGAAAGGTCTGTCGGCCCTAGGTAGTAGTTTGGACCTGCGTTCGTTGGGGAAGCGATCCTTTCGAAGATGAAGCCATACGAGATCTCCCGGTTGGAACACCATTGGTGCCTTGTTGACGTTGAGCTTGGTGGCGAGGCGATGGACTTGTCGCTCGATCATTGTCCTTGTATCTTCATGCACCTTCTTGAGATAGCTTGCTCGTGCACTTGCGTCCATGTTGATGCGCTCTTGTAGAGGTAGAGGTAGGATGTCCAATGGGGACAACGGGTTGAAGCCATAGATGACCTCGAAGGGGGACTTGCCGGTAGTCGAATGTCTTGCGCGGTTGTAGGCGTACTCAGTGATGGGCAAGCATTGCTCCCATTCCTTGATGTTCTTCTTGATCAAAACGCAAAGAAGCGTCGAAAGCGTTCGGTTCGTCACCTCCGTTTGGCCGTCGGTTTGTGGATGATATGCCGAAGAGAAGAGGAGCTTGATGCCGAGTTTGGCGCATAGAGTCTTCCAAAAGTAGCTCAAGAACTTGACGTCCCGATCCGACACGATCGTCTTGGGTACTCCATGTAGACGAATGATTTCCCTACAAAAGAGATTTGCAACATGTGAAGCATCGTCGATCTTGTTACAAGGAATGAAATGAGCCATTTTAGAGAATCTATCCACGACAACAAACACGGAATATTTGCCATTATGAGTCCAAAGCAATCCAAGTATAAAGTCCATGCTTATGTCTTCCCATGGATGGTATGGAATAGGAAGTGGCATGTAAAGACCATGAGATTGAGCTTTTGACTTAGCTTTGCGGCATGTAGAGAATCGATTGGTAAGGCGTGAGACGTCACGGAGCATCTTGGGCAAAAAGTAGTTCTTTGAGAGTGTAGCAAATGTCTTGTCGCGTCCAAAGTGTCCCATGAGTCCTACTCCATGAGATTCCTGCAAAAGGAGCAAACGAAGCGAAGACTCAGGAATGCAAAGTTTGTTAGCTCTCTTAAGATATCCATCCTTGATGTAGTAATGTTCCCAAGAAGTGTGAGTCAAACACTTGGCATAAGGATGTGCAAAGAAAGGATCATGCTCATATAAGTCTTTTATGTGCTCAAAGCCAATAACATTCAATTCAAGTTTTGTAACAAGCATGCATTCGCGGGAAAGCGCATTCTCCACAACATTCTCTTTGCCTTTGATGTGTTTGATGACATAGGAAAAAGACTCAATGAACTCACTCCACTTAGCATGACGCTTGTTCAACTTAGTTTGACCCTTGAGATACTTGAGAGTCTCATGGTCCGTATGAAGAATGAATTCATGAGGTCTAAGATAATGTTCCCAAACACGTAAAACTCTCACCAAGGCATAGAGCTCTTTATCATATATGGGGTAGTTTAGTTGCGCTCCGGATAGCTTCTCCTAAAGTATGCAATTGGGCGTTTTTCTTGCATTAGCACGCCACCTATGTCGGTACCGCTAGCGTCACAATGAATCTCAAAAGGTTTATCAAAGTTCGGTAGGGCAAGAAGTGGTGCGTGTGTAAGCAAGCTTTTTAGCTCATTGAACGCGGTGTCTTGCGAAGTACCCCAAATGAAGGGTGCGTTCTTCTTGCTCAAGGCGTGTAGAGGCATAGCAATAGTGCTAAAGTCCTTCACAAAACGTCCGTAGAAACTGGCTAAACCAAGGAAACTACGCACTTGTAGGAGATTCGTTGGTTGTGGCCAAGTTTTAATTGCTTCAATTTTAGTTTCATCAACGTGAACACCTTGTGAAGAAACGACAAATCCTAGGAAAATGACCTTGTCGACGCCAAAAGTGCACTTTCCATGTTAGCATATAAGCGCTCTTTCGGAAGGGTTTGTAAAACCATACGGATGTGTGTCACATGGTCCTCTAGAGACTTGCTAAAAATGAGGATGTCATCAAAGTAAACCACTACAAAGACGCCTATGTAGGGTCGTAGAACAAAATGCATGAGATGCATAAATGAACCGGGTGCTTCCGATAAACCCATTGGCATGACAAGCCACTCATATAACCCAAACTTGGTTTTGAAAGCCGTTTTCCACTCATCACCCTCTTGAATGTGAATTTGGTAGTAACCACTTTTAAGATCAATTTTCGAAAAGATGGTGGCACCACATAATTCATCAAGCATGTCGTCTAAACGTGGGATAGGGTAACTGTATCTAACGGTGATAGCATTTATAGGGCGACAATCGGAGCACATGCGAAAACTTCTATCTTTCTTAGGCACGAGAATAACCGGAACGGCACAAGGGCTTAAGCTTTCACGTACATGACCTTTGTCGATGAGTTGTTTCACTTGTCGTTGTATCTCCTTGGTTTCCTCGGGGTTGACGCGGTAAGGAGCCTTGTTTGGAAGGGGTGCGCCGGGTATGAGGTCGATGCGGTGTTCGATTCCGCAAAGTGGAGGTAGACCCGGAGGTAGCTCATCGGGAAAGACGTCTGAGAATTCCCGCAAGAATTGAGACAACACTAAAGGTCGAGGTGGTGAAGTGTTAGTAGGTTTGGCTTCCCCTTTGCATAAAAGCACAAGGTGAAAGACACTCGATGGGTTCTCACACACTTCTCTCATCTCACTTTTGGTGGCAAATAGCACTAGTTGCTTCTTGTCGCTCATCGTGGAGTCGACAATATTTGGCTTGTGGCTCTCACTCTCCTTTTGGTGGCTCACTCTCTCACCATTCTCTTCACGATGGTTGGTATTTAAGTGTTTGTCGGCTGCTACTTGACTTGGTGACATGGGACGTAGCACAGATTCCTTGCCCTTCATCATGAAGTTATAGTGGTTGGTCCGTCCATTGTGTGTGACTCCACGATCGTATTGCCATGGTCGTCCAAGTAGAAGGTGGCACACGGACATAGGGACCACATCAACTCAAGTGTGTCCTCGTAGGCGCCTATCTTGAAGGAGACTTGCACGGTGTGCTCTACTCGAAGAATTCTGGCGTCATTAAGCCTTGGACCTTGTATGGATGAGGGTGCTTCGTCTTGACCAAATGTAGCTTGTCGCATATCTCTTCGCTTGCCAAGTTATGACAGCTTCCTCCATCAATGATAACCTTGACGGAGCGTCCATTGATGTCGGCCTTGGTATGGAAGATATGGCATTGTTGGTCGTCATCTTGTTGGTGTTGGAGTGTCAAGACCTTGGAGACAACAAGATTGGGACTTGTGTCATTGTCGCAAAACACTTGATGGTCTCCTTCTTCGTTCACTTGGCGATGCATAGCTACATGCTCAAGGGCTTCCATTTCATCGTCGCTCATTGAGTCATAAGATCCGTCATCATTGATGATCATGGTACAAACGGTCTTGCACTCAAATGACTTGTGGCCTCGCCCTTGGCACTTGAAACATTTGATGGAACTCATCTTGGAGTTGTCCTCGGTTAGAGTTGTAGATGATGAAGTTCTTGGCTTGGAGTTGTTCGTAGAAGGTGGACGACTCGATGTAGTCGCATTCTTGTAGCTTGACTTGTCACCGAAGTTTATAGATGGCTTGGTAGAGGTAGGAGGAGCCGAAGTTGTTGAAGCTTGGTTGTATGAGCCGAAGTTCTTGGAGTACTTGTAGTCCTCTTGAACTTGTCGCTCCGCTTTGGTGGCTTGGTGTTCTAGCTCGAGGAGATTGATGTATGGTTGAAAGTCCGCAATCTTCTTGATAGTATAGTTGAGTCCATTCAAGAATCTCGCCATTGTTTGCTCGTCATCTTTCGTGATGTTTGCTCATATCATGGCAATCTCCATCTCCTTGTAGTACTCTTCAACGGACTTGGTACCTTGCTTGAGGAGTTGTAGCTTCTTGAACAAGTCACGGTTGTAGTGTGTTGGCACAAAGCGTGCTCTCATGACTTCCTTCATTAGAGCCCAAGTGGTGATAGGAGGTTTGCCTTTTGCTTCTCTTCTCTCTATGATTTGCTCCCACCAAATGAGAAAATAGTCTTGGAACTCAAGGGAGGCCATTGCAATCTTCTTCTCTTCATCGAAGTTGTGAAGGCGAAAGATCTTGTCAACCTTCAATGCCCATGAGAGGTAGTCTTCGGTATCAATGCTTCCGGAAAACTTTGGCATGGTGAACTTAAGCTTGCCATAGCGATGCTCTTCATTGTTTGCTTGCCTATTGGGAGGGCGTTCTTGATTTGGACGATTGTCAATCTCATGTTGCTCTTGGCGGAGTAGATGTCCATTGTCATGGTGTACTTGTCGCGCTTGCAGTTCTTGTTGAGGTTGTTGCTCTTGTCGCGCTTGAGGAGGAACTTCTTCTTGCATGCGTGCTTGGTGTCGCCTCTCTTGTATGTCATCGCGTAGGAAATCCTCTTCTTGACGAGTATGTCGATTGCGAGTTTCCACGTTGCAATGTAAATCATGTAATGCTCGTTGCGCCTCAAGAGCATGAGCTTCTCGGCGTTGTTGTGCTTGATGATTAGCCTCGGCATCTTGTTCTTCTTGGTGTTGACGTGCTCGCTCTTGTTGTTGTTGGCGTAGTCGTTGTCGTTCTTGCGCTTGCTCAAGTGTAGCTTGGTTTTGACGATGTCGACTCTCCTGCTCTTCAAATAGCTATTGTGAACTCTTGTCATGAAGTGGATTCTGGTTGTCATGTCGAGCTTGACGTGCGGCTTGACGAAGAGTGTTTGATGTAGGGGTACTTGAGCCATCCGTGGAGTCGGTATGTCGACTTGAGCGGCTTCGTCTTTGAGAAGATGTGGAAGAAGAACGTCGGTTGACTATCAAAGTCCGTAGCTCATCGAATTGAGTAGACATGTTGGTGTTGATGATGTCAAATTGCTCTCTTGTTCTTGCTTCAAATTGTTGTGAATCGGCGGCGACTTGCTCAATGCGCTCTCGCATAGCTTCACTTTCTTGATGTAGAGCTCGTTGGACACCGAAGAGATGTAGTTTGGTGATGTAGTTGTTCGATTCTTGAGGATCATCGAACAGCGGGTTCGAAGATGTACTTGGCCTATCCATCATTGCAAGCGAGAGTGTGAGTGGGAGAAAGGAGAAGACAATACCAATTGTACCTTGACCAAAGTTGAAAATGGATCAATGATCACTCAATAATGTAACCCGGAAATAGCACTATTGGTACCACTTCGTGTCGATTCTCACACCTACACAAGTAAAGCTTTGAGAGGAGCTTGGTTAGGATGGTGTCACAAATTCAATGCAATTTTCAAAGTGACACAATGATGTTGAAAATGATTCACAATTTGCTCATGCAACAAGTAGATCACAAGCAATAGGGAGCACACGGAACACACGCACAGATAGATAAATGTGGTTGTGCAACCAAGGGTGAGCGAAAATGTGGAAACCACGGGAAATACTCGTGTTGCACAACACTAGAGAGACGCTAGCCGATTGCTTAATAGGCGGATACGCACTTGTGCACGACCTATAGAGGCAAAACGTAATGACTTTCTATCACAAGTATGCTATGAGTGTATGATGTGCCAATGCTTGAGCACAAGATTATATATTGCTATGTCATATGTTCTCTTTTGATGCAAGGCGTATGATGCTATTTTCCTTTTGTTTATAAGCTTTGGGTGGCTCTTGTGCTTAAAAGCTTGTGAGCTCTTTCTTTGGCGACTTATGCATGCTTCTCGGATCGAGGTAGCTATTGTGTATGCGGGACACTCTTGTGTCACACAGAGATATGATGATGTAGTATGCAATATCTATGACTATCACTAATGTGCACAAGTGTCGTGGCCCGACAATACTCAAATGGCTAGTCTCGATGGGAAAGCTACGTAAAAATGGTCTATTGGGGTGACAATGCAATTGCAAGGTAGAATGACAAAGCGTCGTCGATGTTACTGTCCTTGTTGAGGTTGAGAGGTGGTCTTGTCGATGTCGCTCCGTTCCGAGATAGCCGAAACACACAAGGAAACGAGAAAACCACAACTCAAATGATCCAAGACACAAGGAGATAATATCGTAGTGATTTGGTTTAGGCAATGGTGGTGGTGGAATGGGAGATGTGAGTGTATGAAAGGGTAGGTGGTAGCGGAAGGTGGAACAAAACTGAAGAAATTCAGTGTTGTCAGGGTTCGTCGGACGTCCGGTAGGTCGCCGGTCGTCCGGTCGCCGAACATCCGGTAAGTCTCGGAAATACGGTGATAGTTTCTGTATATGTGGTGCCGGTCGTCCGGTGGTTAACGGACGTCCGGTGCTTCGCGGGGTTCCGGATGTCTGGTAAATCGTCGGTCGTCCGGTAGGTCTGGGCTAGGGTTCGAGGATCCGTAAACAAATTGGTCAAACCTGGCTGAATTTGTGGAATAAAAATGGTGAAAAGGTGGGGAAAAGCTAGATCCCCTCGTGGCACAGCAAATCCATGGAACAAATTCAACAAAATATTGCCAAATCAACGGATCACAAAAAAAATTTGGGGCTATTTTTGGTGGGGAATTTTCGAAATTGGGAAGAACACAACAAACACAAGCTACAAAACATGGGTAGGGGCTCCAATTTCGTGAGAAACCGTGGCTCTTGATACCATAATGATGTAGGGTGGAACCCTATATGGCCGATCTTTCATGAAAAGGAGGGATCCCAAGGATGAACACGAGGTGCACGAGGAGAAAACACAAGAGGACAAGAAGGAAACACTCCAATCAACACGTTTAGGTCACACAAATGCTAGATCCGGGTACACAAAGTGTGATACACGATCAACTAAGGACGATACAAGAGGCGGTAGTCATCTCCGTGAGGAGGTCTTTATGTTCTTCTCCATGAAGGAGGTCTTGAATCCGGTGGATCTTCTCCGAAGAGGCCGCGGTCTCGTAGGAGAGGAACCACTCAGGTCTAAAATGAGCTATCACAAAGCTACCTAGCATGAAGGAAGTCAACGAGTATATATTACATGGGATGACGCCGTCGGGTCGGACGTCCGCTGGGTCACCGGACGTTCGGTGGCTCGGGAGGGACCGGACGTCCGGTAATCCTCGGATTTCCGCCATTTACGTTCTGTGGTGTGTGTCACGGACGTCCGGTGGCTTCCGGTCGTCTGATAGACTGGGAGTCGTCGGTTGTCCGGTGATCGTCGGACGTCCGGTGCCTGGAGGTGACCGGTCATCCGGTAGGGGCCGGACGTCCGGTGCCAGTAGCTTCTTCAGCCGTACTTCTTCTTGTTCCAAGCACTTGTCGATCCCACCACCTTGTGCACTGTGCAGAGGTATCCCGTGGCCTTCATCCGAGTGCCTGAGTATGCATAGAGTTCCTGATGAGGATAGAAGCCATGTCCCCTGCGACTCGAGAAGGAATTGACAAAGGAGCGAATTCACCTCGGCTTCAAGAGCTTTTGCACGTGCTCGTGTCATAAGTCCTTTGGGCACTTGGTGAGTCGATGGTGGGTCCATGGGGATGACCTTGGGATGCTCCGCATCAGTATCCCCAAGAGGGAGCGCAAGCGCACACTAAGGGATGTTTATGCTATAGAGCACGTCGCCCCCAAGGTCAACCCATGGTCGGCTTGTCCGATCACCATCGATCGCAGGGATCACCCAACCAGTATCCGTCACGGAGGTTCGATGGCCCTAGTATTCGATCCTATCATTGATGGATACCATCTTACTCGAGTCCTTATGGACGGCGGCAATATCCTCAACCTGATATATCAAGATATTGTCTACAAGATGGGGATAGACCCATCAAGAATCAAGCCTAGCAGCACTACTTTTAAAGGAGTGATACCCGTCGTAGAGGCCCATTGCACAGACTTATTAACACTGGAGGTGGTATTCGTCCCTCCAGAGAATTTTCAAAGAGAGGAATTAATCTTCGACATCGCTCCCTTCCGAAGTGGCTACCATGCACTACTCAGAAGAACTGCCTTCGCCCGCTTTAATGCAGTCCTACACTATGCTTACCTCAATCTTAAAATGCCTAGACCTTGCGGCGTCATCACAGTTAATAGGAATATGGAGCGCTCCCTCCGTACAGAGGAGGATACCGCATACCTGGCAGCCGAAGTTCAAGGCGGCCTATTCAAACCAAATAATTCACCGGTCCTCAAGACCAAAGACACTTCTAAACATGTCCGGCCCGCATTGCAATGCGACAGCTCAGAAGAACCTAAACTTGATTAGCAGTTACTCCTCTGCTGACCGCCCTACAAGGTTGCGGCATACGTACCTTGTGTACACAACTACGTCCTTAAAATACCTTGGGCAGCGCCGGGGGCACACTGCGGAAAAACAGTCCATAGTACGGCTCGACCCTATTCGGACTCTCAATATATTTTCATTGTAGGTTCATTAAAGTACCCACCTTATCTATGATTGTGCAAGGAATTCTTTTCCAGATTTCCTCTTCCTTTTTCACAGACGGCCAGCAGACCTCTCTCTTTTAAGGATGGGTTACAAAGGAGAAACGGCGCAGACGTGCAGCAGGGCTTCATTGGGAATTTTTTAAATCAGTAATCTTAGGCTCTGTGTAAACCTTTCCCTTTATTATTTTCTTTTTAGGCATGTAAAATGTCCAAGATGCTATTGGCATTATTTATAACCACACGGCTTGCCGTATTAATTAGGGAATAAAATAAGGAGTTAGGTTCCACTTTTTTTGGAGTTTATTTTACATTACCATCTGTGTTCTCTCCCTACCTCAGATTGCCACATGTGCTTCAATACAGACTTAACACTGGGGGCTGTATGTGGCCTAGCGCATTCCAAAGTCCGAACACCTATAGGGAACTATTCGGCATCCTGGATATTGCTTTATATGCATCGGCTCCGAATCATGTATTGGGTCTATAGTTGGGTTGCCCGGCTCCTGTTCTTACCACCTTACGTTCCGCATTGCTTGGCTAAGGTAGTAAAGGTAGAACTACTGCGATTGTATTTCTGGTTCGTCCGATCAAGTACCTCAGTAGATAAAGCCAAAAACTGACCATCATGATAAGCGAGAGCTGGTCAGCGATTCGGCGACTTAGTACTATACTACATATCATTAGTGATCTATTCTGTGTTACACAAGGGGCTGGTCTTCGTCCAGCCACGTAGAGTAGGCACTGTAATCTGGATAGCCGCACACGCACAAGGGGCTAGTACTTAGCCCCACAGTCAAACTCGTATGGCTAAGTGAAAGAAATAAAGCTGCATAGTCTGATTGCCTGGTTCACTTCGTGGACACCTCTTTACAGACCAAGACGTTGGGTAAAGCGTGGTCACGCATCATACCGAACACCCCTATAGCATCTACATGGGGGTTGAAGCCGACGACTGGAAACTTTCAGATATAAAAATAAACGGCCGCACAGGAGGAAAGGTCGCTCGAAATATAAGGCACAAAAATATATTCATATTGGTTCATAAGCATAGTCTTTACAACCTGAACATACTTAATTAAAAGCCATGTCCTTTGAGTACTGGCCCTCTACAATGCGGCTGCTTCTAGGACGTCATCGAAGTACCTCTCCAGCCTCCGATGATCCTTGCCCTTGGGCGGGCCGGCGATCGCCACTTCAATGGCCTTCATTTTTGCCCAGTGCATCTTGACGCGGGAAAAGGCCATTCGGGCACCCTCTATAGAGGCCATACGCTTCACAGCGTCGACCTGAGGCCTCGCATCGACGAGCCGCTTAACCAATCCAAAGTAGCTGCTAGGGATTGGCTCGGCTGGCCAGAGCTGGACTACTAAATCCTTCATGGCCGCAACCGCCATCCTATGCAGCTCAACCAGCTGCTTCAGCTGGTCGTTCAAGGGCGTTGGTTGTTCCGGGGCAAGGAATTGCGACCAGAACAGCTTCTCTGTGGTGTCCCCTCCTGGACTTTGAAGAATTGGGCGGCGTCGGCGATACTCTTCGGGAGATCCGCAAACATGCCTGGAGAACTCCACAGTCGAGTTAGCGACGCATACTTCCGACCTCCAAAGATACTCTCCAGAAGAAATACCTTACCAGCCGCTATCTGCCACGCCTGGTGGATCTCCTCGCGAACACTCTGGGACTCGCTCCGTGCCTCCTTGGCAACATTAAGAGCTTTGTTAAGCTCTGATGTTTAGTCCGAAGTCTTCTGCTCCAACGCCTCGCATTTGCGGATGGCGTCTTGCAGCTCTTGTTTGACTTTGGCCACCCGAGCCTCATGTTGACGGCGGAAGGCCTGCTCGGCCTCCATCTCGGCAGTCGCTTTGTCAACGGTTGCGTTGTTCACCTCGGTCTCCTTCTTGGCCCGAGCAAGGGCACCGTTGAGGGTCTCAACCTTGGTTGCGCCAGCAGTGACCATAATCACCACCACACAATGAGTTTAAACTCTTAAATAAAACATATCGTCTTTTGACATAATAATTTTCTAAGTCCGCATACCTTGCGTTTCATCAAACCGCTTGTTAATGCGGTCGAGCTCCTCGTCAGCTTCTCGAAGCTTCCGATTGAGCTCGGAAACCTCTGCGGCCTGGGCAGTCGCCGCCAACATGGAAACCTGTTGCAAAATACGAACAATTTATCACATTCCCGGATACTATATGGATCCGCTGCACGATTCCTTTCAAATCAGCCAGAGCATCAGCTGCTACGGTCCGTATACAGGTTTATTATCCTATACAAATAAAACATAAAGTTCTCTTGGAGTATTACGTCGCAAACCTCAAAGCCTGTCAGTAGGCCGTTGAAGGCTTCATTCAGTCCACTCTTAGTAGACTGAATCTTCCTCATAACTGCACCCATCAGGGTGCGGTGTTCCGCCACAACGGAAGCACCTTGCAGTTCTTCCTCCAGTGTGTCCGGCGGTGGAGCTGATGCTCCTCCCCCTATTGTAGGGGGCTGCCTGTCCAATTCCGGAGCCGTACTAGCCTCCCGAATGGTGTTCAGCAGGAGCCCGGATTGCTTGGGCTTCCTGCCATCGGTTGCCATGGGGACTGTTTCCCCTTGGCTAACGATAGCTGAGGTGTTGACCTCAGGCACCCTCTCATCAGCCCCGCTCCTACCTTCTCGCGCAGGGGACGCCCGCGGGGAAGATACCTTGGTGTCCCCTAGGATGATGTTCAATTGAGCCTGCGGTGGCGTGTCACTCTCTGCCATGTCAGGCGGCACGGAGTTTCCTGACGATAATGAAGTGTTGGGGAATGAGTGGGGAGGACTGCAAAACAAGAAATAGAATTACTTATACAATGATAACAGACTGACCAAAGACAACAGTAAAAGTATGAATACTTACGATTTGGCCAGGGGCTTGATCCTGGGCTATTTTCGGAAGTCAGATTCCGACTCTTAGTCCGAGGTATCCGGGAGGTTCAGCTTCCCCCTAGGCGCCCCATTCCCCGTGCTATAGGGGGCCGCCCTCTTCTTCCTCTTCCCCTTGATGGGGGAGGCGCTTTCCACATCCTCCTCCTCTTCCTCTTCGTCATAGGAGGAGGGGCATCGGTCTCTCCGGACATAGCTTCTGAAGGCCCCTTAGGGTGGGGGCGCTCTTGGCCTCCTTCCACTTCTTCTTGGCCTTCGTCTCCGACGCCTGGTACGGCGCCGGCACCAGCATCGCCGTCAGGTGAGGCATGGCTGGGTCCTCGGGTAGCGGGGCCGGATAGTTGATCTGCTCCACTTTCGCCGTACAGGCCTGTATGGAATGCAAATGTTCGAACTCCTGTTATAGTTGAGATACGGATTGGATAGGTCTTCGGCAAAATCGTGATTACCTCCGTAGCCGGAGTCACACTATCGAATTTGATGTCCAATTTCTCCTTTGGTCACTTCTTCTGGGCCTTGAAAAGCTGCTTCCATATGTCTTCGTGTGTGGTGCCGAAGAAGTGCTTCAGGGTTGATACGTGTCCAACATATCTATAATTTTTTATCGTTCCATGCTATTATATTATCTATCTTGAATGTTCTATATGCTATTTTATATGATTTCTTGGACTAACCTATTAACCTAGAGCCCAATGCCAGTTTCTGTTTTTTCCTTGTTTTTGAGATTCGCAGAAAAGGAATATCAAACGGAGTCCAAACGAAACGAAATTTACGGAGATTTTTCTTGTACTAGAAGACACCAGACGGACTTGGAGTACTTGCTAGGGGACCCTCGAGGCGGCCACAAGGTTGGAGGGCGCGCCTTGGGGGTAGGGCGCACCCCCTACCTTGTGGGTCCCCTGACCTACTTCTTCCGCCAATAAATTCACGTATATTCCATAAACCCCAGAACATCCATCGAAACCACTTATCCGCCGCCGTGACCAATTGCCCTTCCGATGAAGTGTGGGTAGTTTACCACAGACCTACGGGTCCATACCTAGTAGCTAGATGGCTTCTTCTCTCTCTCTGATCTTCAATACCATGTTCTCCTCGTTTTTCTTAGAGATCTATCCGGTGTAATCTTGTTTTGCGGTGTGTTTGTCAAGATCCGATGAATTGTGGTTTATGATCAGATTATCTATGAATAATATTTGAGTTTCTTCTGAATTCTTTTATGCATGATCTAATATCTTACTAATTCTCTTCGAACAATCGATTTGGTTTGGCCAACTAGATTGGTTTTTCTTGGAATGGGAGAAGTGCTTTACTTTGGGTTCAATCTTGTGGTGCTCAATCCCAGGGACAGAAAGGGACGTGACACGTATTGTATTGTTGCCCTCGAGGATAACAAGATAGGGTTTTCATCATATTTCTTGAGTTAATTCCGCTACATCATGTCATCTTGCTTAATGTGTTACTCCGTTCTTATGAACTTAATACTCTAGATGCAGAATCATTTCGGTCGATGTGTGGAGTAATAGTAGTAGATGCAGGCAGGAGTCGGTCTACTTTTCACGGACATGATGCCTATATTCATGATCATTGCGTAGATGTCGTTATAATTATTCGCTCTTCTCTCAATTGCTTGACAGTAATGCGTTCACCCACTGTAATACTTGCTATCATGGGGGAATCCTCTAATGAAACCTATGGCCCCCGGGTCTACTTTACAACTTATAAGTTTCAGATCTACTATTTTGTAATCTTTTACTTTTCAATCTATAAACCAAAAACCCAAAAATATTTACTTTACTAGTTCATCTATCACTATGAGGTCTCACTTTTGCAAATAACCTATAAGGGAATCACACCCTTTATAGTGTTGGGTGCAAGTTTGTTGTTTGTTTGAGCAGGTATTTGGCGACTTGTGTGTAATCTCCTATTGGATTGATACCTTCGTTCTCATTAACTGAGGGAAATACCTAGTCTACTTTGCTGCATCACCCTTTCCTCTTCAAGAGAAAAACCAACGCAAGCTCAAGAGGTAGCAGGAAGAATTTCTGGCGCCGTTCCCGGGGAGATCTACTTCAAGTCAAGATCTGTCTTCTTTCAACTCGAAAATCTCTGGTGCCGTTGAGATCTACCTCAAGTCAAGACCCACCCAGTACCTTCATTAAACTCTTATCCCTTTCATTTACATTATTTTCCATTCGCCTCTCGTTTTCCTCTTCCCCGCTTCTAAAACGATCTTCAAAAAGATTTGCCTTTTTATTTGCCCTTCTTTCATTCATCTTGTTCGCTTGCTTTTTGTGTGCTTGTGTGTTCGATTGCTTGTTTTGTCACGATGGCTCAACAAAATACCAAATTATGTGACTTTTCCAACACCAATAATAATGATTTTATTAGTACCCCGATTGCTCCCGCTACTAATGCAGAATCTTGTGAAATCAATGCTGCTTTACTGAATCTAGTCATGAAAGAACAATTCTCTGGCCTTCCTAGTGAAGATGCCGCATCTCATCTGAATAATTTTGTTGATTTGTGTGATATGCAAAAGAAAAGAGATGTGGATAATGATCTTGTTAAATTAAAGTTATTCCCGTTTTCACTACGAGATCGGGCTAAAACTTGATTTTCGTCTTTGCCTAAAAATAGTATTGATTCTTGGAATAAGTGCAAAGATTCTTTTATTGCCAAGTATTTTCCTCCCGCTAAGATCATCTCCCTTAGGAACAATATTATGAATTTTAAACAACTTGATCATGAGCATGTTGCACAATCTTGGGAGAGGATGAAACTTATGATAAGAAATTGTCCTACACATGGTTTGAATTTATGGATGATTATACAAAAAAAATATGGCGGATTGACTTTGCTTCTAGAAATCTTTTAGATTCGGCCACGGGAGTTACTTTCACGGAAATCAGTTTAGGGGAAGCTACTAAACTCCTAGATAATATAATGGTTAACTATTCTCAAAGGCATACGGAAAGATCTTCCACTAGTAAAAAGTGCATGCTATTGAAGAGATTAATGCTTTGAGTGGAAAGATGGATGAACTTATGAATTATTTGCTAGCAAGGGTACTAATATTGATCCTAATGATATTCCCTTGTCCACCTTGATTGAGAATAACAATGAATCTATGGATGTGATTTTTTTGGTAGGACCAATTTTGGTAACAATGCTTATAGAGGAAATTTTAATCCTAGGCCTTTTCCTAGTAATGCCTCTAATAATTATGGTAATTCCTACAACAATTCTTATGGAAATTATAATAAGATACACTATAATTTTGAAAATAGTGTTAAAGAATTTATGAGTTCCCAAAAGAATTTTAATGCTATGATTGAAGAAAAATTGCTTAAGATTGATGATTTGGCTAGGAGCGTGGATAGAATTTCTCTTCATGTTGATTCTTTGAAGTTTAGATTGATTCCACCCAAGCATGATATCTATAAGTCTCTCAAAGCTATGAGAATTTACATTGATGAGTGCAAAGAAAGAGCCGCTAAGATGCGTGCTAAAAAAGATTGGTTTATAAAAGCATGTTCTTCTAGTTCCCGTGAAAATAATGATGAAGATCCTAAAGTGATTGATGTGACTCCTATTGAATCTTTGTTTTCTAAAATAAATCTTGATAAAGATGGGACTGGAGATGAGTCTACTTTAGCTAAGAGGCGTCCCAATGATTTAGAGTTTTTAGATCTTGATGCAAAAATTGATAAAAGTGGGATTGATGAAGTCAAAACCCTAAGTAGCGATGAACCCACTAGATTGGATCTGAAGGAATTTAATTATGATAATTGTTCTTTAATAGATTGTATTTCCTTGTTGCAATCCATGTTGAATTCTCCTCATGCATATAATCAAAATAAATCTTTTACTAAACATATCGTTGATGCTATGATGCAATCTTTTGAAGAAAAACTTGAATTACAAGTTTCTATCCCTAGAAAACTTTATGATGAGAGGGAACCTACTATTAAGATCAAGATTAAATATTATGAGTGCCATGCTTTGTGTGATTTGGGTGCTAAGATTCCTATGATCCCAAAAACTGTATGTGATGTGCTAGGTTTCCGTGAAATTGATGGGTGTTCTTTAAATTTGCATCTTGCGGATTCCACTGTTAAGAAACCTGTGGGAAGGATTAATAATGTTCTTATTGTTGAAAATAGGAATTATGTGCCCACAGATTTCATTTTTATTGATATAGATTGTAATCCTACATGTCCTATTATTCTTGGTAGACCTTTCCTTAGAACAATTGGTGCAATTATTAAAATGAAAGAAGGAAACATTAGATTTCAATTTCCGTTAAGGAAAAGGGCATAGAACACTTTCCAAGAAACAAGATTAAATTGCTTTATGAATCTATTATGAGAGCTACCTATGGATTACATACCAAAGATGATAATACCTACATCTATTTGTGTTGCCTAGCTAAGGGCGTGAAACAATAGCACTTGTTGGAAGGCCACCCAGTTTTATTTTTGCTTTTTACTTTTTGGTTCTGTTTTTCAAGTTTTACATATTATTACTTCTGTAGTAATTGTGTTTTGGTGTTTTAATTAGTTTTTGAGCCAAGTACGACCTTTGTGATGGCTTACGGTGATCATTTATATGATTTTGCTGAAAAACAGAAAGTATTGTGCCAAGTGCCGAAAATTCAATAATTTACTGGAATGTCGAAACCTTCCGAAAGTTTTACAAAAGATGGATATGCAAATTCCCCCCGTCTTCCAATTTTTTCTGAATTATTATATTTACGGTAGATGCGAAGTTTTCAGATTGCTACAGACTTTTTGTTTTTGATAGATTATGTGTTCTATGTATTGGTTGCTTATTTTGATGCAACAATGGCTAGTGTCGGGGGGGTATGAACCATGGAGAAGTTGGAATGCAGTAGATATTACACCAATATAAAATTACAATAAGATCACAACAATACCTTGAGTGGTTATTTGCTTTGTTATACTAATGGAGCTCACGAGATTTTTTTGTTGAGTTTTGTGTTGTGAAGTTTTCAAATTTTGGGTATGGAATTGATGGCCTATGGAATAAAGAGTGGCAAAAGCCTAAGCTTGGGCATTCCCAAGGCACCCTAAGGTAAAATTCAAAGACGGCCTAGAGCCTAAGCTTGGGTATGCCCCGGGAAGGCATCCCCTCTTTCGTCTTCATCTATTGGTAACTTTACTTGAGGCTATATTTTTATTCACTACATGATATGTGTTTTGCGTGGAGCGCCTTGTATGATATGAGTCTTTGCTTTTTAGTTTGTCACAATCATCCTTGCTGTACACACATTTTGAGAGGGACACGCTTCAATCGTGATTTATTAGAATACTCTATGTGCTTTACTTATATTTTTTGAGCTAGGCAATTTTGCTCTAGTGCTTCACTTATATCTTTTTAGAGCACGGTGGTGATTTTATTGTATAGAAATTGTTGAACTCTCTTGCTTCACTTATATTATTTTGAGAGTCTTAAAGAACAACATGGTAATTTGCTTGGGTTATTAATTTAGTCCTAATATGATAGGCATCTAAAGGAGATATAATAAAAACTTTCATATATAGAGCATTGAATACTATGTGAAGTTTGACTCCTTATAATTGTTTTGAGATGTTAAGATGGTAATATTAGAGTCATGCTAGTGGTGGTTTGTGAGGTTAAAGAAATAATTGTGTTAAAGTTTGTGATTCCTGTAGCATCCATATATGGTCTCCTAACTATACAACCGAATTGGAGCACTTTGTATTTTGAGTGTTTGTCTTTCCGTGAAGGTCGGGGGCGCGCTATGGTTAACTCGTACCAACCTCCCCCCTAGGGGCATGCGTCGTAGTACTTTGCTTTGAGAGATAATAATTTTTTTCGCAATAACTATGTGAATTCTTTATGACTAATGTTGAGTCCATGGATTATACGCACTCTCACCCTTCCACCATGCTAGCCACTCTAGTGCCGCGCAACTTTCGCCGGTGCATAAGCCCTCCTTATACCTTCCTCAAAACAGCCATCATACCTACCTATTATGGCATTTCCATAGCCATTTCGATATATATTTCCATGTAACTCCACCGTCCAGTTTATCATGACACGCATCATCATTGTCATATTGCTTTGCATGATCATGTAGTTGACATAGTATTCGTAGCAAAGCCACCGTTCATATTTTTCATACATGTCACTCTTGATCATTGCACATCCCAGTACACTGCTAGAGGTATTCATATAGAGTCATATCTTTGTTCTAGTATCAAGTTGTAATATCGAGTTGTAAGTAAATAAAAGTGTGATGATCATCATTATTAGAACATTGTCCCATGTGAGGTTATCAATAAAGATGCCAAATGAGTCTCCAAAAAAAGAGAAAAGGGTCTCCAAAAAAAGAGAGGAGACTACAAAACAAATGAGAGAAAAAGAGAGGAGGGACAATGTTACTATCCTTTTCCACACTTGTGCTTAAAAGTAGCACCATGTTCTTCATGATAAAGAGTCTCCAATGTTGTAACTTTCATATATCACTAGTGGGAATTTTTTATTATAGAACTTGGCTTGTATATTCCAACGATGGGCTTCCTCACATGCCCTAGGTCTTCATGAGCAAGCAAGTTGATGCACACCCACTAGTTGTCTTTTTGAGCTTTCATACACTTATAGCTCTATTGCATCCATTACATGGAAATCTTTAGTTACTCACATTGATATCGATTGATGGACATCTCCATAGTCCATTGTTTTCCTAGTTGATGTGAGACTTTCTTCCACCTTTTGTCTATTACGACCTCCATTCCACCCATAGTGATATGTCCATGGCTCATGCTCATGTATTGCGTGAAGAGTTGAAAAAGTTTAAGAATGTTATAGTATGAAAGCAATTGCTTGATTGACACCAGGATAGGCATGATTTTTACTTTGTGTTAAGAAGAGCGAGCATAAATGACTATATGATTTTGTACGGATAACTTTCTTTAGCCATATTATTGTTTTGATATTGATAAACTTTTGTTTTCAGTCTTATGGATATGAACATTCATGCCACAATAAAGAATATTACATTGATAAATATGTTGGGTAGCATTCCATATCAAAAATTCTATTTTTATCATTTACCTACTCGAGGACAAGCAGGAATTAAGCTTGGGGATGCTTGATACGTCTCCAACGTATCTATAATTTTTTATTGTTCCATGCTATTATATTATCTATATTGGATGTTTTATATGCATTTACATGCTATTTTATATGATTTTTGGGACTAACCTATTAACCCAGAGCCCAGTGTCAGTTTCTCTTTTTTCCTTGTGTTTGAATTTTGTAGAAAAGGAATATCAAACGGAGTCCAAATGGAATGAAACTTTACGGAGATTTTTCTTGGACCAGAAGACACCAAATGGACTTCGAATACACGCAAGGGGACCCTCGAGGCGGCCACAAGGGTGGAGGGCCTGCCCTGGGGGTAGGGCGTGTCCCTACCTTGTGGCCCCCCTGAGCCTCCCCTGGTCTACTTCTTTCACCTATAAATTCACATATATTCCAAAAGCCCCAGAACATCCATCGAAACCACTTTTTCGCCGCTGTAACCTTCTGTTCTCGCGAGATCCCATGTGGAGGCCTTTTCCGGTACTCTGCCGGAGGGGGAATCAACCATGGAGGGCATCTACATCAACCCTATTGCCCTTCCGATGAAGTGTGAGTAGTTTACCACAGGCCTACGGGTCCATAACTAGTAGCTAGATGGCTTCTTCTCTCTCTTTGATCTTCAATATCATGTTCTCCTCATTGTTCTTGGAGAATTGTGCAATGTAATCTTCTTTTGCGGTGTGTTTGTCAAGATTTGATGAATTATGGGTTTATGATCAGATTATCTATGAATAATGTCTGAGTTTCTTCTGAATTCTTTTATGCATGATCAAATACCTTAGTAATTTTGTTCAAACTATCGGTTTGGTTTGGCCAACTAGATTGGTTTTTCTTGCAATGGGAGAAGTGCTTTGCTTTGGGTACAATCTTGCGGTGCTCAATCCTAGTGACAAAAAGGGACATGACAGGTATTGTATTATTGCCATCAAGGATAACAAGATGGGGTTTTCATCATATTGCTTGAGTTAATTCCACTACATCATGTCATCTTTCTTAATGCATTAGTCTGTTCTTATGAACTTAATACTCTAGGTGGAGAATCATTCGGTCGATGTGTGGAGTAATAGTATTAGATGCAGGCAGGAGTCGGTCTAATTGTCATGGACGCGATTGCTATATTCATGATCATTGCCATAGATGTCGTTATAATTATTCACTCTTCTATCAATTGCTTGACAGTAATTCGTTCACTCGCCGTAATACTTGCTATCATGAGAGAAGCCTCTAGTGAAACCTATGGCCCCCAAGTCTACTTTACATCTTAGAACTTTCAGATCTACTATTTTGCAATCTTTTACTTTTCAATCAATAAACAAATAATCCAAAAATATTTACTTACTTGTTCATCTATCTCTATGAGATCTCACTTTTGCAAATAACCTAGAAGGGATTAACAACCCCTTTATAGTATTGGGTACAAGTTTGTTGTTTGTTTGTGAAAGTATTTAGCGACTTGTGTGTAATCTCCTACTGTATGGATACTTTGGTTCTCAAAACTGAGGAAAATACTTACTCTACTTTGCTGCATCACCATTTCCTTTTCAGGGGAGAAACCAACGCAAGCTCAAGAGGTAGCAAGGGTCCGCGATCCCTTCGGATTGAACACCCACAAGTGGGAGGCCCGGAGCTGGCAGGGGAGGGTGCACTACTAGAAAGAAGGCTGTTAGTGGCGCACTTATTTTGGCCATTAATGCCGCACTATAGGTGCGCCACTATTACCACGCCATTGCCAATTAATACTAATGGCGCACCAGAGGTGCGCCATTAGTATCCCAGACACTAATGGCGCAACACCTGGTGCGCCATTACTATCCAAGAGACTAATGGCGCACCTGCAGTGCGCCATTACTAGGCATCGAAGTGCGCCATTAAAGGAGCCATGTGTACCTTGTGCTCTGGATTACTAATGGCGCACTAACTGATAATGCGCCACAGTTGTGTTTATCTCTGTGCGCCACTAAAGTGCAATATGGTGCGCCACTACTATGAATATTAGAAAAAAATTTGCTTTTCTGATATTTGCACATGTTACAAATACATTACAGCACAGAATATAAATAGCACAACCTATAAACAGCAGATTTATCGAATACAATAGAAGATTAGTCTCCGAATACAATTCATCATATTAGTCTCCGAATTCAAAATACCGAACAAAGTTAGAACATTACAAGTCTCGAGACCGCGAGTAGCGAGTTTGTCTTCACATTACAAGTCGATATCTAAACTACCTTCACATAGAAGAGGGTTACGGTCACGATGAGCATCATCACGATGAAACTGATCTTCATACGGCTCCTCCTCCGCTCCCTCCTCTCTCCCGCTAGATAGCGCGTGTATCTAGCTTCCCCCTCCGCCCTAGTGGTGTACCCTTTGTAACTGTTACCGCTGAAATGGTGAACCTGTCTCCGACACTCCTCCCAGTCGTCGTAGACTCCGGGAACCTCACCCTTGTACACGACATACGACGGCATCTCTATGCACTAGACAAACAAAACGTTAGCAGCAATTCACAGATAATAATAAGCAATATATAAGTATGCAACAAAAGGATCGGAAGAGAAAAGCAACACACTAATAGCACGATTCATGGTCCTACTAATAAATAGCATCGATTATGTATAAGTTGAACGACTGTCCAAACTAAAGAGACATCCAAGTTCATTAAAGTTTAATTACAACATGAGCTAATCGATATTTCAGAACTACATAGCATCAATACTGCTTTCGACTCGACTCAGGGACTGGCGCGTGGATGAAGTCGCTGTCTTTCGTGATGGTCATGAATGTGCGGTCGTTGTCAGCCTGCATTTGTAGCGTTGTATCTATTTCACTGTTGGACGGTTGACATTTGAGGTGGAACTGCCCCGAGGTACTAAGGACATCTTTATAGATGATTTCCGCAAATTCCGACTGGATGCGAAAGAATTCTTGTCTGATGTCCTCGTCCTGGATTGCCGACAAGCGTGCGGCCCATGCTTTGAGATCATTTGGTAGCATAAGGTGATTATGGTTCCATACGATCACCCGCATGTGATGGAGGGCGTAGTAGGCATCCTTCTGACTGCCAGGCGGCTGCTTGACGCAGGGGAACGTCGTTACGTGGGTGAACACGTGTCTGCCGTACCTACAAATTGGCCTCTTGAAGGTGCCTCCAGATTTGGTGTAGCCGGGGAGAGCATCATCCAGAACTTTCTTCAAATTTGTGTAGTCTTTGTTTGACTGACGGTCCAAGTCGAAATATGTGGTTGTGGAATATTTCGGGCTTAAGAGGATGAGTGTGCAATGTGTGTCACTTCACAAAACATGGAATGTTAGAAAAAAAGAACGATCGAAATCTAAGAAATCATATGTTACGGGGCGGTGAGGGGATGACTTACTCGGAAAAGTATGGCACGAGGAAGTTATCCTTTTCTGGGTTCGCTAGAATGACGCCTTCGAGGTATGAACTCTTGACTTGTCGGTCCCTAGCGCTGACCAAGATCTTGGCACACATGTAGAAGGGGTCACCTATCACGATGTCCGGGGTCTGGTCTCTAATTATCCGCATCTCCATACTGAGCGAAAATAGCCGAATGAAGGTGTAGTGCAGCTGATGAAGGTTAAACATAGCGAAGATTTCATCAAACTGCAGGCCGATCATACACCCGATGGAGCTATCGACAAAGCCCTTGCCCTCTGGCACCTTGGCCACGAAAACCGGGTATGCCACATCATTCTCGGAGAGACACCGCTTCTCCATATAAAGAACACAGTCATGCAGACTCCGCATAGCGTCAGTTGCAGCATTGAGCAGATTAGTCGGTAGCATCGGCCTACCCACCACATGCACCCTCCTCGAGATTTCCTTAGGTATTGGTGTCCCGTCCTGAGCACGGATCGTACTCGGTGTCAGCTGGCTCGCACCCTTGTTATTTTTTCTTTTCCGTCCCTTCTGCTTCTTCTGCTGTAATGGGATCGAGTTCTGCTCAGAGACCACCTTCTTGAGTGTGTTGGGGCTGATAATATTTTTCACCTCGGCTATTTGAGTCTCGGTGAAGGCGCCAGCTGGAGGCCTCTTCTGAGAACTGAACGCCAGACGACGCTTGTTGCAATTGGGTTTCTCCGCGGTACTAGCTAGATTGCGATCGTCTTTTGTAGGGTTGGGTTCTTGAGAAGGAGGCCCCAAGAATTCGTCACCGTACCCATGTTAGTTGATTTACTTATCGACGTTGAGAAATGTACCATCATCGTCATCCAGATCCTGTGTCATATGCATGTCCGGATCAGCATACGGTGGTAGCGTTGCGGCGGTCTAGCCATAGCTTGGCGCCGGCACGACTCGCGGTGTTGTCTGTGGGGTGGTGTCCCCTGCCCCCAAACAAATCTAGCTCTTCGGCCAAAGCATGGACCAGTTTAAGCAGGCGATGAGGGTCATCACATCATCTTCGTTGGCCCAAGGGAGTCGATACGGAGGTAACAAGTCATCGCAGCACCAGAACTAGTTGAACCCTATACACGGTGCGTGGCATCAGAGTACCATGGAACACGCGGTTGCCCGGTTCAACGATTTTGGCCTTGGCGACATCGATCAACTCGCCATCCACGAAGTGCAGGAGTGTGCGTGGAATGTTGGCGGCGCCCTGCGAAAACATGTAGGGCGTCAAGGATGCCCAGTCAAAGGCAAGGAGATGAAGTCATCGGATGAGGCTTAGTTACCGTGATGGCGTCGAGCTCGGCAAATGTCGAGGCACCGCCGGTGGCGGGCGTGCAATTGACGGAGGGGCTGCTTGCTACCGAGGTGCCGGCCGGTGTATTCTTCCCACACTCGGGTGCATTAAGCTCCAATGCCGGTGCCGACGCCGGAGACACCACTGCCGCCGCCGCCGAAGATACCAATGTCGACGCGTTGTGCGAGTTGCTGCCCGTGAAGCTGGGAATCGGGGGCGTCCCCTGTTGACCGCCCGCAGTCCACCCCCGCAGCCCCTCAAGCAAGGAAGGCATAATGGTGGTGATTGTCACTCCCACTTGGTCTCGCACTTGCTCTTGGTCTCGCACTTGCTCTTGGACCATCTCCGGAATCTGCGCCACTTGTGCCTTGAGTTCTTTAACATCGCGCTCCTAGCTTTCCGTATTTCTCTCCTTTCGCCCAGCCTTATAGTATTCCGACCATTTCGTGGACAAGCCTTTGCCGGCCACACGACCAGCTGACGGTGGCATACTGAACTTATCATTGTGTTTCATTACGTTCAATGCCCTATTTAAAGTGGTGTCCTACGGGCCAGACGGGGAGCCCGCGCTACTGCTTTTAGTTTCCTGCGCCAAAACAAGCTCAAGAACCTTCACCTTCGGATCCGTGGTAAGCTCCATTGTTTTCGGGTCCATCTTGTATCGGGCCCTGACAAAGTTCCTGGTCTCCGTTTCAGGGTATTTATAGAAGAGGGGCGGTAGGCCTTGCTCGGCACGCTCCGCGTCCTCCTTGTCCCATTTAGGTTCCGCCACTCTGTAACCGCCTGGACCAAGTGTGTGGACCCTTAAGTTCAAGTCCCTCATATCTTTCCCCTACTGACTTGATTCTGTGGATGCGTCGCTCTCGCACTTGATCTTGAAGTCCAGGTAGTCAGCTTCGCCGATCGAACAATGTTTCTCCTTGATCTTCTCATAACTATCACCTCTTAGAATAATTCTCTTCATCGCGGCCCTCCAAGTAGCGAGGGCCGTGCTCATCTTCGTGAGGGCGGTACTATTCACTTTATTCCCTAAGAAGCATGTGTTTGCAAACTCAACGGGGAACTTGTATCGTTCGTGCAACTTCGTGAAGAGGAGGTTGCGCAATTTTCCTCGGTCATGATGCCTTAGGTTCTCGTTGTTTATTGAGACGGTGTCCGAAGAATGCACCCGAGTTGTCCCGCATACCCACTGACTAATTCTTTGGGCGCCGTTGGATGCCCACTGGAGGTCACTTCAGTAAATTCCTCCTTGACGGTGCCGAGCACGTTCGGCTGTCGGTCCTTCCGTTGCCTCTTCGGTTAGCTGCCAGCTGTGCGTTCGCTGTCATCATCACTGGTGCCATCCCCGGCGGCACCATCGTCAGTGGTGTCATCCCCGACGCCACTAGGGGTTGTGTAGTCGGGATCGATGTCTTCCGCGGCATCCTCATAGCAGTGAGGTTCTTCCTCCATCTCCTGGGACAGCTCCCAGAATGGCTTGCCCGAACCGCCGACCTCATCGTTGTCGGCCATGTTCGCTCTAAATAGGAAAAAAGGCTACTAGAGTTATTGGATAATATTTTCACATTACAGGTTATAAACACCCCTTTACCCAAAAGATTGTTCCAAGTGCACTTTTGCTATCCTACTAAGTGCACTATTGCAGGTTATATATTTTCTATCCTACTAAGTGCACTATTGCTCTTGCTGTAGGAAGAAAAAATAGTTTGCATTTCAACTTAAGGGAAAACTATAAAAGCCACTTAGAAATATTTTCTTTGTTGAAATAACATTGTCTATAAATGTTGATTAATTCTTGTTTCGATTGAGAATCGAGCACCTTCTAGGTCAAGAAAATTGGGCATGACCTTTGCTAATTTTCTTGACCTAGGAGTGCCCCATTCTCAACCGAAACGGAAATTAATCAACATTTCAGGAGAAAGGGGTATGAACAAGCAGATTTTACTCCAGAGAGTTCTTGCAGGTGCGTATGAACTGTAGCATCTCAAAGCAGATAACAACACAACAACAAATGAAATTGCCAGAACTGAATGCTTTGCTTCTTCTCATACCCTCCAAAGAAGTGTGGTGATTCACGGGATATATAGTTTAGACACATATCCAAAACAGCAGCGATAACAATGTATTTCAATTTTACTGAATAGGTTTCTGTTTATCCTAATTTTACTGAATAGGTTTAAGTTAATTAAAAGACAAAGGTTTCAATGTATCTTAATTAACAGAAAAGTGTTATAGTTAAAATTATAAAAAGGATTTAAAGTTAATTAAAAGAAATTGTTCCAGTTTATCCTAAGCTAACCAGATGTAGCAAGATGCTACTCTAAGTATCTTGTAGTACAATAATAAAGCTTTACAATGTGCCTCAACTATCATTTAAACAGTGTGTTGGAAGAGAGATAATTATAAGAAGTCAGAAACATCCAATCACAAGAAATTAACAAAAAAATGCAAGATAACCTAATCTACAGCAAGATTAGGCTATGAGCCAAGGTGCTCGACCGACCGAAGATGTTGAATAAACTGCTACATTTGCTAGTTCTCAGTTTCCTAGAATTTTCTGTAAATCTTGGTCACCTAAAACTGCATATTACAAATGTTGGTATGACCTTTGGGTCGTGTGACATGTATGGAGTGACTGGAGATGAGCATTGTTCAATTGTGGATCCAGAACCTTAGAAATGAGACAGGCTTTAAGAAAGTTCCAAGCAAAGAACTCCTTAAATCATGGATTCACAGACCAAAATTGTACTTTCACAAACATATGTGGAGTTGGAAGAGAGACGTTGAGGCGGATGAGGCAGTTGAGGCGGCGGGGAGCGGGCTGGCTGGTCGTGGAAGCCCCAGTCCAGGCACGGGATCAGCTCCGAGTGCCTCACGTCGCACACCTGCACACACAGCATACCGAGTCAGCAAAGCTAAAAAAATTGACACTTTGTGCTGCAACAACAGCAAAATGGTACCGGGAATGTAGCTAAGGCCTGATTGAAATGACCACTTTAAACTCCTAATTCGTTTGGACTGTTCGTTGTAGATTTCCTAAACATATGAACTATAGCACAGATTGTCACCATAGCAGCTATAGTGGTATGAACTTCCACTAAAGAATCTTCTCTCGTGATGATTTACTGAAGTGAACAGAGGTAAAGATTGAGCATGATGAGAAGGGCATGAAACAGATCAAAGAAACACCATTACTATTTCTTCCAGATCCTGAAACAATTTGACCCTACAATTACAATGTCATGCATTCTGAACATCTAACTGCATTCTGAGAAGACAGGGAACAGCATAGCCTAATTATGAGGAGGAAAATTCAAAAAAAAAAGAGGAGGCGGCGAAACTAGATTTATGCCTGAAGAAATCGACACTTCAGGATCCATGATTTAAGGTGTTCCTTCTAGAATTAAGATTTTTATCCTATTTTATCAATGGAGTTTGTTTTGGCAGTATGCTATGTGTTGTAAAATGCTGATACGGTACTCCTTGTAGTGTACTTGTCTGAATGTATATATAAAATAGTTGGATTGATGGTATGTAATGTAACAATATACTCCCCATGTACCAAAATATAAGACGCTTTTTAGTTTTGCATAGATCATGAAAAATGTCTTATATTCTATTATGGAGGGAGTATATTGGATCAAACTGTAGATTACTGTCAAAGGCAATGAGGCATGTTGCCCCTTATCATGCCGGACATTTTCCATGAGCAATGTGAAAAGAGCAGAACTCAATACAAGAATTTGAAAGGCACCCTCCTGGCAGAAATCAGCATACATCACAGTAGGGAATTTCTAAGTGCAAGATGTGTTCTAAGCCTAGACAAATTCTGAAAAGACAACCTCAACTAGTGCAGAATTTGAATGATGCCCACTCAGCAGGTAAACAAAATAGCATACAGTATGTAGGTAGGCAAGTTCTTGGTAAATTGAAAGGGAAAAGCATGCATCCAGATTGCAGTACACACATAACTAGACTCCGCTTCACCTCTGCCTCGAACACCTGGGTCGAACAGTTGGTGGGCGGCGCTACCGAGAGCGGTGGAGCTCGACCACCCTAGTAGCCCCGTCTGTCCAACTGAGCGGAAGAGAGCCAATGGAGGGGGGAACAAGGAAGCGCGCAGGTAGAAGCAGAGAGGTGGAAGAAGGAGAAGCATACCTGGGCTGCCTATCTCTCTCCCGGTCGGCAGCGGTGGCTAGTTCCTTTTTCCCTGGTCTAACGGATCCTCCTAGATGGCGTAGCGGAGCTTGGCGCAGCTCCTAGGCATGACGACGGAGCACAGGGCGGTCGGTGGCCGCGGTGACGCGCGGCGGCCGCGCTCGGCGAGGCGGATCTGGAGGAGGAAGGGTGGCCGAGAGGGCGATTGAGGAGTGCAGGGAAGCTAGGGGCGGCGCAGTGGGTCTGGGCGACGATGCAGGTAGGGGCGGCGGCGCAGTGGGTCGGGGCGGCAGTGCAGTGGGTCGGGGCTCTAGTCTGGTCGTTGGGGAGGCGAGAGGAAGGGAGGCGGATAGGGGGAGACGACCGACCGACTGGGTGATTTTAGTGGGGGGAGGGTAGCAATGGCGCACCTTTTAGGGGTGCGCCATAAGCACCGTGAGAGCAATGGCGCACCTTTTCCTGGTGCGCCATTACTAACTTTTTTTTCTTCTGATTTTTCTTATTATTGATTCTATTTTATTAAATTTTATTTTTCATTTTCAAAATACATGTCGACTTTTTAATGCACATTGAACATAATACACAAGGCAAAAACAATTAAATACATGTTGAACATTTTTGTAAAATGCACATTGAACACTTTATATGGAGTGAATTTTTTAAAACACATTTTGACATTTTAAAAAATTACATGAACAAAAAATTATATTTCATGAATATATTTTTGAAATGCTTAGACATTTTCTAAATATTAAGAAGCCTTTTTTTTTGAATGGTACAACTCTTGTGCAAATTACATGGAAAATTTTACATTTCATGAGCATTTTAAAAACATGTGACAAAAAATTAAATGTCATGAACATTGTTTTTCAAATGGCATGAACAATTTCTGCAAAAGGCGTCTCTTGGTATTTCATGAGCACCATGATACCAATGACACACACACACGCGGCTGACACGTCGTGATTCGATTTTAGCTATCTTTTCACAATCTTCTTGGCCTTCTTTCTCGCGGTTGAATAATTTAGCCCCGGAACCCCTTGAGTTCTTCTCTTGAACGGACGTCCTTTATGTAGGGTGGTCCTGCTTCTTCTTGTGGTGTATGGTACTTTATCGTCGCCATCATCTTCCATCTTCAGGTCGACGTACTTGTCGAAGTCTTGCTCATTGGCGACTCCATCCATTCTGATGATGTTCCTTTTGCCTCTCCTCACGTCAACATGACTGGGCTTTGACGGGTCGGTAATGAAGAAGCATTGGTACACTTGGGAAGCCAGTACCCATGGCTCATTTTTCGCGGTGACGTTTGCACCCACGGTCTTGGATTTGGCTTCGGGTATAACCATGGTGGTGAAATACCTGCCTTCTTTTAGGATACTCTTGTCCCATCTGACACGGAACATCGGGACCTTCTCTCCAGTGTAGCTCAGCTCCCAGACCTCCTCGATCCTTCCGTAGTATCGGTCCTTGTCGTTACCGGTGTAGGACTCCATCGTTACCCTAGAGTTCCGATAATCGCTCTTCATGTCCTTTTTCCTTGGTGTAGAATGTCTAGCCGTTGATATCGTACGCCTCATAGGTCATCAGGTTGTGCTCGGCGCCCTGTGACAAGGCAAATATGAGTTTTTCTTCCATGGAAGAATCCTCGTGTAAAGGGTACGTCAGAAGCTTCTCTTTGACCCAGCGCGTGAAACATGAGTTGTGCTCTTTGATTATATCTCTGGCCGTCCTCTGTTGGCCTCGGTCATTGTACGTCTTCTCAATAAAGGTTTTGTGCTCTACCATCCAAGGATCGACCACGTCTTTGTGTTGTAGCGCGACTAGGTTTGCTCTGTCAAAGTCGGCGAGTCGACCCTTGAAGTTGACATGCATTTCGCGGCGACCCTCGCGGTGACCCCATCCAGCGAGCCTGCCAAGGTGCCTGTTGATGGGCAGACCAACGGGGTAATCGATGCCTAGATAATTCGTGCAATAGGAGATGCACTCTTCGGTCAGACATCCCTTGGCTATGCTTCCATCTGGACGTGCCCTGTTGCAAACGTATCCTTTGATGACACCATTCATCCTTTCGAACGGCATCATGCTGTGCAGGAACATCGGCCCGAGTTGGGTGATATCCTCCACGATATGGACCAGCAGATGCACCCTAACATCGAAGAATGCGGGCAGGAAGTACATCTCAAGCTCGCATAGTATCACCACAATCTCTTCCTGTAGCCTTCTGAGTTGCCTCACGCCAACCGACTTCCGAGATATGACGTCGAAAAATTTCCATAGGCCAAATAGCGTTTCACGGACGTGCGCATCCATGATCCCATGGATTGCAACTAGAAGTATCTGCGTCATCAGCACGTGAGAGTCGTGAAACTTCAACCCGCTGAACTTCTGCTTCGTTGAGTCTAGGTATCTGCTTATCTTCCCCGCGTAACCGTAAGGAAGTTTTACTCCTAAGAGGTAGGTGAAAAACTGCTCGATCTCCTTCTGAATTAGACTGAAGCACGCGGGAGGGCAGTCATATTTGCCTTTGCGACAACTTTCCGTGTCATTTGCCTCATCATCATCATCATCATTAGGGCATTTTGCGTGAAGCTCCTCCCTGACGCCCATTGATTGCAAGTCTGCCCTTGCTTTCGGCCCATCTTTGGTCCTCTCTGGCATGTTGAGCAGGTTACCAAGCAGACTCTCGCACACGTTCTTCGTGATATGCATGACATCAAGGCTGTGAGGCACACGGAGGATCTTCCAGTACTTCAAGTCTCAAAAAACAGACCTCGTTTTCCATACCTTCAGCAGCGGCTCTGGCGCCTTTCGCTTCTTTCCCGGCGGTGGGCACTCTTTCCAATTTTTCAATAGCTCATCTATTTCCTCGCCGCTCCTCGTATGTGGGGGTCTTCGGGGTTCGGTTTCACCATCGAACAGATCCTTGCGTTTTCTCCATGCGTCATCGTCGCGAAGCCACCTACGATGTCCCATGAACACGGTTTTCGAAGACCCGAGATCTCTATCTAGCTAGCGATACATTGTGTCATCCATGCACCTGACGCATGCACAAAATCCGTGGACCACCTGCCCCGCGACATATCCGTAACCGAGATAGTCGTGCACCGTCGTGAGCAATGCGGCTCTCATAGGGAAATATTCTTTCGCAGCGGCGTCCCACGTATTGGCTGGAGTTTTCCAGAGCGTGTCTAGCTCCTCTTTCAGCAGCCCCAGATACAGATTGATGTCATTCCCTGGTTGTTTCGGCCCTTCAATTAGCATACTCATGTGAATGTACTTCCTCTTCTTGCACATCCAGGGGGAAGGTTGTACATCCACGCAAACACAGGCCAGGTGCTATGTGTGCTTCTTTGGCTGCCAAATGGATTGACTCCATCGGTGCTCGCGCCCAGCACGATGTTCCTTGGATCGTCCCCAAATTCTGTGTGTTTGAAGTTCAACGCTTGCCACTAGATCGCATCCTTAGGGTGACTCAACATCTTGTCTTTTTTATTTATCTCCGGATCATTTCCGTCATCTTCTCGCTTCTTCTTGTCCCTATCTGCATGCCAATGCAGGAGCTTTGCTTGCTTAGGGTCCACAAAATACCGCTGCAGACGAGGAGTGATCGGAAAGTACCACACCACTTTTTGAGGAGCTTTCTTCCTCTTCTTGTATTGAGTGACGCCTCACACCAGATATATGGTAGACTCCGCGTGCTCGTCCCGATAAATGATGCAATCGTTCATGCACCCATGGTATTTCACGTGCGGTAAATCCAGAGGACACATGATTTTCTTCGCCTCCTCGAAACTGGTCGGGCACTTGTTCCCCTTGGGAAGACGTTCGTGCCAGAATGACATGTTCTCGTCGAAGTATGCGTTTGTCATTTTGTGTTTTACCTTCATCTCCAGAGCCATGAGCGTTACTTTCAGGCGGCTATCCTCGGGCCTGCATCCTTCATACAATGGAGTAACCGCGTCTATCTCCAGTTGATCCAACTTGGCATTCTCTCAGGCGGCAGCTCTTGCATTACCCGTCTGCTTGAGAAGCAGCTCTTGAATATGAGGGTCCTGCACCCAGCCCATCGATGGTCCATCGTCGTCTGCTCTGGCATATTCATCTTCATGATCATGCCCTTCGTCTTGATCTTCCTCATCATCATGTCCGGGATCTTCTACATGATGATTGTGTCCTGCATCTACTTCGTTATCATGTCATGGAGATTCTTCGTCTTCTCGCCCGCCCTCCCCGCTATTGACTTGCTGCCCTTCCCTATTTCTTGCCCGGCCACCATGGACGACTTCATAATCATCTTCATCAACTTGCCACCGATAGCCATCCATGAAACCACGCACGAGCAGGTGGTCCTGCACCTGTCTGGAATCCAAGTCCATAAGGCTCTTCAGCTTGCAAGATCGACACGGACATCTTATCTCCGTCTAATTCTTTTGTAGCATCCCGGCCTTCGCGGAGCTCAAAAACCTATTCATGATGCCTTCGGTCATCGTGCGGGCGATGGTCGCCTGCAGGGTAGAGCAAAACGATATTTTAGAACCAAAAAAAAATTTGGCATGACTTTACTTAAAAATAGGACCAAAAAGACTGCATAGTGCCAAATTCTCGCCGAAAGGAAAATCAATCAACATTCCGGCAAAATATTGGCAACTATCGCATTGCAAATACCGGTACCTGCAAACACAAACATATGCAACACCACAAACATACATAGATCTAGGCCATAAAAAGTGTGTACGTTGGAGGGATAAAAAAGTAGATCTAGAACATAAAGAAACCTTTCCCCTTACTTACCTATCAAAAAAGGAAATTTAACCACTTAATTTGGGTGAATCTATGGTGCAAATGAGGTGAGGAGGAGGAGGCAGCCGAGACCATGCTAGAGGGTGGAGAGAATGAAGTGGGGAAAGTGAGTGTGTGGTAGCTAGGGTGGCTGCCAAATAAATATCTGCTCTCAGGTTACCAATGGCGCACCCCCTAAGAAAGCGCCATTGGTAACCAGGGTTACTAATGGTGCATCCCCTAAGAATGCGCCATTACAAATTTTGAAAAACAAAATCGAAAAAAATGTTAGTAGTGGCGCACCAGGGTACAGTGCGCCATTACTAGTTAAACTAGTAATGGCGCACTATACCCTGGTGCGCCACTGCTAAGTCTGGGAAGGGGTGTGGGGCCAGGACAAAACTAGTAATGGTGCACCGCACGTTAGGTGCGCCATTAGTAACATGGCCATTAATGGAGCACCTGTATCTGGTGCGCCACTGCTATATAGCAGTGGCGCACCACATACATGGTGCGCCATTAATGCCCATATTAGTTATAGTCATTTTTCTAGTAGTGGTGCGGCAAAAGAGCATCACCTAAATCACGTTAGTGAGGTGGGTGTCCTCTACTATCATGTCGGAGATACGGTTCTGGAGCGTCTTCACCTCCGATTGAGACCCCCACTCGAGGCCCTTGGTGGTCCATGAGGTGAGCCTTTCTGGGGGTCCGGGTCTGAATTCGGGCATAGCCACCCAGTTTGCCTCATGGGGTTCGGTGATTTCGAACCACTCCTGCTACCATACCTTGTTGGTTTCCACATAAGCCCCTTTGGGCCAGGTGGTGTTGGGGAGCTTGCTTACCATAGAAACTCACAATCCGCGTGTTGTCCGTCGACCACCATTGACTTCAGACTGAAGGTCTTGAGCCATAGGCCGAAGTGTGGGGGGACGCGGAGGAAGACTTCACACACGACTATGAAAGCCGATATGTGAAGAATAGAATCCGGGGCTAGATCATGGAAATCTAGCCCATAGAAGAACAAGAGACCCCGTACAAAGGGGTGGAGGGGAAATCCGAGCCCCCGAATGAAGTGAGGGATGAACACAACCCTCTCGCCAGGCCCTGGGATGGGGGTCACCTGATTCTTGTCAGGAATCCAGTGCGCTATGTTGGTGGCAAGATAGCCTGCGCTCCGAAGACTCTCCACGCCTTTCTCTGTGATGGTGGAGGCCTCCCACTTGCCCTTAGAGCCAGATCCAGCCATTGCTAGAGTAGGTTGTGGTGGAAGGGATGCGAGCTGCGGGCGCTGGAGCTAGGAGATTGGGTAGCAAATGGCTAGAGGAAAGCGTGAGGTAAAAGGGAGGGATCTATATCCTTTTATAGGTAGTAAATACCAAACGTCCCCCACTCAAGCCATAAAACCCGCATGTTCCCAACGAGATCGTGCGTAAGGTACGGTTGGGTTACCCAAATAATATTGATGAGGATTCCGTGATAAGCATGATCTCTGTTTCGACAATACGTGCTAATGGAGGCTATTGCCTCAAAATGTGAAACAAAGACCAAGAAAACAGTTCGAAATATTAAAGGGTCAAATGTGACGTTTTGCCGAAAAAGTTGTGAGTAAAGACACAGTGCTTGTTTTGACATATTGCCTTCATGGTTAAGGGTTGTACTAATCATGCAGAGCCGGACATAGTTCCTTTATACAGGAAGACTAACTTGGAATATTCAGAAGGAGGAACCCGCCTTGCAATGCCGAAGACGGTATGCGTGCCGAACTCATATTCATCGAAGACAGGTTCAGGGGCTACTAAGGGAGTCTTGGACTAGGGGGTCCTCGAGTGTCTGGATTACTGGATGTGGGCCATGAAGATCAATATAGAGAATTGCCCCTCGTGTCTGGATATGACTCCTATGTGCGTAGAATGGCAAGTTTGAGTCCGCGTGTAATGTTTTATTCCTCTCCAAGATGATTTTGTACAACCCTAGGCCCCTCCGGTGTATATATAAACTGGAGGGTTGAGTCTGTAGAGGCTATCACAACTACCGTAGGCTAGACATCTAGGGTTTAGCCATTTGGATCTCAAGGTGGATCAACTCTTGTAATCCCCATATTCATCAAGATCAATCAAGCAGGAAGTAGGGTATTACCTCCATTAAGAGGGCCCGAACCTGGGTAAACATCGTGTCCCTGTTCCTCCTGTTACCACTGATCCTCAGATACATAGTTCGGGACCCCCTACCGAAGATTTGCCGGTTTTGAGACCAACATCGACACCTTCCACCCAAATCACCGACCCCTCCCCAAAATAAGTGCCGGCCTAAGCCATGGTGCACACAGTATAGCCATGAGCTCAAGGAGAATTCGGTAGTGGAGAAGCAAATCACGGCCGCACGCGCGGATGAGGTCGCAATGGCTGCCATTCGTGCCGACCCCCATATTTGGAGGAGCACCACACCGCTGAGGCCACCTCGACGCCTCGCGCTATGACGCCGCGACGCGGTTGGCTGCTTTAAACGATAGTTCGTGGCATTTCGAGGCCACTATCGGTGCCTTTGACAAAGGCTACAAGGTGTTTTCTCAGCATGCCCATGCTTACCTCAACTCGAGAGCCAGCAGGTTGGTGCCCAGAGCGGCTCACGCAACTCACCACTACAACAAGGGCACCCACGATGTGGAGGCCTTGCCCTCTTCCATGTCCAAGGAGCCAATCATCATCGATATCTCCGACGATGATGAGTTGCTTGTCTTATTAGCTCACTATAAGGACCTACATTTAGTTTGCTAGCTATGCTGGTTAAGCATGCTTGGTTTACCCGTTGCATGTGCTCCTCCTGCCTTTCCTTAACGAATTCTAGTGAATTGTCCTATCTACTTTTACCATACAATCTGTTGCTCTAGTGTATATGTCATATATGCCGTGCAATGTGGTGCTCACTTATTAACTGTTTGGTTAATTAGTTGTCGTGTTCAGTTAACTGTTTGGTTCAATTCTGCAATGCATTGTTCAATTGTTCTAGGTGCATTTTTCATTGTATACCATGTCAGAAATAAATCGAATTTGGATGTACTAAATACACGAGAAAGAAATACAATTGCTATATTTCCAAGTTGTCAAGCATGCTTGGTTTGGTTAACTATCTGATCGTCTAGTATGTTATATATTGTGCAATGCGGTGCTCAGTTAACATTTGGTTCATTTGTTGTGGTGTTTAGTTAACTATTTGGTTCAATTCTGCAATGCGATGTTCAATTTTTCGGGGTGCATTTTTTTATTGTATACCATGTGAGAAATAAATCGAATTTGGTTGTACTAAATACATGAGAAACAAATACAATTCCTATATTTCCAGGTTGTTAAGCATGCTTGGTTTGGTTAATTATCTGATCTTCTATTAGGAGTATGTTATATTGTGCAATGTGGTGCTCAGTTAATGTTTGGTTCATTTGTTGCGGTGTTTAGTTAATTGCTTGGTTCAATTCTACAATGTGATGTCCAATAGTCGTGGGTATAATTTTGTATTGTTGTGCATGTGAGGAATAAATCGAATTTGGCTGCACTTAATACATGAGAAACATATACAATTGCTATATTTCCTAGTTCTTAATCATGTTTGGTTTGGATAAATGGGTTTTCCATGTGGCTTGAATTAATTTGATGAATCCGCAATGTGCTTATTATTCATCAGCATATTTTACTGATGGCATGCGAACACTCACTTAACCTGATCACTTACTACCTTATATGTGTTGCAGGAAACAATGGGAAGCACCGAGGTTTACAATCGAGGTTTGCACATGCACAAGCCTTTGTCTAATAGCACATTATTGTGCAATTGCAGGAACCATTCTAATATTTATGTTTTTAACAATTGGGTCTTGCACATGTAGGTCCTGCTGTCAGAGGTTCTGACCCACTGTACAACCCTTTTTGCATATGGGGAAATGAGTTGTCCATGAATATCAGTCAAGTCAAGAAACTTACAAAGACTGTCAGGATAAAGAAATTAGCGAAAAAAAATAATAAGATCTTTGTCTGCACAATGAAGAAGACATCAGTTCACTACAGGATGGTACTAACTATTTTACCTTGCCTTTTTATTCCTTTGCCCCATTTCCAATCTAGAGAAGATATTTATGCACATCCTTGATTTCAGGCCTTTCCAAAGCTGTTCACTGATGATTACCTCTCAAATGACCTGTATGGTCAGGAAGCGAGGAAGGTATTCATACAACACCCACGGTTCAATATTGAAGTTTTCTTGAAGAGGATGAAGGATGTACGGTCAATCATCCACATGCACTGGCCTAAAGTTGCAAAGACCTTCAACATCAATGAAGGCTCAATATTTGCCTTCCGCTTCAACAGTTTTCCAGATGAGATTCATCTGTCTATGTACCATCTATGATGCTAATTTCGAAAGGTTATAGATGTTGTATATGAAACTTGGTGCTGGTGCAGTTGTGTAATGGGGTAGCTGAGTGCTGACGCTATATGATGTTGTACTCGGATGTATTTCAATTATGAAATCCTGCTTCCTTAATATAAAATGTTAATTAGATTAATAAATGGATTATTAATAGTAGGACAATTAGCCTTCTAATGGCCGATTAGCCTGCTAATTGGTTTTTTAATTGCAAACGGTTATTGAGAAAACACCATGGGCGATGACCTCAGGCAACGCACACAGTTTCTATGAATAAACTGTGTTGGATCAATGAACAATCGCACACGACTTCCTCTTGAAAACTGTTTGCGTTAGGCCACCTTGCGCAAACGTTTACCACATAAAAAGTGTGTGTGATGGACAACCTATGCCACCCAGTTTTTTCTATGCACCATGTGTGATGCATTCAATAACATAAATGGTTAAATTGTTAATATCGTCTGCAATAATAGCGCTATCACAAATGATTTAGTGGGGAAAACCGTGTGTGATGTACATGCGGACGGAAACATTGTCCTTGGAGTGACTACGTGGGATGTGTATATGAACGGAAACGTACTTCTTGGATTGACTGTGTGGGATGTACATATTAACGGAAACGTATTCCTTGGACTGACTGTGTGGAATGTACATACGAATAGAAACGTCTAGCTGGGAGTGACTATGTGGGATGTACTTACGTCTGGAAACAATTTGGCCTGTATAATTATATTTTTTAACAAAACTATAAGTATAAGCATATTTGATCGCTCGCCCGCCGCACACGACCTCATTTTGCCGAGCGTGTGTGATTGGAGGGTCTATCCCCGACAGTTTTTAGGTCATGTGGGAAGGACCGCCCTATCACAGTCACTCATTTGGCGACCGTTCAAAACATCGTCGCGGAAAGCGGTTAAAAACTGTTTGTATAGCAGCTCGTTGTAATAGTGGAAGCACATGACACTACTAGGAAAAGGCCTACTAATGGCGCACCTATTTTGGCCATTAATGGCGCATTAGTGGTGCGCCATTAGTGCCACGCCATTAGTATATTTTACTAATGGCGCACATGTGGTGCGCCATTAGTATCTGGTACACTAATGGCGCACCACAGATGTGCCATTAGTATAGACCACGGTGCGCCATTAGTATGCCTCCCAGGAGGCCATATATACCCAGGTGCTTTGGCATACTAATGGCGCACTCTTGCCTGATGCGCCATTAGTAACTTTGGCATACTAATGGCGCACTGTTGGGTGATGCGCCATTAGTATCCTTTGGCATACTAATGGCGCACTGTGATGTGATGCGCCATTAGTATGAATATTAGATTTTTTTTTCTATTTTTTGCACAGGTTACAAAATGTATTATTGGACAGAATATAGACAGCAGCACACAGCAACAACAGATTCATCGAATACAATAGAAGATTAGTCTCTGAATACAATTCATCATATTAGTCTCCGAATACAATTCATCATATTAGTCTCCGAATTCAAAAGACCGAACAAAGATAGAACATTATATTACAAGTCTCGAGACCGCGAGTAGCGAGTTTGTCTTCACATTACAAGTCGATATCGATCATCTAAACTACCATCACATAGAAGAGAGCTGTAGTCATCACGATGAGCATCATCACGATGAAACTCGTCTTCATCCGGTTCCTCCAACGCTCCCTCCCCTCTCCCGCTAGATAGCGGGCGTATCTAGATTCCGCCTCGGCCCTAATGGTGTACCCTTTGTAACTGTTACCGCTGAATCGGTGAACCTGTCTCCGACACTCCTCCCAGTCGTCGTAGACTCCGGGAACCTTACCCTTGTACACGACATACGACGGCATCGCTATGGACTTGCCAAACGAAATGTTAGTACCAATTCACAGACAATACATAAGCAATATATAAGTATGCAACATAACGATCGGAAGAGAAAAGCAAGACATTAATAACATCGATTACATCTAAGTTGAACGACTGTCGAAACCAAAGAGACATACTACAAGTTCATTAAAGTTTAATTACAACATGAGCCAATCGATGTTTCAGAACTAGACACAGCATCACTACTTTCGACTCGACTCAAGGGACCGGAGCGTGGATGAAGCCGCCGTCTATCGTGGGATTTTCTGAGGTAGAATTGCTCCGAGGTACGAAGGACATCTTGATGGATGATTTCTGCAAACTCCGACTGGATGCGAAAGAATTCTTGTCTGATGTCCGCGTCCTGGATTGCCGACACGCTCGCGGCCCAATCTTTGAGTTTACTCGGTAGCAGAAGGTGATGATGGTCCTTTACGATCGCCCGCATGTGATGGATGGCATAGTAGGCACCCTTCTGACCGCCAGGCGGCTGCTTGACGCAGTAGAACGTCGTATTGTGGGCGAACACGTGCTTGCCGTACTTACGAATAGGCCTGGTGAAGGTGCCTCCAGATTTGGAGTAGCCGAGGAGAACATCATCAAGAACTTTCTTGACATTTGTGTAGTCTACCTTCGACTAACGGTCCGAGTCGAAATACGTGGCCGTGGAATATTTCGGGCTTAGGAGGATGAGTGTGCAATGTGTGTCACTGCACAAAACACGGAATGTTAAAAGAAAAATGATCGAAATCTAAGAATTCATATGTTACGGGGCGGTTGAGGGGACGACTTACTCGGGAAAGTAAGGCACAAGGAAGTTATCCTTATCTCGGTTTGCCAGAATTATGCCTTCGAGGTAAGAACTCGCGACTTGCCGGTCCCCAGCGCTGCCCAAGATCTTGGCACACATGTAGAAGGGGTCGACTATCACGATGTCCGGGGTCTTGTCCCGAATGGTCCGCATCTCCATACTCAGCAAAAATAGTCGAACGAAGGTGTAGTGCAGCGGATGAATGTTCAACATAGCGTAGATGTCATCAAACCGCAGGACGATCGTACCCCCGATGGAGTTATCCACAAAGCCCTTGCCCTCTAGCACCTTGGCCGCGAAAACCGGGTATGCCACATCCTTCTCTCTGAGACGTCGCTTCTCCAAAGAAAGAACACTGTCATGCAGACTCCGCATAGCACCGGTTGCAGCATTGAGCATATTACTCGGTAGCATCGGCCTACCCGCCACATGCACCCTCCTCATTACATCCTCAGGTGAAGGTGGCCCGTCCTGAGCATGGATCGTACTCGGTGCCGGCTGGCTCGCACCCTTGTTAGTCTTTCTTTTCCGTGCCTTCTTATTCTCCTGTAATGGGACCGAGTTCTGCTCACAGACCGCCTTCTTGAGTGTGTTGGGGTTGATAATATTTCGCACCTCGCCTATGTGAGGCTCGGTGAAGTCGGCAGCTGGAGACGTCTCCTGAGAATTGAACGGCAGACGATGCCTGTTGCAACTTGGTTTCTCCGTGGTACCAGCTAGATCGTGCACGTCTTTTGTAGGGTTGGGTTCTTGAGAAGGAGGCCCCATGAAGTCGCCACCGTACCCATGATCGGCAAAGTACTGATCGACGTTGCCAAATGTATCGTCGTCGTTGTCGTCGTCGTCGTTCGGATCCTGTGCCATATGCATGTTTGGATCCAGTGGAAAGGGATGTCCGGCACCGTTGCGGCGGTCTTGCCATGGCTTGGCGCCGGCACGATTGGCGGTGTTGTCTTTGGGGTGTTGTCCCCCGCCCCCAAACGAATCTGGCTCTTCGGCCAAAGCAGGGGCCAGCTCAGGCAGGCGCTGAGGGTCATCACATCATCTTCGTCGGCCCCGACGGGTCGAATCGGAGGTAACAACTCGTCGCAGCCTGGCAGCACCCGAACCTATTGAACCCTATACAAGTTGGGTGGCATCCTAGTACTGTGGAACACGGGGTTGCCCGGTTGAATGATTTTGCCCTTGGCGACATCGACCTACTCGTTGTTCACGAACTGCAGGAGAGTGCACGGAACGTCGGCGGCGCCCTGTGAAAACATGTAGGGCGTCAGGGGTGCCCAGTCAAAGGCAAGGAGATGAAGTCCTCGGCCGAGAGAGGCTTAATTAGTTACGGTGATGATGGCGTCGAGCTCGGCTAATGTCGAGGCACCGCCAACGGCGGGCATGCAGTTGACGGAGGGGCCGCTTGCTGCAGAGGTGCCGGCCGGCATACACCCGGGTGCATTTAGCTCCCGTGCCGGCGTCAGAGACACCAATGCCGCCTCCGCCGGAGACACCAATGGCCCCGCCATCACGTTCTGCGAGTTGCTGGCCGTGAAGCTGGGAATCGGGGGCGGCCCCTGTTGGCCGCCCGCAATCCACACCTGCAACCCCTGAATCAAGGTATGCACAATGGCGGTGATCGTCGCTCCCAGTTGTTGTTGCACTTTCTCTTGGAAAATCTCCAGAATCTGCGCCACTTGTGCCTTGAGTTCTGTAACCTCGCGCGACTGGCTTTCCGAGCTGGTCTTTTTCTCCTTTCGCCCGCCAGCGTTATAGTATGACGACCATTTTGTGGACAAGCCTTTGCCGGCCACACAACCAGCTGACGACGGCTTACTGAGCTTATCCTTTTTTTTCATTACATTCGACGCCCTATTTAGAGTGGTGTCCCAAGGGTTGCTCTTAGTCGACCCCGCGCTACTGCTTTCAGTCGCCTGCGGAAGGAATGTGAACCATTTAGAAATTTGGCTTCATTAATTAGAATGAAACCATATGCAGCTAATTACGCGGGGGGTGTATTCCTTACCAGAACAAGCTCAAGCGCCCTGGTCTTCAGATCCGTGGTAAGCTCCTTTGTTTTCGGGTCCTTCTTGTACCGGGCCCTAACAAAGTTCCTGGTCTGCTTGTCACCGTATTTATCGAAGAGGGGCGGTAGGCCTTGCTCGGCACGCTCCGCCTCCTCCTTGTCCCATATAGGCTCCGTCACTCTGTAACCGCCGGGACCGAGTGTGTGTTCCCCTAAGTTCAGCTCCCGCATTTCTTTCCCCCACTGACTTGATTCGGAGGTTGCGGTGCTCGAGCACTTGATCTTGAAGTCGTTGTAGTCATCTTCGGTGATCGAAGGATTTTTCTCCTTGATCTTCTCATAACTAAAACCTTCTTCAATCATTCTCTTCACCGTGCTTTTCCAAGTAGACAGGGCCGTGCTCATCTTCGTGAGGGCGGCATTGTTCACTTTATTCCCTTTGAGGCTTGTGTTTTCAAATTCAGCGGGGAACTTGTATCGTTCGTGCAGCTTCGTGAAGAGGAGGTTGCGCAAATTCCCTCAGTCAGGATGCCTCAGGTTCTCGGTGTTGATCGAGACGGTGCTCCAGAGAATGCACCCGAGCTGAAGCGAGTACCCCTGGACTATTCGTTCGGGCGCCGTTGGATTCCCGTCGGAGTCCACTTCAGTAAATTCCTCCTTGACGGTGCGGAGCACGGTCGGGCGCCGGTCCTTCCGTTGCCTCTTCGGTTGGCTGCCATCTGTGCGTGCGCCGCCATCATCAGTGGTGGCATCCTCGGCGGCACCATTAGTGGTGTCATCCCCGACGACGCCATCTGTGGGGTCATCCTCGGCGGCACCATCAGTGGTGTCAGGATCGGTGGGGAAGGCGGCGTCCTCATACATGTGAGGTTGTTCCTCCATCTCCTGGGACAGCTCCCAGAATGCCTTGCCGCCCAAACCCCCGGCCTCATCGTTGTGGGCCATGTTTCTCTCTAAATAGGAAAAAAGTTTGGTCAAAAAGTTGGTTATTGTCAAGGAACAAGATCATGGTCTCATCATTTAGGGTTTGCTGACACCGAGGCATCCTAAAAGCTAAGCTTTTATCACTGAGGGTTTTTCGACGCCGAGGCACCCTAAAAGCCTAAGCTTTCATCATTTAGGTTTTTATCGACACCGAGGCACCCTAAAAGCCAAGGTTTTATAATTTATGGTTTGTCGACACCGAGGCATCCTAAAAGCTAAGCTGGGAAGGAGAATTCTAAGTTGGGCCTAATCACTTAGCTCTATTGCCGCCTATGGTTTAATGCAGCAAGAATAAAGGGGCAGTTGATCCTACTTAATTAACTACTAAGATACCCCGGCCCATGCATTAGTCACAAGTACCCCATATGTCCTATTTTTAGCAAAGTCATGCTAAAATTCACGGAAAATTTCAGCATGACCTTTGCTGAAAAAAGGACATATGGAGTACCCGAATTTGCCAAAACGGAAGTTAATCGACATTCCAGCAAACTCAAGGGCCTCTCGGGGTACCTGCAAAATCATCACGACACGATGGTCGGAGACAAAACCCAGCAAAAATCTGGATGGAGTGCATCCGGCTTTCAACTCCACTTTGGAGCTATCTTAGACTGATTATTTCTTTACTAACAAACTGCATAAATGGTATCGATAGCATATGTCTAGACTCTAGGCCACACACCATACAGCAACATCAAAATATTCAAGAAGCTCAATTTCTCTAGAGAATGTATGTCTTTAAATACAATGAATATTGTCAATCAATAATTTCAGATCAATTATCGAGAGATGGTTTCATGAATATATAATGCAGAACACTGTAGTTTTGAAATTAACAAACAACAAATAACCATCGTAATCTGCTTTTACACTAGATGGTCCTCCTTACTTGCAGCAGGTCACGAAAGGGGGCTGCTGCTACTTGCCCGAATATGGAAGGCTCCAGTCAAAGCATATGTTGTTCTATGAACATACTACCAAAAGGAGAAGTGTCAATATACAGCAAGACAGTGTAAGCAGATCAATAGCACCAATCCTACCAACAAAAATGGAAGTGCAAAGAAATTCTGTCCACAACAGCACAAAGCCTCCAAGTTGCAAAACAGAAACTTTTAGTACCAGTTACAATTAGAAGGTGATCGATTATCTGCCGTAGGGATCAGTTGACTTGGAATTAAATATGTTGCTACCACTACCAAAAATACCATAAGTTCCCTACTTCGGACGGAAGAAATTGTTCAAAAGGTAGAAAAATCCATAGCTATTGTTCCCCTTGTTTGCCCTTTTTTGGCAGTTCCCATGCATCGGAAACCTAGTTTTAATGTGGTAATTTAGGTATTTTGATTATGAAACCTCAATGCCAGCATGATTTTGGACACTGCAGTTCCAGTTCACATCAATCATCAAATCTACAGAATAATAACTAAACTACAGGAGAAAACTAGAACAAAGGGCCTCAATTCTTGCACATAACACAGTTCATCCAGTAATAAATGATCCAATTTGACAAAAGCACTTACTGTAGACCCCAACAATTACCCAAGATAACAATAGATTTAGACAACCGATCAATCCCATGAACAAGAATCGAACAATGCGACCTCAGATTTCAGGGTTGTACTCCAATTTGTTCATATCAGGTTCACATTTCTAGCATGACTACCGATATTAGCAGGAAAGAAACCAACTAAACAAGATTGAAGCCTGCACTGCAAACACTTATCCATGGGAAGAACAGCAAATCTGAACCAGAAAAAAACATAATGGATCTAGGGGACCCTTTGAGCAGAGATTACTTGCCTACCTAACTAATTAATCGGCCAATTTTTCAAACATTTGTTCCACTAGTTGTGTACTGACAGGCAGACTGGAACTGACTAAATGTTCAGTACTTCTGGCTATTTCAATAGGCGTGCCTAGTTTTAGCATACCCTCATAGGATAATGTTGAAGTTTTTTTAGCAAAGGATGATGTTTAAATGGAGAAAATGTGCAAGGAGGGTGCATATTGGGGTAAATAAGATTTATTTAACCTTTGTGGTTTAACATCCCAATGGTCTATTATGAATATAAGCCTCCTCTTTGCATAACTCACAAGAAACAGTTTGTTTGTTGCTCATCACACCAAATTGTCTTTTCCATCTAGTATTTCACAACAAAATACTAGTGGCATGTAATGAAAAAATTGCCACAAAACATTGCAAGCACTGCCACCATACATATTTTACATTTCAACATACACATAACTAGCTACAACTTGCAACTAGTTCAACATACACACAAATTCTAAAAATAGTGCAATTCTGCGGTGACGATGAGGAGTAAGAAAACAAGGCATTCAGAGAGTTCAAGTCAGTGCAGGGGTACAGCCAAAGCAATGAACTGGAGGGGAGCGAGAGAGGAGTAGTACCGTGCGGCGCAGGGGCGGAGAGGGGGAGAGCGCGGCTTGGCGCGACTGGCGGGCGAGGGCGGCTCGCAACTGCGGCCAAATAGGGAGGCGGGCGCGGCCGGTGGTCCGTCCGACTAGCTTGGCAGCGGCGGTGTCGAAGAGGAGGCGGCGGTGTCCAAGAGGCCGGTGGCGATGGTGACGATGGCGCGGCGACGATGAGCTCAGTAGGGGCGGCTAGGGTTCATGGGGAGGGAAGGGGAGCGACGGGGCGGCGAGCATGTGAGGTGGAGGGGGGGCAGTGGAGGCCGGGGCGGTGGCGCAGTCGAGGCCGAGGAGTGGACGGGGCGGCGGCGCAGTGGAGGCGGCGGAGCAGAGGCGGCAGAGAAGAGGCGGGATCTGGCGCAGTGCGGGGGGAGGGGATATGGCGCAGAGGAGGGAGAGGGGCGTCAAGTCGAGTGGGGAGGCTTACTAATGGCGCACCTCCCCCTGGTGCGCCATAAGTGCATCTATACTAATGGCGCACCTCCCCCCTGGTGCGCCATTAGTATTGTTTTTTTCTGTTCGAGCCCACAGGTTATCTACCACCAGACTGCATCTACATCAAACCCCATGTACTAGACCGACTGGTCAGCATGCGGCACACCCACTGGGAGGTCCTGGGTTCGATTCCCAGGCTCCCCAAAAAAAAATTATGCATTTAAAATGATGTTTGATACTTATTTGTGTTTAAATATGTTCAAACTTGTTTAAATCATAACAGTAGTGTTTTTTTATAAAACAGTAATAATTTTTTTAAAAATATCATCAAATTTGTTATTTGAAAATATTTATGAATATGAAAAAATATCATCAAATTTAATATTTGAAAATATCAAGAGTTCATGGGTCGGCGGCGGCGGCCGGTGGAGCCGGGGAGGGTACGGTGGGTCGTCGGCGGCGGCCGGTGGAGCGGGGGAGGGTGCGGTGGGTCGTCGGCGGCGGTGGAG
>LR738709.1:281994778-282026700 GCA_902687465.1 Secale cereale | reverse complement strand
ATTTCCGGTCTTCTTGGCCTTTTTGCCTTTGCGACGACTTTCCATGTCCTGCTTCGCCTCATCATCATCATCATCATTAGCGTGAAGCTCCTGCCTGATGCCCATTGATTTCAGGTCTGCCCTTGCTTTCGGCCCATCTTTGGTCCTCTCTGGCATGTTGAGCAGGGTACCAAGCAGACTCTCGCACACGTTCTTCGTGATATGCATGACATCAAGGCTGTGAGGCACACGGAGGATCTTCCAGTATGGCAAGTCCTAGAAAACATACCTCGTTTTCCATACCTTCACCAGCGGCTCTAGCGCCTTTCGCTTCTTTCCCGGCTCTGGTGCATTTAATTTCTTTCCTGGCAGTGGGCAATCTTTCCAATTTTTCAATAGCTCGTCTATTTCCTCGCCGCTCCTAGTACGCGGGCGTCCTCGGGGTTCGGTTTCACCATCGAACAGATCCTTGCGTTTTCTCCACAGGTCATCGTCGCGAAGCCACCTTCGATATCCCATGAACACGGTTTTCGAAGACCCGGGATCTCTATCTAGCTGGCGATATGTTGTGTCATCCATGCACCTGACGCATCCAGAAAAACCGTGGACCACCTGCCCTGCGACATATCCGTAACCGAGATAGTCGTGCACCGTCGTGAGCAGTGCTACTCTCATAGGGAAATATTCTTTCTTTGCGGCGTCCCATGTATTGGCTGGCGTTTTCCACAGCGTGTCTAGCTCCTCTTTCAGCAGCCCCAGATACAGATTGATGTTGTTTCCTGGTTGTTTCGGTCCTTCAATTAGCATACTCATGTGAATGTACTTCCTCTTCATGCACAACCAGGGGGAAGGTTGTACATCCACACAAACACAGGCCAGGTGCTATGTGTGCTTCTCTGGCTGCCAAATGGATTGACTCCATCGGTGCTCGCGCCCAGCACGATGTTCCTTGGATCGTTCCCAAATTATGCGTCTTCGAAGTTCAACGCTTGCCACTGGCTCGCATCCTTAGGGTGACTCAACATCTTTTCTTTTTTATCTATCTCCGGATCATTTGCATCATCTTCTCGCTTCTTCTCCTCCCTATCCGTGTGCCAACGCAGGAGCTTTGCTACCTTAGGGTCCGCGAAATACGGCTGCAGACGAGGAGTGATCGGAAAGTACCACACCACTTTTCGAGGAGCTTTCTTCCTCTTGTATCGAGTGACGCCGCACACCGGACATATGGTAGACTCCGCGTGCTCGTCCCGATAAATGATGCAATTGTTCATGCACACATGGTATTTCACGTGCGGTAAATCCAGAGGACACACGATTTTCTTCGCCTCCTCAAAACTGGTCGGGCACTTGTTCCCCTTGGGAAGACGTTCGTGCCAGAATGACATGTTCTCGTCGAAGCATGCGTCGGTCATTTTGTGTTTTACCTTCATCTCCAGAGCCATGAGCGTTACTTTTAGGCGGGTATCCTCGGGCCTGCATCCTTCATACAATGGAGTAACCGTGTCTATCTCTAGTTGATCCATCTTGGCTTTCTCTCGGGCGGCAGCTCTTGCGTTATTCGTCTGCTTGAGAAGCAGCTCTTGAATATGAGGGTCCTGCACCCAGCCCATCGATGGTCCAGCGTCGTCTGCTCCGCCGGCATGATCATCTTCATGATCATGCCCGTCGTCTGCTCTGGCATCTTCCTCATCATCATATCCTGCATCTTCTACATGATGACTATGTAAAGCATCACCGTTGTGATCATCTCTTGAAGATTCTTCGTCTTCTCGCCCGCCCGAGCCGCGGTGGTTGTCTTGCTGCCCTTCCTCATTTCTTGCCCGGCCCCCATGGACGACTTCGTAGTCATCTTCATCACCTTGCCACCGATAGCCATCCATGAAACCACGCAAGAGCAGGTGGTCCCGCACCTGCCCGGAATCCGGGTCCGCAATAAGGCTCTTCAGCTTGCATCTTTTACACGAACATCTTATCTCCGTCTCGTTCTTTTGAAGCATCTCGGCCTTCACGGAGCTCAAAAACCTATTCAAGATGCCTTCGGTCATCGTGCGGACCATGGCCGCCTGCGGGGTAGAGCAAAACAATATTTTAGAACCAAGAAAAAATTTGGCATGACTTTCCCTAAATATAGGACCAAAAAGAATGCTTAATGCCAAAATTCTCGCCGAAACGGAAATGAATCAACATTCCGGCAAAATATTGGCAACTATCGCATTTCAAATACCGGTACACCTGCAAACACAAACATATATGCAACACCACAAACATATGCAACACCACGAACATACATAGATCTAGCTAGGCCATAAAAAGTGCATGTGCACATTGTTGGAGGGAGAACAACATAAAGATAGCTTCCCCCCTTACTTACCTATCAAAAAAAGGTAATTTAACCACTTAATTTGAATGAATCTATGGTGGAAATGAGGTGACAAAGAGGAGGCACCCGAGACAAGCTTTGGAGGAGGAGGTGGAGAGAATGAAGTGGGGAGAACGTTAGTGGGTAGGAGTGGCTGTCCAAAATATCTTGTTGGTGCCAACTTACTAATGGCGCACCACCTCCAAATGCGCCATTAGTAACCCAGGTTACTAATGGCGCACCTGTTGGTGGTGCGCCATTAGTAGTTTTGCAAAAAAAACATATTAATGGCGCACTGTGCCACAGTGCGCCATTAGTAGTTTTGCAAAAAAAGAATAAAAAATATAATAAAAAACAACAGTAGGGCGCACAATGTGACTGGAGCGCCATTACTAGTTACAACTAGTAATGGCGCACTGTGTCTGGATGCGCCATTAGTATGTTTGGAAAAGGAAAAAAATTGATACTAATGGCGCACCCTGAGCCAGGTGCGCCATTAGTGTATTCCACTCTAATGGCGTGCCAGCAAGTGGTGCGCCATTAGTATATACTAACATGCGGTGCGCCATTAGTGTCAATCCCATCTATAGCCCTTTTTCTAGTAGTGTGAGGGGCAGTACGAGCCATCGTATCTGAAAGAACATGCGGTGCCCCCATGTTTGGTTTTGGTAATTTATGACAATCTCTATGGACTAATGGTTGCCTTGAGTTATATTTGAAGGGTTTGTCCATAGGCTTTTCTTGGAGTTCATTTGCTGGTTTCAAGGAGAGTTTGTGATGACCAAGGTGCTATTAAGGAATTATCCAGAGATTGGTCTTGTGGGTGTTGATCTTATTGCAAGCATGTCTTGAAGAAGAAGAGTGTCTGATCATTCATGTTTACCTTCAAGACATCATCCAAATGAAGAGGGTTGGAAAGTTTCAAGGTTGATGAAGACTAAGTCAAAAAATGAATCAAGTTGATCAACACACAAAGTGTATAAGATGTACCGAGAGGGATCAAGCAATCCCATGGTATGGTAAGCATTGTCAATCATGCTTTGTGTACTAACCCATGGTCTTCGTGAGAGTTCTTTGTGGGGTTAGGTTGCGTGTGCAAGTTCAAGTGGAGCATCACGAAGAGATCAAGTGCTTGAAGCTTTCCGTCCATTGTTGTGACAATGGACTCGTGAAGATGTGCCGAAGAGTGGCTCACCCATAGTGGAGTATGGGGGAGAAATCTACTAGTCTTCATTGAGCCAACGCAATCAAGAAAGATGGTCCAACTTGAGGGAGTCAAGATCATGATCATCCAACTCAAGTGGACTATGTGCAAGGGAAAGGTTTGCCCTTGATAGGTTCTCTATTTTACCGATCTCATGGTGGTAGTTGGGAGACTGGGTTATAGGATCGATTGTCGTACTATCAAGGGGGGCTCTCGATGAGTAGCTTGATCGTATCATTCGTAGAGAGCTCAAACCATTGCATCCTTGCATCATCTTTATTGGTTCTTGTTTGGTTCTTCTCCTTGTGAGTTTTTGAGCTTATGGTCATCTTGATGACAAGCTCGAGTTCATCGAAAACGGAGTTCACTCATGCATCCTCTATGATGTTTTCGATGTTGGAGGTTATGCCGATTCTTATCTGATGGAGTGTTCACTCCTCTATATACTAGGCATACCTCCCTGCCTCTTCGTTGTTTTGATGCTACACGTCTTCCTCTATCCATCAAGCTTGAGTTTGCTCAATTCGGAGCTCATTTGAAGAAGTTATGGCAGTTCAGGGTTTTATTGTTGCTCATGCGGTAGTACCGCTGGGCCAGAGCGGTAGTACTGTTTATAGCCACAAGCGGTAGTACCGCTGGTTCTCAGCGGTAGTACCGCCCATGGCTATATGCGGTGGTACTGCTCCAGTTCCGCGCTAGTGCTGCCTCGATTCGAGACCGACGCTTCTCGTGTCGGGTTGGGCGGCAGTAGGAGCGGCAGTAGGTGCGGTAGTACCGCTTATAAGCGGTAGTACCACCCTACCACCGCTGCTAGTGCCGCTCGAGGTATTTCTCTCTTCGTTTTTCTCTCGTTGGCGTTGTGCTTGGTCCCAGCGGTGGTACCGCTGCAGCCAGCGGTAGTACCGCTTGTTGTGGGCTGGTTGGTGGGAATAACGGTTGGATTTTCTCCCCCTTATAAAAGGGGGTGTTCTTCCCTGTGAATTTCATGCAAGTAAGGTTTATTCATCAATGTTGGGATGGTTTCATGATGAACATTGTCAATCTTTTGATATGAATAAGATCTTCACTTATTTGTGCAAACTGAGTTGCAATATTTTCATGCCTTCTGCTTCTTGTGATAATATTTTGGCTTTATATTCTATGAACTATGAAAGTTACTCATCTATACATGTGTCATATGTGTGAAAACTAAGGGAAGTAAAAATGGATGACATATACATATACAACATGTACACCTTGTCTATTTTCTTACCCACATTTCAGATTAAGCAACGCCAAGGACGGCTTTATTTTCAAGAAAGGGAGGATGATGAGGACATGACTACCTTGTATACGACCAAAAATATTGCATACATGTATATTTGTGAGCTGATTTCTAATGCAAACTATGCAACAATTTATTTATGTCATCCAGGACAAAAATACTTCACAGACTTTTGTGCCATGTCTAGTTTCAGGTGTATGGGACATCTGTACAATCCACATATGAAGATAAGGGAAAAAGAGAAGTTTAGCTGCTGTTCAAAAAGTTCTCTAGCGTCACTTTTGGGCCAAGAGAAGATAGAGTCCAAGTCTCTCACGTTCTGCATCCAGATTCGGACTGCACAAACATACCTGACTCAAAACGGCAAGAACTCCTTCATACGGACTCCGAATTGGGTGTTTCTTTTTTTTGGAAACTAGATTTCGTACACTTTCCAACCCAATTGGATTCACCTTCAAATTCGTCCGGAGCATTGAGATATCGACGAAACAATCTGACGCTGCAGCAGAATCCGAGTCAAACTACAAGTCCAAAGGTGTTGCATCACCTCCACTTGGGCCCATGAGCCTTGTACGACCTATTGTTAGTTTTAGGCTGCATTGGGACGTCCTTCCACCTCCTTGTCCGCCACCCCTTGCTCCTATATAAGTAGATCCATCTAGTAGCATTTTCTTTGGGATTTGTTTAGTCAAAATTTATCCATTGCAACTTCGTGTACTTCGTTTGTGTCCAACGACCAGACCAAGACCGCTCACGGATCCCCACCTTTATCAATACTTCATTTATATTTTCAATAATCAAATTGCTTTATCATATTCTTGCTTGTTCTTCGATTGCATGCAGGAATAGACCTTCGTGGTCAGGCTGATCGTGCTTCTGGCATCGTCAGTAACCCCTGGAGATTGGCTTAGCGATTGCTAAGGCGCAACGTCATGCACGTTTGTAGTCGGATCGTCAAAGTCGTCTCCACCAAATCGATAGTTACCATCTCATCGAAAAATTGGGCCCCTCGCCTCTATCAAGTGGTATCAGTTTTCAGGTTGCTCGGTGAGAATTTCTAGTTATTCCTAGATTAGATTTATTTTCTTACCTATTGTCCAAGGAAAAGCCACACAAAAAATTAGATCTATTCATCCTTTGTCCTAGCCAGTCTGAGCCTTTGCAATTTTCTTTTCATTGTTTGCATTATTGAATTATCAGTTGCATCATCATGTCGAGTTGCTCGTCTTAGTGTCTAGTTCGTTAGAGTTTCGAGTTCTGTTCACATTAGTCACGTCGCCGCTGTATCGTTATCCCTTCCGCTGTCCACCACCTCATCCATCAATTTCCACCTCGTGCTACCCATCATTCATTGTCATAATCATACTTGAGGTCGTTCGCATATTTGCTTGATCTAATCTGCATCTTATCTAGTTTGTCTTGGAAAGAGGGAGAAAGGAAAAAAAGACAGAGAAAAAAAGTAAAAAAAAAACTTGAAGACTAGTGGCAGATGATCATTCTGCGCCATGGCGGTGGAGGTCTGCGGGGGGGAGGGGAATGGGAGGCGAATAGTAAGGCCGCCTGTATTAAACAACGGCTCGGGCTCCATTAATGGAGAGGAAGGCGAGCGGCCATGAAAGTCAAAGGGCTCTCTTCCCAGTGAGCCTGCGCAATGTACAAGTCGCACACTTCCCGGTGAGCCTGCGCATTGTAGGAAAGCTTGCACGCCTCTCGGTCAGCCAGCGCACCGGACTGCGCTCGCACGCCTCCCGTTCAGTCAAGGTCAAGCAGTTGTCTGTACGACACCTCCTACAGCCGTTAAAACCAAGACACATGGCGTCACGTAAATGGTTAAGAGAACGCACACGTTTTGAATTATATAAACATTTGAGATATTAAAGTGGCAGCAATTTTTTCAAAATGCCTTTGTTGGTTGTCATTATTCGAGTGCACCTTCTCTCAAAATGGACACGAAAAATACCACATCATGTCGGGTGCCATTCCATGATAGCATGCCAAGTTTCATGAATTTCAGACAAGTTTTGGATTTACTAGAATTTAAAACCAGGCATCTCAATGTTTTTTCGGCAATCAACGGTGCCCTGGTGTTTGAAATTCATTCCCATTTCTTGCATGGGACCTAAGCATGCACCCAAGGACACATATTTGATTTTCAACAAATTTATATGCACTGGAGCATGTGCATGTAGTTCAAATTTGAATTATGCACATAAATGCATTGAAAACTCAGTTAATGGATAAAAATGTCCAAAAAAACCCCGAAAAATCACAAAAATTGACACAACACTCCTGTTGTTCTATTGGAAGCAATAAGAGGCAGTGGATATCGTTTCGTCCCCAACGGTGGGACGTTCCCTACCGAAACCATGATGCCTGTTGTGAGAAGCTCTCGTTTGTGAGAAGCATATACCCAAACCTGCCCGAAACGGGACAAAAAAATTTCCATGGCATGTTGATGCCGCTCCATGAAAGCATGCCAAGTTTCATAAATTCCGCATGAGTTTTGGATTTACTAGAATTTAAAAACAAGGCATCTCAATGTTTTGCCGACAATCAACGGTGCCCTTGTGTTTGAAATTCATTCCCATTTCTTGCATGGGACCTAAGCATGCACGTAAGGACACATATTTGATTTTTCAACCAATTTATATGCACTGGAGCATGTGCATGTAGTTCAAATTTGAATTATGCACATCAATGCATTGAAAACTCAGTTAATGCATAAAAATGTCCAAACGAACCCTGAAAAATCCCAAAAATTGACACAACACTCCTATTGTTCTATGTTGACACGAGCAAGTTTTTTAGAGGCAATGGATATCGTTTCGTCCCCAAAGGTAGGACGTTCCTTACCGAAACCATCATGCTTGTTGTGAGAAGCTCTCGTTTGTGAGAAGCATATACCCGAACCTGCCCCAAATGGGACAAATTTTGTAACACGGCATGTTGATGCTGCTCCATGATAGCATGCCAAGTTTCATGAATTTCAGACGAGTTTTGGATTTACTAGAATTTAAAAACCAGGCATCTCAATGTTTTGCTGGCAATCAACAATGCCATGGTGTTTGAATTTCATTCCCATCTCTTGCATGGGACCTAGAAATTCACCCAAGGACACATATTAGATTTTTCAACCAACCTTAGTGCATTGGAGCATGTGCTTGTAGTTCAAATTTGAATTATGCACATAAAATGCCAAGAAAATCCCGTTAATGCATAAAAATGTCCAAACGAACCCCGAAAAATCACAAACATTGACACAACACTAATGTTGTTCTATGTTGACACTAGAAAAATTTTGAAAGCAATAAGAGGCAATGGATATCGTTTCGTCCCCAAAGGTGGGACGTTCCCTATTGAAACCATCATGCTTGTTGTGAGAAGCTCTTGTTTGTGAGAAGCTTATACCCGAACCTGCCCCAAATAGGACAATTTTTTTACCATGGCATGTTGATGCCTCTCCATGATAGCATCCCAAGTTTCATGAATTTCATATGAGTTTTGGATTTACTATAATTTAAAAAGGAGGCATCTCAATGTTTTGCCGGCAATCAACAGTGCCTGGGTGTTTGAATTTCATTCCCATCTCTTGCACGAGACCTAGAAATTCACCCAAGGACACACATGTGATTTTTCAACCAACTTTAGTGCATTGGAGCATGTGCTTGTAGTTCGAATTTGAATTATGCGCATAAAATGCCTAGAAAACCCAATTGATGTATAAAAAGGGCCAAACGAACCCCAAAAAATTCCAAGATTGAACACAACACGCATGTTGTTCTATGTTGACACTAGAAAATTTTTGAAAGCAATAAGAGGCAACGGATATCATCCCGTCACAAAAGGTGGTACGTTCCCTATCGAAACCATCTTGCTTGTTGTGAGAAGCTCTAGTTTGTGAGAAGCTTATGCCCAAACCTGCCCCAAATAGGACAAAATTTTCACCACAGCATGTTGATGTCGCTCCATGATAGCATGCCAAGTTTCATGAATTTCAAATGAGTTTTGGATTTACTAGAATTTAAAAACTAGGCATCTCAACGTTTTGCCGGCAATCAACAGTGCCATGGTGTTTGAACTACATTCCCATCTCTTGCATGGGACCTAGAAATTCACCCAAGGACACACATGTGATCTTTCAACCAACTTTGGTGCATTGGAGCATGTGCTTGTAGGTCTAATTTGAATTATGCACATAAAATGCCTAGAAAACCCAGTTAATGTATAAAAAAGGCCAAATGAACCCCGAAAATTTCATTCCCATTTCTTCCATGGGACCTAAGCATGCACTGAAGGACACATATTTGTTTTTTTTAACCAATTTGTATGCACCGGAGCATGTGCATGTACTTTAATTTTGAATTGTGCACCTAAAATGGCTAGAAAACCAGTTTAATGTATGAAATGTCCAAACGAACCCTGAATAATTCCAATTCTTTTAAGACACACATACAGTTGCATGTTCACTGCAGATAAAAGGTCTAGCAATTCAAACATCGTCTATTGCCGCTGTGACCCCATTTTGTAATTCAAATCAAGACGAAAAATAAAGTAGATCGCACACAGTTTATTCTCACCAACCGTGTGAGATGTAGTACAAAATATCTTGGAGCACCGTCGGTGTATAGTACGCCTATGGCTTACGCGAGAAGGTGTGTCGGCTACAGTACACAGCCGGCCTGTCAAGCACACTATCTCGCTCCCCCAAAACTCCCGCCTCTGCATCCCTCGCAATCTCGAAAATATCTACCGCTTGGAAGGTTTTAATGTTTGATAGCACACTATTAGTATGTGCGGACCGTGTGCGATGTTTGTTACTCCCTCTCTGCTTCAGTCCCTTGATTCAAATTTTCAGTAGCCCCGGCATTTTACTCCCGCCTCTACATCCCTCGCAATCTCAAAAATATCTGCTCGCCCTTGATCCAAATTTTCAGTAGCCCCGCCTTGTTACTCCCGCCTAGTAAAATTTTCAGTTGCCGCAGTATTTCCTCAAACACAACCTCCGCTCACACAGGCACACACAACCCTCAAAACCATTGGTAGGTCGCCGCCATCGTCGGCGCCTCCATCCTCAACCTCTGCCTGTGTGTCAGGAAGCTTGAGTAGCCAATGGCCAAAAGGAGGTTTATCGCGGCCTTTTCGCCCGACACCGGCGAGGTGGCCGTTGAGGTGTCCCCGTCGTCCTCCGCGGGCCCGATCCGCCATCGTCGGTCCCCCGATCTGCCCACCGCCGCGCCCCTACGACGGTTGGAGGATTTCTCCGTCCTCCCCCGGACCCGACAGATGACGAAGTCCTACCTTGGGGTCCGGCAGCGGCGGTGGGGGACGTGATCGCTGAGATTACAGATCGAGAGACCCACACCCGCCGGTGGCTTGGTAGCTTCCACACGGCCGAGCTCGCGGCCATGGAGTACGACCGCTGGCACGTCCGCTACCACGGCGTGGCGGCTAGGCTCAATTTCCCCTTCGGCACACGTCCGGTCCACCTCGTTCCGCCGAAGCCAGGGGTGGTGAGCTCGGCTATGGCGCGGGATGACCACGAGGCGTGGGAGCGTCTCGAGGCCGAGGCCGCTGATGAGGCCTACATGCAAGAGCTCCACCGGTAGCACCCGGAGCTCGTGGAGGCGGAGCGGGCGATCTTTACCGGCGCGAAGGGCGGCAAGGTTATTGCGCTCTCCTTCGATGGCGAGGCCAAAGGCGGCGAGGACGGCGGCGCGGAGGGTGGTGAGGTTATCGCGCTCTCCTCTGATGACGAGGTCGAAGATGGCAGCGACGGTGGCGTGGAGGGTGTCGAGGTGGGCCCCGAGGAGGAGGAGATCGACGTCATCGAGTGGAGGAGTGCCTTACCCAATGACCCCGACGACGGTACTGGCCCGGACCCGGCTCGCGGCACACCGTACATGGCGAGGAAGGATTGGCTCGACCTCTACTTCGACCAAAAGTAGTTTAGCTTAGTTTAAATTTATGTTTTATGTTCAGTTATGCAAAACTATCTATGTTTATGTTTGAATGCATGCTACTTTCGGTTGAACCTGCTTTGAACTTGATCAAATTGAAGTTTACAACCTTAAGTTTAGGGGGTCGACTAGAAAAGGCCAAAAATTGATGGATTATATATATCCACTAAGGGTTTTAGTCCTTTAACTTTTTAAGGATCTCCTAGAGATGTCCTTATGACTTGTTTATTTTAGTTCTTCTTAATGTTATGCTCTATATGTGCAACTATATGCTGTGCAGTTAAATTTCATCAGTAACAGTTTCAACAATAGCACTATGAATTACGATATTTGGTTGATGTTAAGGATATTGCAGTTAACATGCCTTTTTGTTTTTTAATTGTTGTTTAGCAACATGCATTGTACTGAATGACTCAATTTCCAATCCCAGGCTACATAGCAACAAGGAAGAGTGTTACCTTAATGTTCTGATGATGTCTAGATATACATGTAATAAAATCTTATATAATGGGAAGGATGGAGTGTTGTACTACATCATTTTTCAATTGTTGTTTAGCTTCTAATATTAACTTGGTGCTTTTAGGTACATATATCATTGCCAAAGATCCACACTTCGACCCTTTCTGCGTATGGGGCAATGAGATATTCATGAACCAGCATCAAGTGAGGAAACTAATAAAGATTGTTACTAAAATGGGTCAAAAGATGTCAATCGAACTATTTGTTTACACTTTATGCAAGACAACAGTGAACTGCAGGAAGTAAGAACCCTGTAGCCTTCTTTTTATTGCCCGTAATGAGTTGTGTTAGGTGACAATATCTAAATCTTTTTTCTTTTGCAGTGGATCCTGAAGCAGTTTACTCAAGATTACCTCTCAAACTACATGATTGGCGGCCGGCCATCACAAGGGGTTGGACTAGAGTCATGCATGCCTTCTGCATCCAGGAGAGCATAATAGGGCCATTCAGCTTCACCTTGTTCATCAACTGGAATGTCTGTCGCCTCTTTCTTTACCATCTGTAATAGTACAAGTATAGAAACTTGGTACATCATTCTTTATTTGGTGCTTCTGTAATTCTGAAACATATGTACCTGTGAATCGAATAATGCATTGGTTGTTTGAACCTGGTGGATATGAATAAAGCTATAGCCTACTTCAAGTTTAAATTAGGTAAAATTTTAAATAGCAGCAATTAAATTAGGGAGAAATTACGCTGTGCAGGTCATTACGGCACAAACGGTTGGTAAAACACAAACGTTTGTGATATACACCATAATCCCAGACGGTTCACAGAGAGGAAATGTGTGCAAGCATGCACACAGTTGCCGTTCGCAAAGCGTGTTTGATGTTAGACACTATCACATACGGTGCGGGAAAACTAAATGTGTGTGATTATCTACCTATCGTACACGGTTTATACTGTTTGTGATGTGCCAGGCATCGTAAATCTCCCGTGCCTGGAATCTGCCTAGAATCTGCCTGGAAAGCTCCCGTGCCTAGAATCTGCCTGGTTTTAGGCAGAACCACAAAACTCAGACTACGATGGCAATGCGAGCACAAACGAGTAGCAAGGATGAAGCGTTTGGGATATTCGAGATATCGAAAACGGATATATAGGGGCAACTGTATGCATCAAGGCTCCCTATCCCCAACGGTTTCTGGGTCGTGTTGGAAGGACCCCCCTATCGCCGACACTCACTTGGCGACGGTTCCGAATGTCGTCACGGAAAGGGGTTAAAACTGTTTTTTTAGGACCAACGCACACCAGTGTAAGGGTTGTATATATGGAGAAAGAGAGGGAGAATTTCGTGGCCCCTTGGAGAAGGGGTCCGAAACCAACCCTAACTATGTTTTCCCCAAACATACGGACTCTAAAACAGCCAATACTTTACTATTTCCAAATTACATGGGCATGGCCCAATAATAAGGTGACGCAGCACCTATAATAGCCTCTGGACGAAATTTATGAAGTGGCATCTTGTATATTTCATCCAAGGCATGATGCACTCATTATGGTGGCTTCAAAGTCCCAAAATCATCACTTGTAACTCTGTTCTTGTTTTCCTTGCGCATGAAATCATCTCCATGCTTGATCTTGCTCCAATGTTCATCCTTGTCCAAGTTAGGCCCTTCATTTGTAAGCAAGACAAATGTATCCAATTTAGGCAACATCATATTCTCATGAACATTAGAATCATTACCAAGAAACCAAAGTACCTGGTAATTTAATTGGCATGCGCCAGCTGTAACGCCCCGGACACACCCGCCGGTGGTCGTTACTCCTGGCGGGATCTAGACTGGCCTCACATATCAATACTAGTCTTTTCTACGCACTTTGTCCTCACTCGTGCGCACCCGGGAGCAACTTCCCGGTCGGTCACCCATCCTGAAACTACTCCAAGCTGAGCACGCTTAACTTTGGAGTTCTATCCGAATGGGCACCCGGAAAAGAAGGTATTCCTTATTGATATGAGTAGTCTATCATCCCTAATTAGCCAGGCTATCACATACACCCCCAATCAGAGGAACCGACGTCCTCGTCGGGCCACAGGAACGTTCCCTCTTGGCACAACCGTATGTGCATCCAGTCCGATACATGTGCCATGTCGTGTGCCATGACAGGTCACAAACGGCATGAACAACATGACCGAGCACCTGTCCGCAAACATCGGTGTAACCGCGAGGGTCGGCTCTGATACCAACGTGTAACGCCCCGGACACACCCGTCAGTGGTCGTTACTCCTGGCGGGATCTAGACTGGCCTCACATATCAATACTAGTCTTTTCTACGCACTTTATCCTCACTCGTCCGCACCCGGGAGCAACTTCCCGGTCAGTCACCCATCCTGAAACTACTCCAAGCTGAACACGCTTAATTTTGGAGTTCTATCCGAATGGGCACCTCGAAAAAAAGGAATTCCTTATTGATATGAGTAGTCTATCATCCCTAATAAGCCAGGCTATCACACCAGCTCTAGTAATTGGCCTAGTATGTATAGCAACATGGGTTGTGGGTGTAACAATGGTATTGATGTCGTCATCATCCTCCCCTTTTTGAAATGAAGTCGTCCTCGACGGAAGCTCATCTTCCTCACCCAAATAAGGCTTCAAATCTGCAATGTTAAAAGTGGGACTAACCCCAAAATCTGCGGACAGCTCAAGTTTATATGCATTATCATTTATTTTCTATAACACCTTAAAAGGACCATCGGCACGTGGCATTAGCTTTGATTTGTGCAAATCGGGAAACCTATCCTTACGCAAATGCAACCAAACAAGATCTCCAGGTGCAAAGACAACATGTTTTCTACCTTTATCACGAGCAAGTTTATATTTAGCATTCATACGTTCAATGTTTTCCTTAGTTAACTCATTCATTTTTAATATCAATTCAACACGGTGTTAAGAATCAAAATTAACCTTCTCTGAAGATGGAAGAGACAACAAATCAATAGGTGCACGAGGTAGGAAACCATGTAAAATTTCAAAAGGGCACATCTTAGTGGTAGAATGCAGCGAACGGTTATAAGCAAATTCAATATGCGACAAGCATTCTTCCCACATTTTCTTGTTATTCTTCAAAACAGCCCTAAGCATAGTAGACAAAGTTCTATTGGCTACTTCAGTTTGTCCATCAGTTTGCCGATGAGTAGTAATACTAAAAAGCAGTTTAGTCCCCAACTTAGCCCATAAACATCTCCAAAAGTGGCTAAGAAATTTAGTATCGCGGTCTGAAACAATAGTATTTGGCACACCATGCAAGCAAATAATTTCACGAAAGAACAAATCAGCAACATTAGCAGCACCATCGCTTTTATGAAAAGGTATAAAGTGTGCCATTTTCGAGAACCTATCCACGACAAAAAATATGATATCCCTCCCCTTCTTTGTTCACGGTAAACCCAAAACAATGTCCATAGATATGTCCTCCCAAGGAACACTAGGTACAGGCAAAGGCATATATAAACCATGAGGATTGAGTCGTGACTTAGCTTTTTGACATGTAGTACATCGAGCAACAAAACGCTCAACATCCCGTCTCATATTTGGCCAAAAGAAATGTGTGGCAAGTACATCCTCCGTCTTCTTCATGCCAAAATGTCCCATTAATCCTCCTCCATGCGCCTCCTGCAACAACAAAAGACGAACAGAGCTTGCTGGAATGCATAGCTTGTTAGCATGAAACACAAATCCATCATTAACCACAAACTTATTCCATGTTCTCCCTTCTTTACAATTCTGCAATACATCTTTAAATTCAGCTCATGCACATATTGATCTTTGATGGTCTCCAAACCAAATATTTTTAAGTCAAGTTGTGAAAGCATAGTATAATGACGAGACAATGCATCAGCAATCACATTTTCTTTATCCTTCTTGTGTTTAATGACATAAGGGAAAGTCTCAATGAATTCAACCCATTTAGCATGTCTACTGTTCAATTTAGCTTGACTTTTAATATGCTTCAAAGATTCATGATCAGAATGTATAACAAATTCTTTGGGCCATAAATAATGTTGCCATGTTTCCAAAGTCCGAACAAGAGCAGATAATTCCTTGTCATAAGTAGAATAGTTCAGACTAGGCCCACTCAATTTTTCGGAAAAGTATGCAACAGGTTTATCGTCTTGTAATAACACACCTCCTAATCCTATTCCACTAGCATCACATTCAAGCTCAAAAGTCTTATTAAAATTAGGAAGTTGGAGTAATGGAGCATGTGTCAACTTACCTTTCAATAGGGTGAAGGCTTCTTACTGTGTAGTACCCCAAAAAAAAGGCACATACTTCTTTGTAAGATCATTGAGAGGTGCAGCAATGGTACTGAAATCTCTCACAAAATTCCTATAGAAACCAGCGAGGCCAAGGAAACTCCTCACGTGTGTGACCGTTTTGGGTTGTAGCCGACGATCAATAGCTTCAATCTTGGCTTTATCAACCTCAATTCCCTGTCGAGTAACAACATAGCCAATAAAATATACTCGGTCGGTGCAAAAGGTGCACTTCCCAAGGTTACCAAACAAACGTGCATCACGTATCGCAATAAAAACAACACGTAAATGTTCCAAATGTTCCTCCAAAGATCTGGTATAAATCATAATATCATCAAAGTAAACTACCACAAATCATCCAATGAAAGCACGTAAAACTTCATTCATTAATCTCATGAAGTTACTAGGTGCATTAGTTAACCCAAAAGGCATGACTAACCACTCATAGAATCCAAATTTTGTTTTAAATGTTGTTTTCCATTCATCTCCCAATTTCATACGAATTTGATGGTATCCACTACGCAAATCATCTTTGGAGAAAATAGTAGAGCCACTTAATTCATCAAGCATAGCATCTAGCCTAGGAACAGGATAACGATGATGAATAGTAATATTATTAATGTCTCTACAATCAACATACATACGCGATGTACCATCCTTTTTCGGCACTGGAATAATAAGAACAACACAAGCACTAAGGGATTCACGTATATAGCCTTTATCTAGTTGCTCCTATACTTGGCGCATAATCTCCTTCGTCTCCTCTCGATTGGTATGGTATGGTGCACGGTTGGGTAGCGATGCGCCGGGAATTAAGTCAATCTGATGCTCAATCCCTCGAATAGGTGGTAATCCCAGTGATACGTCTTGTGGAAAGACGTCAGCTGCTAGGCTTCTCACCCCTCGTTGGTTACCCCAAGTGGAAGGTGTGAGATGTAGTGTTGCGGAAGTTTTTCCCTTGGCAAAGATACCAAGGATCGAATCCCCAAAGACTCCTAGGTTCAACAAGAAGGTGTCAACTGCTACGGCGCCAGATATTAGCAATCAACGTGGACCTGCACACAGATACAAATAACTTTGCTCCCAACGAGTACAGAGAGGTTGTCAATCCCTCCGGCCTTGTAGTTCACAAAGGATTAAACGCAAATGATAGTAGTGATAGATATAATTGCAATAGTAAATAATAGCGAAAAGTAAATAGCGGATGTGATCAATGATGGTAATATGGACCGGAGTCTCATGATGTTCACTAGTGATGTCTCTCTCCCAAAAGACGATAAAACAACTATGTGAGGTAAACGAATTACAGCTGGGCAATTGACAGGACCATGTGCGCAAACCAATGCCGACTACATTGCAAGAAAGGTTGAGGTTCAAAGCATGGGCGGTACGCCAAAGTAAGTAGACCGAAATCCATCAATATCTACTACTAATCATCCGCCTTGAGATATCTATCCAGAACATCTCGCTGGTATTAAGTTGCGAGTCCCACCCATAGTGTAAACTCAATGCAACAGACAACTGCATTAAAAGAACTTTGCGTAAAGTAAACAATCCTTGCACCCGCGGGCACAAGCACCGTTGTTTTCCCCCTTGTGGCAATAGCACATCCCCTAGACTCATGTTTCTGTCACTCAAACTAGTCATCGAGGGGCATGAACCCACAATCAAGCATAACGTTCCCTCTTGGGGTCACTACCTATTACTTGGCCAAAGCAATAAATAACAACAGAGAACATGCAAGAATTACTTACGAACATAAATATAAAAGAGGTAGATCAAATATATTACTCAAGCACAATCTGAACATAATCTCATAATCCATCAGATCCCAGCAAACTCATCATAGCAACAGCATAAGGATTACATATGTGCCTCGATCATGTAGGGCAGCTCACGAGGACTAATTAGTTAAGCACAAGAACGGGAGGAGAACATCACATAGCTACTGGTCATGGACTCATGGTCCAAGGGAGACTACTCACAACTCACCCGGGAGGCGTCCATGGTGGTGGAGAGGCTCCCGGTGGTGATCCTCCCCTCCGGCAGGGTGCCGGGAAGAGTTCTCCTGGTGCTCCCGATCTTGGAAGCGGCGGCGGCGGCGGAACAGAGATGAGATCGCGAAAAGAGTTTCCTCCCTCGAGGGTTTCGGGAGACGCTTTAAATATATGCCAAAGGCGGGCATCGGAGGAGCCTCGGGGGGCCCAGGCGCCCCCCCGGCGCGGCCCAGGGGGGGCGCGCTGCCAGGGCGCCTGGAGCCCTGGTGCCCCCCCCGGCTGTCCTTCGGGCACACGGTAGTTTCTGGAACGCTGATTTTTTATATAATTTTTCTGGATTTTTCTTGGCAGTTAAAACAGCCGAAAACAGAAACTGGCACTGGGGTGCACTGAGTTAATAGGTTAGTCCAAATATGATCAAAAGTGTATGGAAGTGTATAAATATCATAGCAATATCACCCAAAAGAGGCATGGAGCAAGCAGAAATTATAGATACGTTTTGGACGTATCAACATCCCCAAGCTTAATTCCTGCTCGTCCTCGAGTAGGTAAATGATAACAAGAATAATTTCTGTGGTGACATGCTATTAACCATATAGGACTTTTTCATAGTCATATGACAAAAGCTTACTGAGACAATGAATCTATAGTAATTAAGTTGCCTCATGAGAAAATCACGAAGGACTGAAAGTTTTACAATATGATACTGAAACATCAAATAGATTTGCAATGAACATGATGTGCGAATATGATAAAGTGATATCTAGCTTGCCCCCTTTAGTGAAGCAAAACATAAATGCAGGGGCACCTCCAAGGTTTAAGTGATGACTAGATACAATGATTTCAGAATAAACGATATCACAATCATGCAAAAGACAATGCTACTTTGGGACAATGCACATTACACTCAGAATGACAATCATGCTCTCAGTAGTTGGTGCTTTTAAAAGAAGGTGGAGACTCTCGAACCGTGGCTTTTGTTGGCAAGGTTGAAAACCCGTAGTCGGAAACAAAGACAAAACATGTAACAGAGCTCTTGGCTTTAAAACAGAGGTAATAATTTATTTTAGATCATGCATGTTTCGTCAACGAATGCTAGCAGACAACTCAATCACTTTTCGAGATGGACAAGTTTCGAGGAACGGCTCCCGAATGAGGACGATCACATCCTCTTAATCTCCTTTGTTTATCACTGCCAAAGTTTTCTGATTTCTCATGAACAAAGCGTGAAGGAGGGTTTGTTTCTTATATTATCTTTTTGAGCCGGGCGCACTCAATGCCAGTTCCTTCTCGTATTATGGGTTTGCACATTATACATGCAATCCCGGGGTGAAGCTTGTCCAACTTAAAAAGGTCATGAATTAACCACTACTTCCTCATGAACTTACAACAGAGGCACAAAATAAGAATGCTTTTTCTTTGAATAATTTTGAGATGGCACATGCAAGTCTCCGTTAGGAATGGCAGGTAAATACCATGTAGGAAGGTATGGTGGACTCATATGGCATAACTGGATTAAAGGATGTGGATGCACAATCAGTCAGTCCGCTTAGTACAAGCGAAGGTTAGCAAAAGACTGGGAGCGACCAACTAAGAGAGCAATGACGGTCATAATCATGCAGAGCGACAAAGCAACATTGAATCAGGCATGGTAGTTATATCGCTACTCAGAAACAAAAGATCATCAAGGCTTGACAGACTTTCTTTACAGTCTTAAATATGCGTGAGCATACGCCAAGTCAATCAAAATAAATTCTCTAAGGAAGATATTACTAAACCATACCACATCATAGGCAAACAAATCATGTCGGTACTCCAATAACACATTGGGAACCCCCCAGTTATTTGAGACTAACCATAAGAAACATGAACTTCTAAGCGCCATCATGCACGTTGCATCTTTATCATAGACATATCAACCAATGCAACGGAAGCAAACTCTCTTAATAAGGTGAGCATGGTAATTAAAGAGAGTTCAAGCAACCAACTAAACAAAAGCTCTTTGAAAAGATAAGCACGAAAGCTAAGAGCTGAACATGATAGTAGCTATTAAAAGACAAAGAACACACACAGCAAGGATAGACATGAAAATTCTATGTTATGTTCTAGGTAGAAGTGGAACGTGTTTCTCTCCCACATAAAGAAAGCTGAGTTCCGACTCGTTATGAAAAACTAAAGAAAACTAAAAGCAAGATGCTCCAAGCATAGCACATAACACATGAAGTGATTAAAATATAGTGGAACAAAAGACGAACTGATAATGTTGATGGAGAAGGGGATGCACGGGGGCATCCCCAAGCTTAGAAGCTTGAGTCTCCTTGAATATTTCTTGGGGGTGCATGGGGGCATCCCCAAGCTTGAGCGCTTGACACTCCTGAATCTTTTTATCATCTTCCCTCGCACACTTGAAAACTCCCTTCATACATAACTCGTCATAATCTGATTAGCGAGGTTAGTACCCATAATAAAATAATTGTACCTTGCTGGAAATAAAGATATTCTTGAAGTTCTACTGTTTCTCAAGATTGCCAAAAGGTTTTTGCAAAGAAAAAGCAAGCTCTTGGTTTGCAAAATGAAGGAAAGGCAAAACAGGACAGAATCTGTGAAAAACAGAACAGCAGCTAGTAATTGATTTGTTCGGGGCACTTCTGCAACTCTAATTAAAAAACTCAGAACATACGCACGAAAGACAATTATATAGAGCACGCTGTCGAAAAAATTCAGACCAAAAAGATGATCTGGTGAGTTTATACGAATTTTTCTATCCAAGGACAGAATCTGTTTCCTGGACAGCACCTCACAACTTTTGAACTTTCTAGCAATCAGAGGCTACACTTGGCACAAAATTGAAAAGCAAAGATACAATGATGATGCTACAGTAGTAACAACATCAAGACACAACAAAAGCAAAATAAAAATTTATTCATGTGGGCTGCCTCCCAAAAGCGCTTTCATTTATGCCTTTAAGCTAGGCATAATGCATAGAGGAATCAATAACCATCGTAATAATCGGAGCTATAAATTGCTTCAAATGGTTCCTCAACAAGTTCATTCTTGTTCCTTCTAGTAAAGGGGTACACACCTTTTGCCTTTCCGCGCAAGCGGATTTGTCCCTTACATATATCAATGAAGCCTTTAACTGCTCGGAGGAAGTCCCTTCCAAGCACTATATTTCCTTGGTTTGGCTCCATGATGAAGAAATCAATCATTGCAATCCCTTTAAGGAATTTAACTGGCACGTGTTTTATTCTTCCCTGGATTTCAGAAATATCTCCATTAGTGTGTTCATGATAAGATGGTAATCTATCCATGTTAAATTTTAAAGAATCATGAACAATTTTTGGCATAGTAGAAACCATAGATCCAATATCACAATAAGCAAGGAAGTCTTGATTAGAGATGCTAATCCTAACGAAAGGCTCCCAATCATTGTCTATTTCCAAAATGTCTTTCTTATTGGGTTTAGGTTTCTCTACCTTCATCAAGTCTAGAGCATCCATTCTCTTTTCAATAGTAGCAAGTCTATCTATGACAGTATCAAAGTTATGATCATAAACAAAGTAACTAGATAGACCATGTATAATTTCAAGAGCTCTAGCTTCATCACACTCTAGGAAATCTCGCTCGGCTATAATATCAAGAGAGTGTTTTCACCATTTAAAAAGACCATAGTAAAAATTTCTAAGCACAATTTTTATAGGTATCCAAGGCATAATTCTCCTATGTGCATCAGAAATTCTGTCCCATGCCTTCTTCATATTTTCTCCATCCCTTTGATGGAAATCTAGAACTTCTGATTCCCTCAAAGCACCAAATCCTAACATGTTTAGCTAAACAGAAAGGACTACTAACAGGAAAGCAAAATAAAAAAATTCGTAATTTTTTTTTTTGATAAAGGATACTAAAGCAAAAACTGAAAGGTAAACTAACAAGACTAAAAGCAAAGGTAAAAGATAGCGTGCAACTCCCCTATCTTGAAGAGTGGAGTCCCCGGCAACGGCGCCAGAAAAACTCTTGCTAGGCTTCTCGCCACTCGTTGGTTACCCCAAGTGGAAGGTGTGAGATGTAGTGTTGCGGAAGTTTTTCCTTTGGCAAAGATACCAAGGATCGAATCCCCAGAGACTCCTAGGTTCAACAAGAAGGTGTCAACTGCTACGGCGCCAGATATTAGCAATCAACATGGACCTGCACACAGATACAAATAACTTTGCTCCCAACGAGTACAGAGAGGTTGTCAATCCCTCCGGCCTTGTAGTTCACAAAGGATTAAACGCAAATGATAGTAGTGATAGATATAATTGCAATAGTAAATAATAGCGAAAAGTAAATAGCGGATGTGATCAATGATGGTAATATGGACCGGAGTCTCATGATGTTCACTAGTGATGTCTCTCTCCCAAAAGACGATAAAACAGCTATGTGAGGTAAACGAATTACAGCTGGGCAATTGACAGGACCATGTGCGCAAACCAATGCTGACTACATTGCAAGAAAGGTTGAGGTTCAAAGCATGGGCGGTACGCCAAAGTAAGTAGACCGAAATCCATCAATATCTACTACTAATCATCCACCTTGAGATATCTATCCAGAACATCTCGTTGGTATTAAGTTGCGAGTCCCATCCATAGTGTAAACTCAATGTAACAGACAACTGCATTAAAAGAACTTTGCGTAAAGTAAACAATCCTTGCACCCGCGGGCACAAGCACCGTTGTTTTCCCCCTTGTGGCAACAGCACATCCCCTAGACTCATGTTTCTGTCACTCAAACTAGTCATCGAGGGGCATGAACCCACAATCAAGCATAACGTTCCCTCTTGGGGTCACTACCTATTACTTGGCCAAAGCAATAAATAGCAACGGAGAACATGCAAGAATTACTTACGAACATAAATATAAAAGAGGTAGATCAAATATATTACTCAAGCACAATCTGAACATAATCTCATAATCCATCGGATCCCAGCAAACTCATCATAGCAACAGCATAAGGATTACATATGTGCCTCGATCATGTAGGGCAGCTCACGAGGACTAATTAGTTAAGCACAAGAACGGGAGGAGAACATCACATAGCTACTGGTCATGGACTCATGGTCCAAGGGAGACTACTCACAACTCATCCGGGAGGCGTCCATGGTGGTGGAGAGGCTCCCGGTGGTGATCCTCCCCTCCGGCAGGGTGCCGGGAAGAGTTCTCCTGGTGCTCCCGATCTTGGAAGCGGCGGCGGCGGCGGAACAGAGATGAGATCACGAAAAGAGTTTCCTCCCTCGAGGGTTTCGGGAGACGCTTTAAATATATGCCAAAGGGGGGCATCGGAGGAGCCTCGGGGGGCCCAGGCGCCCCCCGGCGCGGCCCATGGGGGTCCGCGCCGCCAGGGCGCCTGGAGCCCTGGTGGGCCCCCCCCGGCTGTCCTTCGGGCGCACGGTAGTTTCTGGAACGCTGATTTTTTATATAATTTTTCTGGATTTTTCCTGGCAGTTCTCGTAATGTGAAAACCTGAAATACAAAAACAGCCGAAAACAGAAACTAGCACTGGGGTGCACTGACTTAATAGGTTAGTCCAAATATGATCAAAAGTGTATGGAAGTGTATAAATATCATAGCAATATCACCCAAAAGAGGCATGGAGCAAGCAGAAATTATAGATACGTTTTGGACGTATCATCAGCGAACTCCTGTAAAATGTTAGTGAAAGCATGAGGCAAAGAGGAAGGCACGTCCTCGAATGAAAATAATGCCTCTTTGCACACAAAAGCATAGCAAACAGATTTGTTGAAATCTGGATCATCAATATCAGATTTGGTCGCAAGTAAACCTCCACTTTTTCAATTTAATTTCCGAGGAAACATGATATGATGGTTTGTTATTATGCTTCATTTGTTTCTCAAATTTATTTTCCACAATCTGATTTTCACTCTTATTTTGCTCCTATTTTGCTTTAGTAGCTCGATGAATATCGTCCTTCAAAATTGAATCAGGAGTCATAGGAAGCAAAGTAATATGCTTAATCTTACGAACAAGAGTATACTGATTTTTTCTACCATGGTGTGCAGAAATTTTATCAAATTGCCATGGTCTACCAAGTAATAAGGAACATGCTTGCGTGGGCACTACATCACAATCAACATAATCATCATATGTAGCTATACTAAAATGCACGCGAACAGTACGTGTTACCTTAACCTTGCCGATGTTGTTGAACCAGTGGATGTAGTAAGGATGTGGATGTGGTCTTGTGGTGAGACACAGCTTCTCCACCATCTCCATGCTAGCCAAATTGTCGCAGCTCCCTCCATCGATGATGACGCGAACAGAACATTCATTCACAACTCCCTTTGTATCGAACAAATTGTGCCTCTAGTTTGGCTCAGCTTGTGTGATCTGTACACTCAAAACATGTTGAGCAATTAAACAGTCATACCTGTCAGCATCGTCAGCAGCCATGTAATGTCTCTCTTGTTCAGAATCATCTCCAATGTGTTCTTCACGTGTAATAAGAGCCAATGTCTCCTCATCATCGTCACTAGCGGACTCATACCCACCATCTTCAGTAGTAATCATCACACGCTGAGATTTGCATTCCCTTGCAAAATGACCTCTTCCCTTACAACGATGACAAATAATATCACTTGTGTGCCCTGTTGATGCCATGGATGAAGAGGAGCTATGTGCAGGCCCGGTGGGTGTCCTCTTGGCAGAGAGTGGTGATTGTGCCTGTTTTCTTGTATCATGGCTAGAGGTGGGAACTGACCGAGGTGTCAGTGCAGCAGAATGTGTGGAAGTAGAAGATGCACGTGATGTCCATGATGAAGGCCGACCTGCATAAAAGTTAGTCCGCGCCAATGCCTGTCGATCCTGCACTTCACGTCCAGCTTTCCAAGCAAGATGGAATAAACGAGTGATATTATTATACTCCTTATACTCTAGAATGGCCTGAATCTCTCTATTTAAGCCACCTGTAAAATGTGCAATCATAGCTTCATTATCCTCAGTAATACCACATCTAATCATGCTAGTTTTTAATTGCTGATAATATTCTACTACATAATTTTTTCCTTGTCTTAAACGCGGCAGGTTTTGTAGTAATTCACGTTGATAATATGGTGGAACCCAACGAATACGCATAACATTTTTCAAAGCAGCCCAAGTAGTTGGAATATTATTTGGATATAATCTACGATGTTCAAACCACCACACACAAGCAAAACTAGTGAAAGCACAATGAGCATCAGCAACACGTCTCTCCCGCTGGATATTCTAAGCATGTAAAATGTTGTTCGGTTTCTAAATCCCAAGTATGATATATATATCAGGAACATATCTACCCTCAAATGGTGGAATATTCAATTTTAGTTTCGGGAGATGGTCATGATCTCGTACCTAAGGGTTTGGTGCAGCCCTACCATTGCGATTATTTGCATGTGGACGACCTGGTGGTTGTGGTGCTAGTGGTTGCACGTAGTTCTGATTTCAATCAACCCCATCCTCGTAATCTCCGGCGCAATCATCCTCCTCCTGAGCAGGAGCAGGAGTCACAGAAGTATCAACAGCAGCACCAACAGTTTGGCCAGGCTCAAGAGGGACATGGCTCGCTCGGCGGAGGGCTATTTTGCAACGTGGAGGTGGTGGTTGTTGTTGTTGTTGCTGTTGTTGCTGTTGTTGTTGTTGTTGTTGTTGTTGTTGTTGTTGTTGTTGTTGTTGTTGTTGTTGTTGTTGTTGTTGTTGTTGTTGTTGTTGTTGTTGTTGTTGTTGTTGTTGTTGTTGTTGTTGTTGTTGTTGTTGTTGTTATTGTTGTTGTTGCAATGGTGCAGCATGTGGAGGTAGACGCGGAAGCACTTCAGTGAATTTGGCATCCAACTTGGTGTCAATTGACTTCTCAATGTAATCCATCCTCGCTAGCGTATTGCCAAAACTGGTCATCACATCTTCTACCTGTTGACCCATCATTTGCTGAAATTTATCATGCAACTCCTCATTAACAATGTTCTCCCAGTCAGTCTCGTCGACTAGTGATCCCGCCGTGGTTAGCAGTAATAAAAACAAAAACAATGATCCTACATACTACTAGAAAATGGTGGTGGTGGGGCGTCATGAATCCATCAACCAAATGTCAAATTCTTACCAGTTCTTACCCAGCAGCAGGTGGTGATCGGCAACCATTGTAGGCAAAACTCACAAAGCTTGGACAAAGCGATTGCCAGGTGGTGTCAAACGCACGATGTAGATGTATGTGGAGTTGGAAAGGCATATGATATAGTAGCAAAAATGTCAGCAATTATCAATTTAGAGATGCAAACGTGAGTAGACGCTCAACGACGGTACTGTGTTGGTCCTAGGCTAGACCGTACTAAAGACGCGAGCCTAGAACACTAACAAAATCATGGCTCTGCACGTAATCAAGGGGAAAGCACACTCTGAAAAAATGAGCTCTTTTTTTTGCTCCTTTTTTTTCTGAAACACACTATAATGGCGAGTGTTTCAAAACTCTTCCCAAATCAAAATAACATGATCGGCACAAAAAAAATTGACATTTTTTCGAAAATCAGGTCAGCGACGACCAAAAAGTGCGACAAAAAATCACTATGATGGCGAGTGTCTTAAAACGCTCCCAGAGACCTAAAAACAGGATAGGGAAAAAATATTTTCGGTTGCCAAAATTTGGCCTAAAAACAGCCCGGGAGTCTCCAGAATTATTATTTTTTTCGAGACCTACTCAGGCAAGAAAATACGAAACCGAAACTAGAGGGATCTCGAAAACAAACCTAATATGAAAAGAACTTGGATTGGTGGTGCATATATGGTGACGGTATATGGCAGCTGTGGGGACCCCGACTCATAAGTCGTGATCACCGAATGCACGTGTACAGTGATCCCAGAGATCAATGCTCACTGAACACACAGAAGCTGAATAACAAGAGTCTTATATCCATACATACTGTATTACACAAATAGGACCATAATGGTCAAGTCTTGAGTATAACATCGCAGCGGAAATCTTCAATAACAACTTGGATCCATGCCATCTGCCTTAACCCTACAGGCATTCTGACTGGGAAGCGTCCTAGCTCGCATGCTCGTCACCAAGAAATCTTCATCCAAAACCTGTTCTCTCATGCCTGGCCAATAAAATAACCAGTGGCAAGCCAATGAGTACTTTGAATGTACTCGCAAGCAACCCAAGTGCGATGACAGAATAGTTATGCAAAGCTCTACTGCTAAATTGGCAGTTTTGCGGAAAGCTAGTTTTTCATATGCAAGTATGATCAACATATAACATGGGCATGCATGTGTCTGCAACAAGTATCAGGAGGTTACAGACATCATTATCGAGAAAGAGTTGTAATCAACTCATGCTCAAGCTCATTGTGACTTTCTCACAATCACATCAACAATATCTCTGAATCGTGTTGTTTCCCAGAAACTTATGGACATAGTCTAAGTAGCACCACCCAACTGTCCTTGACCGCGGACACGGCTATTCGAATAGTTTGACACTCTCTAGAGGTTGCACACTTTATCCACAAGATCTGGGGAACTTCCGTGACATCCACGACCCGCGGTACCTCAAGTACCCGGGGTAAGCACCCGATCACTATCTTTCCCTAGACGACATTAACATAGAGTCCACTCGATTGGTAATAGCCCCGTGCCAAACATTTCACATATTAAAGATTGTGGAGCCTTGCTCCCATATTCATCACATACCACTAACACGGGGTACCAACGGTGTGTCCGGTGCCCTGTGAAAACAGTCATGGCCGCCTATCCAAGCACGACCCCGTCCCGAGAGTGACCTCACGTCACCCCCGTCACTAGTAATGCGGGCACCATGCTAGTATCAACCTAGGTAATCAATAACGCCCTTTCCCATATAAGGGTAGAGTGGTTGCGCATGTTTGGTTGGGACGGTAGTCACACATAAATCTAATCCATCTCTGTAAACAACACTTTCGTCAAGCCTCGGCACACTACTTCTTCACCAAGTAGTGCCCTAGCTCCTCATCAACTCCCAGGGGCATTAGTGGCTCCCACTGGGTTATCTGCAAGTATGTCTTACCACACTTGTTTCACTCAATGCATATCCCTGACCCATTTTGCGTAGCCAACTACTATAGCATACATCTATCTACTCCCACCCACATAACCCTCATAAGAAGGTAGGGTCATGTTTGATGCAAGTTTCAATAGTAAAGTAATCAAAGGTAGCAACCAAAGTGGTCTCCACCTCAACATGATTCCGATGCATTGGTAATAAGGTGCTATGAGACATGCATAAAAAGGTTTCTTGAACATGGTCAAAGGGCTGCTTGCCTTGTCCTTCTGGTCCATCTCCGAGTACTTCGTTTATTTCGTCAACTAACGATGGAAACAATCATAATAAGCAACACAATCAAAGCAAAAATAAAAGTGCTCTAAAAATAGGAGTTGGACTTTTCTAGGATACCTCTGGTCATATGAAAAATAACCAAGGTGGTTTCATTGGGGTATGATCGATGGATGGTTTGGATCATTCCAATATGATGGAATCAAGGGTTTAATGGATTTGAAAGAAGTGTACAGAAATATATTCTTGAATGATGAGCAAAAGCACCCATCAACAAGTCATGATTTTAGAAGCATCTAGGAGTTGGTTTCAATGGATTTGGAATTCAAATGAATTTCCTAGGATTTTGCAAAGTTGATAAATATGAAGAAATGGCTCATTATTTGGTGGGGTACAGAAAGTATTAATAAAAATGTTCCAAAACTAAGTTTGGATAAGACAAGCATCTAGGAATTTGAACCACTGCATTTGGATCAAATTTGAGCCCTCTGTGATTTTCTAAAGTTCATCACAGAAAATGAAATATTGGCATTTGATAATTATTTGTGAAGGAAATGTCTCCGGAATAATGTGCATGTTGCACCATGTGATAGAGCATGATTTATGGAGTCATTGGAAATTTGAATCACCAAATTTGGAGTTCAAATGAATTATTCATGGATTTTTGAAGCTGACTGGAAATGCAAAAAGAAAATGAAAAAGGAGGGGGGGTTATACCTATACTGCGTTTCGGGCGCAGTATAACGCCGCAGTGCCCGGGGCCGGCCCAGCAATACGGCCACACGCAGAGGGCCAGGCGACATCGAAGGCGCCATCGGGCCAGGCGTTTTCACCGCAGGGACGCGGCTCCCACGGAGGCGCTTCCACTTATGCGCGGGCCCAGCCCCTCGGTCGCCTACAAGCAAGCCCCACCTGGCAGGTTCGCCTTCCTCCTCCCGCTCGAACAGAGGCGAGGCAGGGGAGGCGCGGCCGAGCACTCGCCGGCGTGGCCCCGTCGAATCGGGCCTTCTCCGGCGACGCTCCGCCCACCGGCGTGCTTAGGAGGACACGCCGCACCCATCCACGTACTTCACGCACGCCGGGGAGGGCTGAAGCGGCGTCGGCTTGGATGGCCGCGAAGGCGACCGTCGGTGTGGTTTGGCACATCGAGGAAGAGGCGGGGGAAGGAGGAACTGGAGCTTGGGGTGAGTTGGCGGTGGTGAGGAGAGGGTGCGGGAGTGTTCAGGGGGAAGAAAGAAGGGGCGAGGCCCACGGATTTAAGCGGCGGCCGGCGGCCCTGCTCCGGCCGTAGAGATGGCTGGAGGGCACGGGGAGGGCATTTGGCCTGTCGAGGAGGTGCACTAGAGGGAGAAGGGGCCATCGAAGCCGCGAGGGGGCTCGGGGGTGACCTATAAATAGGTGGGCGGCGGTCCACCGAAGACTCATGCGCCGGCGAGGCCGTTGCTGTCGTTGCAAGCCACGGGGGCACGCGTGGGTGTGTCCAGGGTGCTCGTGGGGCTGGTCTACGCCTAGAGGAAGAGAGAGGAGGAGCGGGGAGGCGCCAGAGTCTTCGCGCGTGTGAGCTTGCTCACTGGAGCTCAGGGTCGGCCGGTGCGCGTGCGAGAGGGGCAGCAGGAGGGAGAAGGAGGAGGGGGCCGACAACGCTGCGTGACACGAACGTCGAGGCGGCCTCGAGGGACACGAGGGAGAGGCCCAAGGCTGTCGGATGCTCCTGATTGGAGGTGGCTACAATGCGCCAGGGCACTGTAGCGTGCTCCAGAGCGCGAACCCTGCATGCCATGGCATGAACAAGGTGTCATTGGCGTGTCCCCTCATGTCCAGCAGTGCTCGGGGTTAGTAAACAATTGCCCAAATGGCCTGGGATGCCCTGGAGGCCACTAGAATGAGGAGGGAGGTGAGGGGGAAGGAGACTGCTGCTGTCCAGGGGAGTAAAAATGGGGTTTTCACCCCCCCCATCATTGAGCTGAGGACATGGGGAAGTTACTGGGGGTAGAAGATGATTAGGAGAAGTTGTGGTAAGAATTTGAGGCAAAAGTAAATGGTAAAAGTGATCAAGAAGATGGTTTTGGTAATTTGGCAGAAGGTGTTTGATCAAGTTTTGGTCAAGCAAATGATCTCCACTTGCCATGACACTTAACAGGATTGAATGACATGAGAAAATAGGGTGTTTCACCAAATTTGGGCTCATTTGAAGAAACTAGCCAATGTAACTTTGGTGAACCCTAGAAATCAACAGAAATGGCTTCATCCTGTTTGAGTCAAGCTAATCATCTCCCCTTGATGCACCACTTGGTGTAGTTTCATCATTTGGGGTTATGATCATGCCCACAAAGTTTGAAGCCCCAGGTAAAAAGTTGGTAATGTAAAGTTGTTCAAATTTGAATTTGAACAGAAATGGTTTTGGGGCACTTAGAGCAAGTTATGCTTCTCCAAAACTTGTGCCATTTGGCATATATGCATAATTACATCATTTTAGCATGTGCACCAAGTTTGAGAGCATTTGGACAAGTTTGGCAATGTAAAGTTGCTCAAACTTTAAAAGGGACAGAAATGGTTTTGAGGGGATCAGATGATGTTTCCTTGATCTTCAAGGCATGAGTCTTTGCAAGATCGTCAAATATGTCATATATGACATGATAGAATTTCCCTGGAATTTTTGGAGAATATTTCCTTTGTAAATATTTCAAAAGCTTGAAATATCCAGAAAGGGTTTTGGAAGGATTTGTCCAATATTTTGAACATGACCATGTGTTGAAACTCTTATATATGGACAATATATGTCCTATGAGTTTCCCTGAATTTTGGAAAATATTTTTGAAATGATTAAATAATTTTTCCCTATTAAAGACCATTTCTGGCCTTAAGAAAAAGCTTTTAAATAAAATATAAAAATAAGTTTTAAAATTATAATTTTATGGTTTCTGGGAGTCCTATACCTAATAGGATTCAAATATACTTTTTGAAAGATTTTTCACACCCTAAATAAGGTATTTGTAGTGCAAACCTCAATTCAGGGGTTTTTGGAAAACTAATTTTTGAAAATACTATTTGGCCAAAATATTTTTATAAGAAAATTCTATACTGTTCTATACACATGGCATGATCATTGGGAAAAGATTTTGGATCAAGGAGATGAAGTATAAGAGTTGGAGGATTTATTTGATTTTTAGAGCACTAGCAAACAGCAGACAAAAGTCAAATCAAGCAAAGTCAAAAACACTCAAAAGTTTTTGTAAATCCACATTTTTAACATGATAATTAGCTTAAGCAATGTGACATGAAAATCAGGGTGTGACAGACCTACCCCCCTTACAAGAATCTCGTCCCCGAGATTCCCAGACTAGGCGTGGAAAGAAATGTGGAGTCTTGGATACGGGGTAGTCTTCACTTCTTCTGGTTGGTTCTGCTTCCGGGTGGTGCTCCATGGGATCTTGAAGTACTAGGTGGTGTGGCTTCTCGCTTGCTGCCTCTGATGCAGGTTGCTGAGGAGTCTCTTGTGTAGGTTAGGTTGGGTTAGTTGTCAAAGGATCGGTGATCGATGTCCTTGCGGGCACCGGGCTAGTTAGGAGGTAAGAAGTACTTCCAGAGTGGGGACTCGTGGAAGATTTGGTGCACGGAGGGTAACTCAGGTGTGGTAAGTCTAGCTGGGAGCCGTCTACTATTTGTCTTGCAGTGGCCTGGAAGAAGGTCGATAAATCTTGGTGTGAGCGTTCCTTCGACACGGAAATGCTCGGTTCCTTCGAGAGGAGTGGTTTGCAGATACGCCCAGTCTTCGACGCGGAAGTTTACTTCTTGATGATGGTGGTCGGTGTAGTTCTTCCTTCTTGACAGGGCGGTCTTCAAATGTCTTCTATCCAGCTGTCCGTCTCTTCTTTTGTCTTCGGGCAGACAAGTAGGCCATCAAATAATGATGTTACCCAACTTGTACAAATGCTCCATGAGGTCTATGGGGGTACGCAAGATAGGCTGGGGTATTTGTGGTGGTCTCCGTTGAGTATTTGCAAGGTCTTCCTGACTTAGAGCGAAGGCCCGTTGTCGGAATCTGACCAGGTTGTGGCTTGG
>LR738709.1:281904562-281994710 GCA_902687465.1 Secale cereale | reverse complement strand
GGGGGGGGGCTTAAGGGTTTCAAGGATTCTAGTGAGTGAGTGAACGTTTATTATCCTATCCTTAAGCACGGTTTCTGAGATGCCAATAGCTCTATCTAGTACTCCGAACGAAAAAGCATCCTCTCGCATAGACCAACTTCAATCACCACTCATGCCATACATATCCTCATGACTCTCAAGAGGCGGTCTAACAAAATTGTACTTTCCTACGATCCCCAAATCCATATGCATGTCTTCCCCTAAAATCCATGGGTAGGTCATACATGCTACTAACCTTAAATTAAACTCCATAATCCAAGCACTCAACCTATTCTTGCAAGGATCATGATAATGCCTCTCTATTCTAAGGAAACACGTCATATGCCACTCCAAGATTTTGTTTCCTTCCTATAGATCAACTCCAATAGCCCGGTAATTTCCATCAATCACCAAATAATCCAACAATTCTACAAATCCGATGTCTACGGTGTTCCACAAGACCTCAAGTCCCTATGATACCCAAATACTTGGAAGGATTATGCATTACGATAGTAAGTCCACCAAATTCTCACCATCCGGATCAAGTAAACTCCAAGATCACGATTATATAGATCCCTAAATCAACTCCGACAAATAATCCAATCTCCTAGGTTATTGTCCACCGAGAAGCATGGTATCATGATCAGGATCGTCGGTCTAAATCCAATTTACTCCGAACTATGCAGACATATCCAACATTTATACCCAACCAGAATCACCTACATAAATCCAATTCTCATGTCCAACAGGTACTCCTACATGCTTCCCCAAAGTCATGATCCCACCAATATGAAATCTCACGATCCATCAAGGTCTCAGATAATTCCTCGAAGTCACTGATATAAAGCCACCAAGTCATCTGTCTTATGTCCTCAAATTGGTCTATCTATGGCATCGTCAGTTCTTGTGCTATATTAGGATGAAAATGTGCTCACTCACTGTGTCCACTAGTTCCTTTACGAACCCAGTGTTGTGCAAGGTTACAAAGGCTTAACAGGTTCTCTCGCAATTCTATGGGTTAAGCACATGGTTAAGGGTTCGTGCTGGAGTGTCTTTTGAAGTCTCAAAGGGTCTAGGAAGAGGGTTACTGGTCTGGAGGGTTAAACATAATTCTACGGGGTTACACTTGATCATGGAGGTTGTAGCAGAAGTCTTCAGTGCCAGTCGGTTGCCGAGGTATAATCCTTGGTGCGTCTTGTCTTGCGGGTCTTCAGTTGGGGGGAGAGAAGAGAGGGAAAAAGTAGCGTAGAGGAGGGAAATGCCTAAAGGGGGTTCTATAGTGCAGGTGCAACAAACAGGTGCAAAAAGGGTCGAAACAAAAGAAACAAGGCAAGGAAGATGATATAGCCATGCACTTGTTGCCTAGGGCAAAAGTGCGACTTATATCAAAACACAAACAAATAAAAGCAAACAACACACAATCATGGTTCTATTCGAACCATCATATGGACTCGACTGCGCATAGGGGGTACACGACTCATCCTACCCTAGGGGTTCTCGGACTCAGTGTCGTGACTTGTACCTCGTGCAGTCTTCTGAGGTTCCTCAGGTGTCGCTATGTCCCTTGTAGTTGTTTGATGAATGATCCGAGTTGAGCCTGAAGAATCTTCAACAACTTCTCGCCTGATGAGGTGATGCGGTGAAGGTGTCTCCTTGCAGCTGGCGTTGACTTGGTCTTCTCTTGTCTTTTTAATCATGACGATCCCTTGAGCCTTCGGGCGTCGAGGGTACCAGGTAGGCGATCCTTATGCAATAATAACAAGGCATAATAAAGGTCCAACATGTCGGTTTCGTTGATGAAAACATCGACACCAAGAGCGGGGGACGAAGAGAACCGTTTTCCTGCTCACTATAGTGAGGCGGACCAAATGGCGAGGTTCTCATCCACCGGTGGTTGCCGATACAACAACGGTAGTGACATGATTACTCTATTAGCGATGTATATCATGATTTTGCACAACTCATGCCATGGTCATCGTAGGCTAGGGTTGCACCATCTTCTGGGTCTTCATGTCCTCACTCATCGAGGATGTAGTTTCTGCTGGTACCGTCTTGTCGTGGTGTCGCCAATCTTGTGTGCAGAAGTGGCGGGTGAGTGTTTGGCAAGGTGCACTCCACGAGGATTACAGAAAATCCAGTGGTCTGGGCATAAGGGTTCTAGCGACCAACAATTTTGAAGGGGGAAGAGATTAAGTAACCTAGTTTTCGAAAAACTGAGAAAGGAAGAGAAATATAGATAGTTTTGAAAACTAGTAATAGTTTTGAAAATAGTTTTACCCTAACTAACTACCATGCTAACTAAGGCTTCCTACAGTCAGGATGGCTCTGATACCAGCTCTGTGGGGACCCCGACTCATAAGTCGTGATCACCGAGTGCACGTGTACAGTGATCCCAGAGATCAATGCTCACTGAACACACAAAAGCTGAATAACAAGAGTCTTACATCCATACATACCGTATTACACAAATAAGGCCATAATGGTCAAGTCTTGAGTATAACATCACAGCGGAAATCTTCAATAACAACTTGGACCCATGCCATCTGCCTTAACCCTACAGGCATTCTGACTAGGAAGCGTCCTAGCTCGCATGCTCGTCACCAAGAAATCTTCATCCAAAACCTGTTCTCTCATGCCTGGTTAATAAAATAACCAGTGGCAAGCCAATGAGTACTTTGAATGTACTCGCAAGCAACCCAAGTGCGATGACAGAATAGTTATGCAAAGCTCTACTGCTAAATTGGCAGTTTTGCGGAAAGCTAGTTTTTCATATGCAAGTATGATCAACATATAACATGGGCATGCATGTGTCTGCAACAAGTATCAGGAGGTTACAGACATCATTATCGAGTATGAGTTGTAATCAACTCATGCTCAAGCTCACTGTGACTTTCTCACAATCACATCAACAATATCTCTGAATCGTGTTGTTTCCCAGAAACTTATGGACATAGTCTAAGTAGCACCACCCAACTGTCCTTGACCGCGGACACGGCTATTCGAATAGTTTGACACTCTGCAGAGGTTGCACACTTTACCCACAAGATCCGGGGAACTTCCGTGACATCCACGACCCGCGGTACCTCAAGTACCCGGGGTAAGCACCCGATCACTATCTTTCCCTAGACGACACTAACATAGAGTCCACTCGATTGGTAACAGCCCCGTGCCAAACATTTCACATCTTAAAGATTGTGGAGCCTTGCTCCCATATTCATCACATACCACTGACACGGGGTACCAACGGTGTGTCCGGTGCCCTGTGAAAACAGTCATGGCCGCCTATCCAAGCACGACCCCGTCCCGAGAGTGACCTCACGTCACCCCCGTCACTAGTAATGCGGGCACCATGCTAGTATCGACCTAGGTAATCAATAATGCCCTTTCCCATATAAGGTTAGAGTGGTTGCGCATGTTTGGTTGGGACGGTAGTCACACATAAATCTAATCCATCTCTGTAAACAACACTTTCGTCAAGCCTCGGCACACTACTTCTTCACCAAGTAGTGCCCTAGCTCCTCATCAACTCCCAGGGGCATTAGTGGCTCCCACTGGGTTATCTGCAAGTATGTCTTACCACACTTGTTTCACTCAATGCATATCCCTGACCCATTTTGCGTAGCCAACTACTATAGCATACATCTATCTACTCCCACCCACATAACCCTCATAAGAAGGTAGGGTCATGTTTGATGCAAGTTTCAATAGTAAAGTAATCAAAGGTAGCAACCAAAGTGGTCTCCACCTCAACATGATTCCGATGCATTGGTAATAAGGTGCTATGAGACATGCATAAAAAGGTTTCTTGAACATGGTCAAAGGGCTGCTTGCCTTGTCCTTCCGAGTCTTCCAACCTTCTGGTCCATCTCCGAGTACTTCGTTTATTTCGTCAACTAACGACGGAAACAATCATAATAAGCAACACAATCAAAGCAAAAATAAAAGTGCTCTAAAAATAGAAGTTGGACTTTTCTAGGATACCTCTGGTCATATGAAAAATAACCAAGGTGGTTTCATTGGGGTATGATCAATGGATGGTTTGGATCATTCCAATATGATGGACTCAAGGGTTTAATGGATTTGAAAGAAGTGTACAGAAATATATTCTTGAATGATGAGCAAAAGCACCCATCAACAAGTCATGATTTTAGAAGCATCTAGGAGTTGGTTTCAATGGATTTGGAATTCAACTGAATTTCCTAGGATTTTGCAAAGTTGATAAATATGAAGAAATGGCTCATTATTTGGTGGGGTACAGAAAGTATTAATAAAAATGTTCCAAAACTAAGTTTGGATAAGACAAGCATCTAGGAATTTGAACCACTGCATTTAGATCAAATTTGAGCCCTCTGTGATTTTCTAAAGTTCATCACAAAAAATGAAATATTGGCATTTGATAATTATTTGTGAAGGAAATGTCTCTGGAATAATGTGCATGTTGCACCATGTGATAGAGCATGATTTATGGAGTCACTGGAAATTTGAATCACCAAATTTGGAGTTCAAATGAATTATTCATGGATTTTTTAAGCTGACTGGAAATGCAAAAAGAAAATGAAAAAGGAGGGGGGGGGGGGTTATACCTATACTGCGTTTCGGGCGCAGTATAATGCCGCAGTGCCATGGGCCGGCCCAGCAGCACGGCCACACGCAGAGGGCCAGGCGACGTCGAAGGCGCCATCAGGCCAGGCGTTTTCACCGCAGGGACGCGGCTCCCACGGATAGGCTTCCACTTATGCGCGGGCCCAGCCCCTCGGTCGCCTACAAGCAGGCCCCACCTGGCAGGTTCGCCTTCCTCCTCCCGCTCGAACAGAGGCGAGGCAGGGGAGGCGCGGCCGAGCGCTCGCCGGCGTGGCCCCGTCGACTCGGGCCTTCTCCGACGACGCTCCGCCCACCGGCGTGCTCAGGAGGACACGCCGCACCCATCCACGTACTTCACGCACGCCGGGGAGGGCTGAAGCGGCGTCGGCTTGGATGGTCGTGGAGGCGACCGTCGGTGTGGTTTGGCACAGCGAGGAAGAGGCGGGGGAAGGAGGAACTGGAGCTTGGGGTGAGTTGGCGGTGGTGAGGAGAGGGTACGGGAGTGTTAAGGGGGAAGAAAGAAGGGGCGAGGCCCACGGATTTAAGAGGCGGCCGGCGGCCCTGCTCCGGCCGTAGAGATGGCTGGAGGGCACGGGGAGGGCATTTGGCCTGTCAGGGAGTTGCACTAGAGGGAGAGGGGGCCATCGGAGCCGCGAGGGGGCTCGGGGGTGACCTATAAATAGGTAGGCGGCGGTCCATCGAAGACTCATGCGCCGGCGAGGCCGTTGTTGTCGTTGCAAGCCACGAGGGCACGCGTGGGTGTGTCCAGGGTGCTCGTGGGGCTGGTCTACGCCTAGAGGAAGCGAGAGGAGGAGCGGGGAGGCGCCAGAGTCTTCGCGCGTGTGAGCTTGCTCACTGGAGCTCAGGGTCGGCCGGTGCGCGTGCGAGAGGGGCAGCAGGAGGGAGAAGGAGGAGGGGGCCGACAACGCTGCGTGACACGGACGTCGAGGCGGCCTCGGGGGACACGAGGGAGAGGCCCAAGGCTGTCGGATGCTCCTGATTGGAGGTGGCTACAGTGCGCCAGGGCACTGTAGCATGCTCCAGAGCGCGAACCCTGCATGCCATGGCATGAACAAGGTGTCATTGGCGTTTCCCCTCATGTCCAGCAGTGCTAGGGGTTAGTAAACAATTGCCCAGATGGCCTGGGATGCCCTGGAGGCCACTAGAATGAGGAGGGAGGTGAGAGGGAAGGAGACTGTTGCTATCCAGGGGAGTAAAAATGGGGTTTTCACCCCCCAATCATTGAGCTGAGGACATGGGGAAGTTACTGGGGGTAGAAGATGATTAGGAGAAGCTGTGGTAAAAATTTGAGGCAAAAGTAAATGGTAAAAGTGATCAAGAAGATGGTTTTGGTAATTTGGCAGAAGGTGTTTGATCAAGTTTTGGTCAAGCAAATGATCTCCACTTGCCATGACACTTAACATGATTGAATGAAATGAGAAAATAGGGTGTTTCACCAAATTTGGGCTCATTTGAAGAAACTAGCCAATGTAACTTTGGTGAACCCTAGAAATCAACAGAAATGGCTTCATCTTGTTTGAGTCAAGCTAATCATCTCCCCTTGATGCACCACTTTTTGTAGTTTCATCATTTGGGGTTATGATCATGCCCACAAAGTTTGAAGCCCCAGGTAAAAAGTTGGTAATGTAAAGTTGTTCAAATTTGAATTTGAACAAAAATGGTTTTGGGGCACTTAGATCAAGTTATGCTTCTCCAAAACTTGTGCCATTTGGCATATATGCATAATTACATCATTTTAGCATGTGCACCAAGTTTGAGAGTATTTGGACAAGTTTGGCAATGTAAAGTTGCTCAAACTTTAAAAGGGACAGAAATGGTTTTGAGGGGATCAGATGATGTTTCCTTGATCTTCAAGGCATGAGGCTTTGCAAGATCATCAAATATGTCATATATGACATGATAGAATTTCCCTGGAATTTTTGGAGAATATTTCCTTTGTAAATATTTCAAAAGCTTGAAATATCCAGAAAGGGTTTTGGAAGGATTTGTCCAATATTTTGAACATGACCATGTGTTGAAACTCTTATATATGGACAATATATGTCCTATGAGTTTCCCTGAATTTTGGCAAATATTTTTGAAATGATTAAATAATTTTTCCCTATTAAAGACCATTTCTAGCCTTAAGAAAAAGCTTTTAAATAAAATATAAAAATAACTTTTAAAATTATAATATTGTGGTCTCTGGGAGTCCTATACCTAATAGGATTCAAATATACTTTTTGTAAGATTTTTCACACCCTAAATAAGGTATTTGCAGTGCAAACCTCAATTCAGGGGTTTTTGGAAAACTAATTTTTGAAAATACTATTTGGCCAAAATATTTTTATAAGAAAATTCTATACTGTTCTATACACATGGCATGATCATTGGGAAAAGATTTTGGATCGAGGAGATGAAGTATAAGAGTTGGAGGATTTATTTGATTTTTAGAGCACTAGCAAACAGCAAACAAAAGTCAAATCAAGCAAAGTCAAAAACACTCAAAAGTTTTTGTAAATCCACATTTTTAAGATGATAATTAGCTTAAGCAATGTGACATGAAAATCAGGGTGTGACAGCAGCGGTGGTGGTATATGACAGTGATGGTGGTATATGGCAGCGGTGAATATGGTACGGTGGCGACGTGACACTATTGTGACAGAACTCGAAACTCTACAAGACTAGACGCTAAGACTAGCACCTAGACACGATGATGCAACCGCAAATTCAACAAAGCAAAACCCTAAAAAGATTATGCAAAGGCTCAGATTGGTTTGGATATGATGAACTAACCCTAATATATGCATTTTTTGGCTTTATCGTGGACTATAGGTATGAATAACATACTCGATCTAACTATGAAAAACAGGACAATCTCACCGAGCAACCTAGAAATCTGATAACACATGATAGAGGCAAAGGTGTCCCGTATTTCGAGGAGACGGTGGCTATCGATTTCGGTGGAGTAGACTTTGACGATCCGACTACCAACGTGCGAGGACGTCGCGCCTTAGCAATCGCTAAACCAACTACAAGAGGTTATTGACCACGCCAGAGCACGATCAACCTGACCACGAGGGTCTATTTCCTGCAAGCAAACAAAGAACAAGCAAGAAACTGAGATTGCAATCTGGATATTGCAAATATAATAGGAAATCTTTATTGATCAAGGTGGGGTTCTGTGACGTCTTTGTTTGGTCGTCGAACACAAACGAAAATACGCGAAGTTGCAACTATGGCGAACTTTAATCTAAACAAAACCCAAAGTCTAAACGATGCCTTGAGGGTTGTATATATGGAGAAACAGAGGGGGAATTTCGTGGCCCCTTGGAGGAGGGGTCCGAAACCAACCCGAACTATGTTTTCCCCACACATACGGACTCTAAAAACAGCCTATACTTTACTATTTCGAAATTACATGAGCATGGCCCAATAATAAGGTGACGCAGCACCTATAATAGCCTCTGAAAAAAATTTGAAGTGTCATCTTGTATATTTCGTCCAAGGCTTCATGCACTCATTATGGTGGCTTCAAAGTCCTGAAATCATCACTTGTAACTTTGTTCTTGTTTCTCTTGCGCATGACATCATCTCCATGCTTGATCTTGCTCCAATGTTCATCCTTCCTGTCCAAGCTAGGCCCTTCATTTCTAATCAAGATAAATGTATCCAATTTAGGCAGCATCATATTCTCATGAACATTAGAATCGTTACCAAGAAACAAAAGTACCTGGTAATTTAATTGGCGTGCGTGAGCTCTAGTAATTGGTCCAGTATGTATAGCAACAGGGGCTGTTTGTGTAACAATGGTATTGATGTCCTCCTCACTCCTGGCGACTCAGGAGCCACCCAGCTTGTAAGGGGCAACAACTGTGGCACAATTCTTCAGCTACCTCGACACTTCAGCAACATCATTACCAGGTGACGTTTGGTTTGTTCAAGATGAGGGCGCCCCTTGGGCCGCATTATCCTCAGGTCGTCTGGGCACGTACCTTCAGCCGTATCACTTTGCACATGTATTAGAACTGGCTTTACCTTTGATGCATTTCCTTGTGCATTTGAACTTGCATGATTTGGTGCTTCGCCATTGTGAGTGTCGTCACGCCCTGGCTGAGATAAGTCAGGGCCAGCAATCCAGTTCTTTCTTTCGCAATGCGGAATGCTGCCGCAGGAACCCTGCGCTGCGGGGCTTTTTCCTATGGCACATTGCATGAAGACTAGGCATGGCGTATGTGCTCGGGCACATCCCTGCAGCATCGATAAGCCCAAGCGACCAAGCTCTGTCTAGCGGGGCGGCCCCGTCCATGTCACCTCGTGGGATCCTTGGTGCTCAGCCTTCTCATGCAACGGCCTTTGGAGGTCGGTTCGGTGCAGGTCATCCCAGCCACACAGGTTTTTTACCAAGCACACCCAGCACTAGAAGACCAGGCGCAACCTGCCTTTGAGGTAGGGCCTCGTGAGCCCCACGCTGGCTCACGAGTGCGCATATACACCTCCTCATGTGGGGCTGTACATGCCCCGGAGAAATCTCCCGGAGGGACCTCCCACCCACGCACCTAGTGGAAGCCCCATGCTCCACACTGGGGGACGACACGGTCGAGGAGCGACTATGCCCATGCCCAGTGGTAGCCTCATGCTCCTTGTTGGTGGATAAACAACTGAGGGTGCCTCCGGGCTGCACTAACCTCGGGATGGCCTCTTGGTCGACCGCTCAGCTCTTTCATGTGATGAGCGTGCGAGGGGGCTGGACACGGGGCTATGCTCAGGCACGGCCTGGCGCACGCCGCCTCACTAGGTCCATGTACCTGGTCTTCGTGTACCCTCCCACGCAAGAATTGACGGGAAATGGTATGGAGGTCATGAGGATGCCTCGTACGTCAAGGGGGGATCCTAAGCACCGTGACTCAGGGGCCTGACTGGTCTCATATACCCTCACCCCTTGGTCTTGTCCTAGTTTCCGGACGCCCCAACGATGGTCTAGGTATGCGCGGGGCCAGGCCCTGCCAACACAGAGTATCAATGCCGTCTTGACGATCAAGACTCAAAGGACTCAAGGGCTTGCCTGGTCGCGTATACACCCGCCCCTTGGTCATGTCCTGGTTTCTGGATGCCCCAACGATGGTCGAGGTATGCGCGGGACTAGGCCCTACCGACACAGGGCGTAAACGCAGAGTGTACTCGCACGCCAAGGGGGACCCTCGAGCACCGCAACTCAGGGGCCTAGCTAGCCCCTCGCCCCTCGCCCCTTGGTCATGTCCTAGTTTCCAGACGCCCCAACAGCGGTCGAGGCATGCACGGGGCTGGGCCCTGCCGATGTAGAGCACAAAGCAAATAGGAAGCAAACTAATCATGAAAGGGAAGCGTGAAATTCAAACAATTATTACAAACATAAACTGTTGTACAAATTCAAGTTAAAGTCTCACGCCTCCACGAGGCAGTCTCAATGTTGCAGGGTAAATATCAGGAGGAAGGACCGTCGTTGACGCCCACCTTGGTGGTCGCGGCCTTGTCTCCGACGTCGCCGCCACTTCCGTTTGCTGCTGCGGGCTTGGCATCAGAAGAGCAAACGAACTTCTTTGCCATATTATCTGCATGGATCTTCACGGCTGCCGCCGCAACGGCACGAGACTCGCGAGGAATGGCGCCAAGCACCACATCAAAGTTGAAGCTGGTGTCGTTGAGGTACAAGTGGCTGAAGATGTGTGTCGTGGCCTCGAAGCAGAGGTCGCGGCAGTACGCTTCCAATATGGCGTCTACCTTGGTGGCGACACCCTTGAGGGACTCAACAAGCCTTGAGGAGAGCTCCGAATAACTGTCCTTGGGGGTCGCGAGCGGCTCCTTGAAGCCTGCCCTGCAAATGGAGTGCAGCGCCTCACGGGTCCTGAACTCCATGGAGATGAATGCGTTGAGTTCCGCGACCACTTCCCCCTCAACGGTAGCGAGAGTTTTCTGGCCTCCAGTCGCGCGGTCGCCTCAGCGACATCCTTGTCATGGGATGCCTGGGCCGCAGCCACCTCGTCCTTCAGCTTGGTCAAGCAATCACGCTCGATGGCTTGCTCGGTGGTTGTCTTCAACAATGCGGTGTCACAGGCCTTGAGGTCATCCTCCTTCTTCTGGAGTTGTTGCGATTGTATGGCTTGTTCCTTGTGCAGTGCCCTCAGGCTAGCCTCTGCCTCACCACAACGCTTCTCGACAGACGTCGCGCGCACTAGCGCCTCTTCATGGGCGGCCTTGGCTTCGTCGACCTCCTTCTTGCTCTCCTTGGAGACGACACAGGACCGGGTTCATGCTGTCCTAGCGGAGGATTCAGCTTGAAGGCACCTGGAGACCAACCCTAGGCGCTCCCTCGCGAAGCACCTTTCGGCGTCCTCAAGGTCTGCCTGGATTTGGTCCAGTGTGATGAAGGCTTGGTCCATGGCCCCAGGATTGATCATAGGACCGCACTCGACAAGCGCAAAGGACTGGGGAGAAGGTGGCTTGGTAGCCCACACAGGATCCAGGAAGATGGCGGCAGGACCAGCTCGGGACGACGCAGTCTCTCGGCCCTCCAGGTCGAACGGCTCCGCGCTTCGTAGGCCTCCGAAGGTCGGCGGCGCGCTTGGGATAGGGGGCTTGCGTGGCCGCTCCCCTCTTTCTTCTTTAGTGGCACATCATTGTCATCACTGGTCAGCAAGATAAAAGGCGCGGCCGGTACATGGACAGTCAGCATTCGGCCAATAAACAAGACTGACTGCTTACCTATCGGGAAGGGTCCACTTCCTCTTCCTCAATTCCTCCTCATCAAGCGCCAGAGCGCCCTTGCCCTTCTCCGGGAGTGCCTTGGTCACACTCCGGAGGCGGATTGAGTGGCCCCCAGGCGACCCAACGGGAGCACCCCCACCCAGAGGAGCCATGGGATCGCCCTGGGAAGCTGGAGAGACCATGTCCGCCCTGGAGTCGACCGCCTAGCCCCTCGGCTGTGCCTCCCGAGGAGTAGGGGACGGTGCCTGCTTCAGGCCTGAAGGCCCCCCGAAGGGGTGGAGGATGCATTCTTCTTCGAGGTCGCCCCACTGGACGATCATGAGGATCGAAGGACATCCCCCTGGTGCCTCGAAGCCCTGACCAAGCGCGGGGGCTCCGCGGCCACAGACTCGTCGCGTCGTCGTCGTCGTCAGGGTGGCGCAGGAGCTCGGGCTGGGACTGGGGTAACTCCTCCTCTAGGACGTCATCCTCCGTCTCCTTCGAGCTTTGCCCGTCGCTGCTGTCTCCGATGGACACTGGCACGGGAGCGTTGGGGCCATTGGCAGAAACAAGCCCCAGCGCATCGAAGGTGGGCATGGCATTAATTACCTCCTCCCCGTTGCCGCAGAGGTACAAGGGAACATAGGCCTTAGGAAGGTCCCCCGGGTCACCATAGTAGGGCGGCCATGGCCTTGACCATTTCCTCGTCGGTTAGGCTGGTGGGGCGCAGCCTCATGCCACCCCGCGCGCTACGGGAGTCCCACATGGGCCTCGAGTGCGCTTGGAGTGGTGCGAGGTGCCATGAGTTCTTGACCATTCCAGACGCCTGGAGTGGTGCGAGTGCGCCTGGAATGGTCAGGAACTCCTTTCACCAACATCTCCCTAGTCAGCTTGTTGGCCTCGATGTCCGCATGCATCTTCTTCAGGACGGGCTCTGCTGAGGGGTCGGAAAGCTTGGCGGAGCTCCATCGTGAGGTCTTCACAGGCAGCTCCGTCGGGAGCTCCAGGAGCGGGTCCATGCCCTTCGCGTCCATGTAAACCCAGTGGCACAGGTGGTTCTCCGCCTTCTTTCCAGCCTTCATGAGCGTGTTCACTTTGTGGATGGCCACGAAGGAGACGCCGGCAGAGTGTTACGCTTGGTCATGCTGCCGCATGTAAAAGAAGTGGTGAAAGAGCGCTAGGAAGGGCCTCAAGCCCACGAAGGCCTCGTAGTAGAAAGCGAAGACGAATAGAAGAAGGATGGAGTTGGGCAGAAGATGAAGGGCGTGCACCCTGTAATGGCAAGGATGGCATAGAAGAACTCCGAGAAGGGCGGGAGGAGCCCCGCGCAGATGATGTGGAGGAATAAGGGATAAACCGTCGGCGCCAGTATGCTTCGCTTGACGGAACCGGTCCAGACCCTGGTCTCACCGCTCTCATGGCTCTTGCCCGCAGTTTGCGGGAGAACTGGGTTAAGATGCTCTGCCTCGGTGATGGAGGACACGTTGAGCGCGGGCGAAGGGGAAGAGGGGGTCGTGGCCCGCGCCGCGGGCTTCGACTTCCCAGGCGCCATCTGCTCGGTCGGAGGTTGCTAAGAAGCACGGGGAAAGGGCGGCGCCTCGCTTGGATCTGGAGAAACCACTAGCGAAGGAAAAGGGATCTGAGCAGGAGGAGCAAGGCGCAAGGAGGAGAGCAATGATAGTCTCACAAGCCCGCGCCAAGCTTTTTTCTACCGCGCGGTTGTCGAGACGGCCTCGGGGAGTGGAGGCGCCAGCAACCCGTCGCGCGCCATGCATCGATACTGGCACGCAAGCTTTTAGGGCCCGCGACATTTCGCCCTCCGCCCCTTGCCTTCGCTTCGAGGCAAGCATTGGCATGCCTTGGGCCCGGGGGCTACTGTTGGCGTTCTGGGAACCATGTTACCCAGACTTGCCTGCTTGCGCCCCAACGTGTGACCCCACGACGGCCCAGCAAGGCCGAGCTCAAGACTGATCGAGAAGAGCCCTCATGAGGGGAAACTACCCTCATGAGAAGGGGCGCACCAAGACCTCCTGGGGAACAGCTCCGCAAGCTGCCTCCCGAGGGGTGGAGTTTCCTATGCAAGCGCCCCCCTCATGAGGGCGCGGTCACGTGAGCCATGACGATTGGCGCCAGGCAGGCGCCAGCACACGCAGAGGGAGCAGTTTCCTCTTTGGTGCAAAGCAGACAAGGACGAATGTGGGTTCCCAAGGAGCCCCGCAAAGGTTTCCATTCTGATGCAACAAGGCCAGGATGATAGGCTCAGCAGGACAGAGGTCATCAAAGAGCCCTGATACATCTCCAACGTATCTACTTTTTCTAACGCTTTTCCTCTTGTTTTGTACTCTAATTTGCATGATTTGAATGAAACTAACCTTGGACTGACTTTTTTAGCAGAACTACCATCGTGTTGTTTTTTGTGTAGAAATAAAAGTTCTCGGAATTGAATGAAACTTTGCGAGCATTTTTTATACAATGCAAGAGAATCTCTGAAGTTGAGAACCACCGGAGGGGCACACCTGGGTGGGCACAACCCACCAGGGCGCGCCTGCCCCCCCCAGGCGCCCCCAGGTGGGTTGTCCCCACCTGGTGGCCCCGCACCCTATGCTATAAAATCACATTTTTCCACACAAAAATCAAGGAGAAAGAATTATCATGTTTCACGAGACGGAGCTGCCGCCGTCTCCGGTTCTTCATCGGGAGGCCAGGTCTGGAGTCTGTTTGAGGCTCCGGAGAGGGGGGTCTTCGTTCTTCGTCATCACCAACCCTTCTCCATCGCCAATTCCATGATGCTCCCCATCAGGAGTGAGTAATTCCTTCATAGGCTCGCTGGCCAGTGAGGAGTTGGATGAGATTCATCATGTAATCGAGTTAGTTTCATTAGGGCTTGATCCCTAGTATCCACTATGTTCTGAGATTGATCTTGCTATGACTTTGCCATGCTTAATGCTTGTCACTTTGGGCTCGGGTGCCATGATTTCAGATCTGAACCGTTTATGTTATCACCATTATATCCATGTTCTAGATTTGATCTTGCAAATTATAGTCACCTACTACGTGTTATGATCCGGCAGCCCTGGAGTGACAATAGTTGGGACCACTTCCAGTGATGCCATAGTTTGAGGAGTTCATGTATTCACCGTATCTTAATGCTTTGTTCCATTTCTCTATTAGAAGGAGGCCTTAATATCGTTTCCAATTGGACCCCACTGCCACGGGAGGGTAGGACAAAAGATGTCATGCAATTCCTTTCCATAAGCACATATGACTATTACGGAATACATGCCTACATTATATTTATCAACTAGAGCTAGTGCCGTATAGCCTGAGGTTATAACTGTCACATGATGAATATCATCCAACAAATTACCGATCCAATGCCTACGAATTTATCCTATATAGTTTCTACTAAGTTACTACTGCTATCGTTGCTGTTGCACTTGCTACGAAACTACTGCTACCACTGTTATCGTTACTATTGTTGCTACTACTATTATCAAAACTATCATACTACTTTGCTACTGATCACTTTGTTGTGCATAATTAATCTCCAGGTGTGGTTGAATTCACAACTCAGGTACTAATACTTACGAATATTCTTTGGCTCCCCTTGTGTTGAATCTATAAATTTGGGTTGAATACTCTATCCTCGAAAACTGTTGTGATCCCCTATACTTGTGGCTTATCAATAGCTTTTTTTGGCGCCATTGCCAAGGAGCATAGATATATTTGTTGAGTCACTTGGGATTATTATCCGTTTATCACTATGAAGAATCTAAAGGATGCTAAGACTAAGATTTTACCCTCTAAGACGAGGGGAGGTAAGGAACTGCCATCTAGCTCTGCTTTAGATTCACCTTCTATTATAAGTAAACTTGCAACACTGCCACATGCTAACAGTCCTGATATGTCGCATGTTATTGATGATGTTACTTCTGCTATGAATGATGCTTATGATGATGCTAGTACCTTGCATGATGATGATGTGTCACTAGGCAAATTTCTTGATGAACAAATTGATAGAGTAAGACAACATGATATTGTTGAATCTGATGTTGAGCTTGAAACTGAAAGTCTTGAAACACCTGCTAGAACTAGCCTTCCTAGATATGAATTGCCTAAGGTACCGGAAGGTTATGTTATGAATGAGGAGACAACTAGAGATATTCTTGCTTGTAAGGATAGAGATCATCTAGAGAAATTATGATGCAAGTACAAAGAAAAATCCTTGAATGCTAGAATGCAATATGATACTAAGTTTACTACCTCACCCATCTTTATTGATGATAAGGATTATGAATTCTTTGTTGACCCGGAGTTAATTACTTTGGTTGAATCTAATCCTTTCCATGGTTATGAAACTGAAACTGTTGTGGCACATCTTACTAAGTTGTATGACATAGCCACCCTTTCTACTCATGATGAGAAAACTCGCTATTACTATATCCTCAAATTATTTCCATTCTCATTAAAAGGTGATGCTAAATCTTGGTACAATACTTTTGCTCCTGGTTGTGCGCGTAGTCCCCAGGATATGATTTATTACTTCTTTGAAAAATAGTTTCGTGCTCATAAGAAACAAGCTGCCTTACATAAAATATTTAACTTTGTGCAAATTGAAGAAGAGAGTCTCCCACAAGCTTGGGGCAGGCTTCTCCAATTGCTTAATGCTTTGTGTGATCATCCTCTTAAAAAAATGGAATACTTGATATCTTCTATAATGGACTAATTGAAGCTTCTAGGGACTTCCTAGATAGTTGTGATGTTTGTGTTTTCAGGGAACGAACTATTGGGCAAGCTGGAGAATTATTGAATAACATCTTGAAAAATTATGATGATTGGACTCTTCCCGAACCACCACCTAAGCCCACTCAGAAGAAGAGGGGTATATTATATCTCAGTCTTGAAGGTATGCAAGAGGCAAAGAAATCTATGAAGAAAAAAGGTATTAAAGCTGATGATGTCAAAAATTTACCTCCTATTGAAGAAATACATGGGCTTGATACACCACCACTGCCTAAGGTGGTAGAGGTAAAGTCTCTAATGAAATTCAGTGGTAATGATAATCCTCACAATATGCACCCTAGCCAATGCCTTTATGAGCTTGAGAATTATATTAGAAAGCAAGATCACTTCAATGCAAATGTTATGAAACAATTGAAATATAATTCTGGTATGATTGCTCACTTGAGTGACTTGCTATTTAGAATCTCAAATGATGTTAGAGGTGTGGGAAGACATGCTTATATGGTACAAACCCAGTTAGAACAAGTTGCTAAATCTCAAAAAGAATTGCTTGATGAAATTAATAACATCATACATGACTTTGTTGTTACAGTTGAAACTAGAGGAGGTAAAATGAATCAGGAACCACTTTATCCTGAGGGACACCCAAAAAGAATTGAACATGATCCACAAACGAACAATACCACTGCACCCAGTCCTTCTACAAAGAAGAAGAAAAGGAAGAATGATAGGACTTTGCATGCTCCTAGTGAACCTGAAGTAGAAAAACCTCCTGATAATGGCAACGATGTTTCTATTTCTGATGTTGAAACTCAATCTGACAATGAACATTCACCTAGTGATAAGGAAAAAGATGATGCTGATGTTCATGAAGATACCCAACCAAACAATGAAAAAGAACCCGATAACAATGTTGAAATAGAACCAGCTTTTGATCTTGATAACCCACAACCTAAAAATAAAATATATGATAAAATAGATTTTATTGCTAGAACACACGGTAAAGAGAGAGAACTATGGGTTAAAAAACCTATGCCTTTTCCACCTAAGTCAACCAAAAGGAAAGATGATGAAGAATTTGAACACTTTGCCAAAATGTTGAGGCCAGTCTTTTTTCGTACTCGCTTGACTGATATCTTTAAAATGCCTCCTTATGCAAAGTATATGAAAGACGTCATCGCCAATAAGAGAAAAATATCGGAAGCTGAAATCTCCACCATGCTTGCTAATTATACTTTTAAAGATGGAGTACCTAAAAAACTTGGAGATCCGGGAATACCAACTATACATTGCTCCATCAAAAGAAATTATGTGAAACTGCTATATGTGATTTAGGAGCTGGCATTAGTGTTATGCATTTCTCTTTATATAAAAGACTTGACTTGCATAAACTCACACCTACTAAAATATCTCTGCAAATGCCTGACAAATCAACAGCCATACCTATCGGTATTTGTGAGGATGTGTCCGTTGTTGTTGCTAATGTTACTATTTTGACTCACTTTGTTATACTTGAGATGTTCGAGGATGACAACATGTCGATTATCCTTGGTAGACCCTTCTTGAATACTGTAGGGGATGTTATTGATTGCAACAATAGCAAGGTCATTTTTCATATCAATGGTAATGAGCATACAACGCACTTTCCGAAGAAACAATTCCAAGTGAATGGTATTAATGTTATTGAAAAATCTCCAACAATCACTATTGGAAGTTTTCAACTACCTCTACCTACTGTTAAAAAGAAATATGAAATGCTTATTGTTGGGAACATTCATATCCTCATTGAGGTAACTTAGTGATTTACGAAAGTTCTTCGGTTTCATGCTAATCAAAAGTGGTTGTTAATAAGACTTGATCAACCTTATTAATGGATCATTTCTAAGAGGTATGAAGTTGATGAATTTAGTGAGCACTACCTTCTGTCCCTACCTTTTATTTTATGTTCCTACTAGTTAAATAAAATAAAATGCCATGTTTTGTCGGTTTTCTGAATTTCCCGTACAATAAAAAATTGAACCAAAAATAAAAGTTCTCAGAATTGATGAGGACATCACTAACAAGGTTACACCCATAGCTCCAACTGACACATATACAGGACCAATTACTAGAGCTCTCGCATGCCAATTAAATTACCAGGTACTTTTGTTTCTTGGTAATGATTCTAATGTTCATGAGAATATGATGCTGCCTAAATTGGATACATTTGTCTTGCTTACAAATGAAGGGCCTAGCTTGGACAAGAAGGATGAACATTGGAGCAAGATCAAGCATGGAGATGATGGCATGCGCAAGGGGGACAAAAATGGACTTACAAGTGATGATTTCAGGACTTTGAAGCCACCATAATGAGTGTGTGAAGCGTTGGATGAAATATACAAGATGCCACTTAATAAATTTCGTCCAGAGGCTATTATAGGTGCTGCGTCACCTTATTATTGGGCCAGGCCCATGTAATATCGAAATAGTTGAGTATAGGTTGTTTTTATAGTCGGTATGTGTGGGGAAACAAGAGTTAGGGTTGGTTTCGGACCCCTCCACCCAGGGCCACGAAATTCCCCTCTCTTCCCCCCATATATACAGCCCTTAGGGCGTCGTTTAGACTTTGGGTTTTGTTTAGATTAAAGTTCGCCATAGCTGCAACTTTGCGTGCTTCGTTTGTGTTCAACGACCAGACAAAGACGTCACAGAACCCCACTTGATCAATAAAGCTTTCCTCTTGAATTCAGAATATCTAGACTGCAATCTCAGTTTCTTGCTTGTTCTTCGTTTGCCTGCAGGAAACAGACCTTCGTGGTCAGGTTGATCGTGCTCCGGCGTGGTCAATAACCTCTCGGAGTTGGTTTAGCGATTGCTAAGGCGCGACGTCCTCGCATGTTCGTAGTCGGATCATCAAAGTCGACTTCCTCCAAAACGATAGCCACCATCTCATCGAAAGACGGGACACCTTTGCTTCTATCAAGTGGTATCAGATTTCCAGGTTGTTCGATGAGTTTTTACAGTTTTTCATAGATTAGATCGAGTCCGTTCTTCATACCTACAGTCCACGAAAAAGCCAAAAAAATAGGGTTAGTTCATCATATCCGAACCAGTCTGAGCCATTGTATAATCTTTTCCGTGTTTGCTTAGTTGAATTTGCGGTTGCATCATCGTGTCAAGTTGCTGGTCTTAGCGTCTAGTATTTTAGAGTTTCAAGTTCTGGTCATAAGCTGTCATGCCGCCGCCGCAACATCTTCATCGCTACTGCCACATACCACCACCGATCCGTATCCATATACCACCACCAATCTGTATCCATTTACCACCACCGCTGCCATATACCACCACCACTGCCATATTCTACCACCACATATCCACCACCAATCTGAGTTCTTTTCGTTTTAGATTGGCTTTCGAGATCCATCTAGTTTCGGTTTCGTGTTTCCTTGCCTGAGTAGGTCTCGGGAAAAAAAAGTCTAGAGAGCCCCGTGCAGTTTTTAGGCAAAAAATTTGACAGGTGAAAATATTTTTTCCCTATCCTATTTTTGGGCTTTTCTGAGTCTTTTGAGACACGTGCCACCATACTGTTTTTTTACCGCACTTTTTCGTCGTCGCTGCCCTGATTCCAAAAAAAAAAAATTGTCAAAAAAATTTCGTGCCTATCATCTTAGTTTGACTTGGGAAGTGTTTTTAGACACTCGCCATTATAGTGATTTTCGGCAAAAAAAGGAGCGCAAAAAAAACAGAGCGCAAAAAAAAGAGGCAAAAAAAAATTCAGAGTGTGCTTTCCCCTTGATTACGTGCAGCTCCGTGATTTTGTTAGTGTTCTAGGCTCGCGTCTCTAGTACGGTCTAGCCTAGGACCAGCACAGTACCGTCGTTGAGCGTTTATTCAACTTAGCATCTCTGAATTGATTATTGCTGACCCTTTTTCCTACCATCTTATAAGCCTTCCTAGCTCCACATACATCTACGTCGTGCGTTTGACTCTCCCTGGTAATCGCTTTATCCAACCTTTGAGAGTTTTGACTACTACGGTTGCCGATCACCACCTGCTGTTGGGTAAGAACTGGTAAGAATTTGAGATTTGCTTGACGGATTTGTGACGCCAGACCACCACCATTTTCTAGTAGTCTGTAGGATCATATTTTTGTGTGTTTCTATTGCTGCTAACCATGCCAGGATCACAAGTCGACGAGACTGACTGGGAGAACATGATGAACAAGGAGTTGCATGATAAATTTCAGCAAATGATGGGTCAACAGGTAGAAGATGTGATGACCAGTTTTGACAACGCACTAGCGAGGATGGATGGCATTGAGAAGTCAATTGACACCAAGTTGGATGCCAAATTCGCTGAAGTGCTTGCGCGTCTACCTCAACCGGCTGCACCATTGCAACAACAACTACCTTCACGTCGCGAAACCGCCCTCCGCAAAGCGAGCCGTGTCGCTCTTCAGCCTGGCCAAGCTGTCGGTGCTGCTGTTGATACTTCTGTGGCTCCTGCTGCTGCTGAGGAGGAGGACGATTACGCGGGGGATTACGAGGATGAGGTTGATCAAAATCAGATTTACATGCAACAACCAGCACCACAACTACCAGATCGTCCACATGCAAATAATCGTAATGGTAGGGCTGCACCATACCCTCAGATACGCGATCATGACCATCTCCCTAAACTAAAATTGAATATTCCACCATTTGATGGTAGATATGTTCCTGATATATATCTTACTTGGGAGTTAGAAACTGAACAACGTTTTACATGTTTAAAATATCCCGAGGAGAGATGTGTTGTTGCTGCTCTTTGTGCTTTCACTAGTTTTGCTTGTGTGTGGTGGTCTGAATATTGTAGATTACATCTGGATAATATTCCAACTACTTGGGCTGCTTTGAAAACTGCTATGCGTGCTCGTTGGGTTCCACCATATTATCAACGCGAATTACTTCAGAAATTGCAGCGTTTAAGACAAGGAAAAAATTATGTAGAGGAATATTATCAGGAATTACAAACTGGCCTGATTAGATGTGGTATTGTTGAGGACAATGAGGCTATGCTTGCATGTTTTATGGGTGGTTTAAATAGAGAGATTCAGACAATTCTAGAGTATAAAAAGTATAATAATATCACTCATTTATTCCATCTTGCTTCCAAAGCTGAACGTGAAGTGCAGGATCGACAGGCCTTGGCACGAACTAATTTTTCTGCAGGTCGACCTTCATCATGGACACCGCGTGCATCATCTACTTCGACATGTCCGGCTGCACCAATGCCTACTTCATCCGTCACTTCTGGTCGTGATAAAAGCAAACAGGCACCACCACCATCAACTAGGAGTACACCTTCCGGTCCTGCGCAGAGCTCTTCTTCATCCATGGAATCCAATGGGCCAACACATGATGTTATATGTCGTCGTTGCACTGGTCGTGGTCACTATGCGAGCAAATGCCCATCGCAGCATGTCATGATTGCTACTGAGGATGGTGGTTATGAGTCCGCTAGTGACTATGATGAGGAGATTTTGGCTCTTATTACACGTGAAGAACACGGTGGAGATGATTTTGAAAATGAGACGCAATGCATGGCTCCTGAAGACGCTGACAGGTTTGATTGTTTAGTCGCTCAATGTGTTTTGAGTGTGCAGGTCACACAAGCGGAGCAAAATCAGGGGCATAATTTGTTCCATGCAAAGGGAGTTGTGAAGGAACGTTCTGTTCGCGTCATCATAGATGGAGGGAGCTGCAACAAGTTGGCTATCATGGAGATAGTGGAGAAGCTATCTCTCACCACAAGACCACATCCACATCCTTACTACATCCAATGGTTCAATAACAACGACAAGGTTAAGGTAACATGTACTGTTCATGCGCATTTTAGTATCTCTCATATGTTGATTATGTTGATTGTGATGTGGTACCCATGCAAGCATGTTCCTTATTACTTGGTAAACCATGGCAATTTGATAAAAAATATGTACACCATGGTAGAAACAATAAGTATACTCTTGTTCATAAGGATAAACGTATTACTTTGCTTCCTATGTCTCCTGATTCCATTTTGAAAGATGATATTAATAGAGCTAATAAAGCAAAACAGGAGTAAAATAAGAGTGAAAATCAGATTGTGGCAAAAGAATTTGAGCAACAAATGAATCCTAATAACACACCATCATCTCATGTTGCATCTGAAATTAAATTAAAAAGTGGATGTTTACTTGCCACCAAATCTGATATTGATGATCTAGATTTAAGCAAATCTGTTTGCTATGCTTTTGTGTGCAAAGAGGCATTATTTTCATTCGAGGATGTGCCTTCCTCTTTGCCTCCTGTTGTCACTAACATTTTGCAGGAGTTCGCCGACGTCTTTCCACAAGACGTGCCACCGGGATTACCACCTATTCGAGGGATTGAGCATCAGATTGACTTAATTCCCGGTGCATCGCTACCCAACCGCGCACCATACCGTACCAATCCAGAAGAGGCGAAGGAGATTATGCGTCAAGTACAGGAGCTACTCGATAAATGTTATATACGCAAATCCCTTAGTCCTTGTGTTGTTCCTATTATTCTAGTGCCGAAAAAGGATGGTACATCACGTATGTGTGTTGATTGTAGAGGCATTAATAATATTACTATTCGTTATCGTCATCCTATTCCTAGGCTAGATGATATGATTGATGAATTGAGTGGCTCTACAATATTCTCCAAAGTTGATTTGCGTAGTGGATACCATCAAATTCGTATGAAATTGGGAGATGAAAGGAAAACGACATTTAAAACTAAGTTTGGATTATATGAGTGGTTAGTCATGCCTTTTGGGTTAACTAATGCACCTAGTACTTTCATGAGATTGATGAATGAAGTTTTACGTGATTTCATTGGACGATTTGTGGTAGTATACTTTGATGATATATTGATTTATAGAAGATCCTTGGAGGAACATTTGGAACATTTATGTGCTGTTTTTATTGCTCTACGTGATGCAAGTTTGTTTGATAACCTTGGAAAGTGCACCTTTCGCACCGATCGAGTCTCTTTTCTTGGCTATGTTGTTACTCCACAGGGAATTGAGGTTGATAAAGCCAAGATTGAAGCTATTGAGAGTTGGCCGCAGCCCAAAACGGTCACACACGTGAGGAGTTTCCTTGGCCTCGCTGGATTCTATCGGCGTTTTGTGAGAGATTTCAGCACCATTGCTGCACCTCTCAATGAGCTTACAAAGAAGGATGTGCCTTTTGTTTGGGGTACTGCACAGGAAGAAGCATTCACGGTATTGAAAGATAAGTTGACACATACTCCTTTACTCCAACTTCCTGATTTTAATAAGATTTTTGAGCTTGAATGTGACGCTAATGGAATTGGGTTAGGAGGTGTGTTATTACAAGATGGTAAACTTGTTGCATACTTTTCTGAAAAATTGAGTGGGCCTAGTTTGAATTATTCTACTTATGATAAGGAATTATATGCTCTTGTTTGGACTTTGAAAACATGGCAACATTACTTATGGCCCAAAGAATTTGTTATACATTCTGATCATGAATCTTTGAAGCACATTAAAAGTCAAGCAAAACTGAACCATAGACATGCTAAATGGGTCTAATTCATAGAGACTTTCCCTTATGTTATTAAACACAAGAAGGGAAAAGAAATTGTTATTGTTGATGCATTGTCTCGTCGTTATACTATGCTTTCACAACTTGACTTTAAAATATTTGATTTGGAGACCATCAAAGATCAATATGTGCATGATGCTGAATTTAAAGATGTATTGCAGAATTGTAAAGAAGGGAGAACATGGAACAAGTTCGCCGTTAATGATGGATTTATGTTCCGTGCTAACAAGCTATGCATTCCAGCTAGCTTTGATCGTCTTTTGTTGTTGCGGGAGGCGAATGGAGGAGGATTAATGGGACACCTTGGCGTGAAGAAGACGGAGGATGTACTTGCCACACATTTCTTTTGGCCAAAGATGTGATGGGATGTTGAGCGTTTTGTTGATCGGTGCACTACATGTCAAAAAGCTAAGTCACGACTCAATCCTCATGGTTTAAATATGCCTTTGCCTGTCCCTATTGTTCCTTGGGAAGATATATCTATGGATTTTGTTTTGGGTTTACCTCGAACAAAGAAGCGGAGGGATAGCATATTTGTTGTCGTGAATAGGTTCTCAAAGATGGCACACTTTATACCATGTCATAAAAGCGATGATGCTGCTAATGTTGCTGATTTGTTCTTTCGTGAAATTATTCGCTTGCATGGTGTGCCAAATACTATTGTTTCAGATCGTGATACTAAATTTCTTTGCCACTTTTGGAGATGTTTATGGGCTAAGTTGGGGACTAAACTGCTTTTAGTACTACTTGCCACCCCCAAACTAATGGACAAACTGAAGTTGTCAACAGAACTTTGTCTACTATGCTTAGGGCTGTTTTGAAGAATAATAAGAAAATGTGGGAATAATGCTTGCCTCATATTGAATTTCCTTATAATCGTTCGTTGCATTCTACTACTAAGATGTGCCCTTTTGAAATTGTCTATGGTTTCCTACCTCGTGCACCTATTGATTTGTTGCCTCTTCCATCTTCGGAGAAGGTTAATTTTGATGCTAAACAACGTGCTGAATTGATCTTAAAAATGCATGAGTTAACTAAGGAAAATATTGAGCGCATGAATGCTTAATATAAACTTGTTGGAGATAAGGGTAGAAAACGTGTTGTCTTTGCACCTGGAGATCTTGTTTGGTTACATTTGCGTAAGGATAGGTTTCCTAATTTGTGCAAGTCAAAGCTAATGCCACGTGTTGATGGTCTTTTCAAGGTGTTAGAGAAAATAAATGATAATGCATATAAACTTGAGTTGCCTGCAGATTTTGGGGTTAGTCCCACATTTAACATTGCAGATTTGAAGCCTTACTTGGGTGAGGAAGATGAGCTTCCGTCGAGGACGACTTCAATTCAAGAAGGGGAGGATGATGAGGACATCACTAACAAGGTTACACCCACAGCTCCAACTGACACATATACAGGACCAATTACTAGAGCTCGCGCACGTCAATTAAATTACCAGGTACTTTCGTTTCTTGGTAATGATTCTAATGTTCATGAGAATATGATGCTGCCTAAATTGGATACATTTGTCTTGCTTATAAATGAAGGGCCTAGCTTGGACAAGAAGGATGAACATTGGAGCAAGATCAACCGTGGAGATGATGGCATGCGCAAGGGGAACAAGAATGGAGTTACAAGTGATGATTTCAGGACTTTGAAGCCACCATAATGAGTGTGTGATGCCTTGGCCGAAATATACAAGATGCCACTTAATAAATTTCGTCCAGGGGCTATTATAGGTGCTGCATAACCTTATTATTGGGCCAGGCCCATGTAATTTCGAAATACTTGAGTATAGGCTATTTTTAGAGTCTGTATGTGTGGGGAAACAAGATTTAGGGTTGGTTTCGGACCCCTCCACCCAGGGCCACGAAATTCCCCCCTCTTCCCCCCATATATACAGCCCTTAGGGCGTCGTTTAGACTTTAGGTTTTGTTTAGATTAAAGTTCTCCATAGCTACAACTTCGCGTGATTCGTTTGTGTTCAACGACCAGACAAAGACGTCACAGAACCCCACCTGATCAATAAAGCCTTCCTCTTGAATTCGCAATATCCAGATTGCAATCTCAGTTTCTTGCTTGTTATTTGTTTGCCTGCAGGAAACAGACCTTCGTGGTCATGTTGATCGTGCTCCGGCGTGGTCAATAACCTCTCGGAGTTGGTTTTAGCGATTGCTAAGGCGCGACGTCCTCGCACGTTCGTAGTCGGATCGTCAAAGTCGACTTCCTCAAAACGAAAGCCACCATCTCATCGAAAGATGGGACACCTTTGCCTCTATCAAGAATGCTCTGAATATTTAATAAGATATTTTTCTGAATATTTAAGAATTTTTGGTGCAAATGATATCAGAGAGAGGTGCACGAGGTGGGCACAACCCACCTGGGCGCGCCTGGACCCCCAGGCGCGCCCTAGTGGGTTGTGGTCCCCACGTGGGGCCTCTCACTTATCTCTTCATCCCACATCATCACCTACCTCCAAAAAAATCACCATTGCTCTCTCTCTCTCTCTCTCGTGTTCTTGCTCTCAAACCCGCGGATTTCAATCTCTTTGCTCGAATCTCCGTTTTCGAAACTATTTCGGGGAATTGTTGGTTGGTATGTGACTCCTCCGTTTGTCCAATTAGTTTTTGTTCTAGTGGTTTATATTTATAATAATTAGCTACTATTGGTGCTGCTGTAGATGAGCTTGCATGTTGAATTCTTATAGTTCTAAGTAGTTTAAATGCTTGCTTTGGCCTCTAGACATCCCTATGAGTAGTTGCTATCAATCTTATGAAGCTTCGTTGACAAATTTTTGTGGACCAAAAATTTCAGAAATTGTACACGAATAAAATGTACTTGTTTGGGAGGAGTTCTTCAAGGAGGAGGTCCTCGGAAGCATTCTCTAGAAGCAGCTCTGCTCGTCGGTCTTATGTTGAACCAAGTGAAAAGTCTATATGAGATGCCCTCACCAAATCATGCTTATGGCCTTGCAATGAGTATATGGTGAGTGTGGGCATTAATGAGGAATTTGATCAGTGCTCTCACAATGCCGAGCTCGGTCCCTACATTTCAGATAAGTGCGAACAACACCTCAACCTCACTGAATCATTTACCAAAGAATTTAAATTCCATCCCGTGAGTCTAGGGTGTTGTTTAAACTTTATGAAAATACTTTTACCATGTCTCAAGAAAGATTTGCTTACTATTGTAAAATCCCATTTTGGGGTTCGCTTGACGAACCGCCTAGGTCTAAGTTTGAGATATTTTTGTCTAGCATTTGCTATGGTGAGAATAGGGGAGTGATGCAAGGTAGAATAAAGAGCATTCATTTTCCTGCCATTCAGTACTTTGCATTGTTCAATGGGAAATGTATTGTAGGCAAACAAGATTATAGTACACTTTGTGCTCCAGACTTGAGCCTCATATGCGCCGTTCTCACGGGTGACAAAAGCTATAATCTTGGAGCGATTGTTGCACGTAGGTTGCAACAGAACACTAATAGTGGTTATTTTATGGAGGAATTTATGCCACATGCTTAGCAAGAGAGCTGGGTGTTTCACCTTTGCCATGTGACCCTATTTTACCCACGCAGTATTTAGACTTTGATGCTATGATGCGTCATAAGATCCTTAAGGGTAAACCTGGTAATTTCACCTACAAATTGTTGTTTCATCAAGAGTCTGTTGTATACACATATTTGCTAGCGCCCTCTCTTTTTGATTATCATAGCAGGGGACAATATTTTGTTCTTGAGAGTGAGGCTCGAGCACACAACGCGGCGGTTGTGGCTACACGGCAGGCTGAGACATCTGCACCAAGAGCCTCCGTGAGCTACCATTCCGATCATTACGCATGCTATTAATTGATTAGCAAGCTAGGCCAAAAGCCTAATCTTGGGGGAGTACGTGTTTCTCACCGACTTTACATTCATGTTCACACATTTCAGTTGTCTGTGTTCACACTATTTCATTGTATTATCCATGCTTAATTTTATTTTCTCGCTTTCTTCTTGTGTGTTTGAAAAACTTCAGAAAATTAAAAAATATTTCCTGCTTCCTTTTGCTTTTCTTTCTAGAGTAGTTAGCTGTGGCACTAAAAGGAAAACCCAAAGAGATTTCCTTGTTCTTCTTTTACCTATTGGGAGTTTTCCCGTGTAAATAGTTTTTCTCGTTTTTACTTTCCCCTTTTATTTGCTTGTTCTAGAAAATCAAAAAACTTCAAAAAATATTTCAGTGTGTTTCTCTGAATTCCTTTTCCGTTTATTGAGTCGTACTAAGGAGAAGACCATGATGAAAATGCTGAGTGACTCTCATATGCATAATTGTTGATCTAACAAAGCGCCCATTTTACCTTGTATTCTCCTGCTGAATAGAATGTTTGTAGATTCCAGCTTAGCCCACGACACTCTTGCATTATTATTATTTTCTTATCGTTCGGTCATGCAAGTGAAAGGCAATAATGACGACATTCGATGAACTGGTCGTGGCGGGGAGAAACGGGTATGAACTCGACTTGTTCCATTTTTGTAAATATGTTTAACCTAGTATCCATGATTCAGCCCATTATGATTAAACATGCTTGCAATGACAATTAGAGATTATAGTTTCTCATGACATGCATAAGTATCTAGGAGTGGCTAATGATTTATCTTGGATATCAACATTGCGTTAAAATGATTGTGATGTAGTATGATGATATGGTATCCTCCTCTGAATGTTCGAGTGGCTTGACTTGGCACATGTTCATGCATGTAGTTGAATCAGAACCAACATAGCCTCTATGATATTTATGTTCATGGTGTTCATATCCTACTCATGCTAGTGTCCAATGTTACTTATGCATAATGCATGTTCATGACTGTTGTTGCTCTCTAGCTGGCCGCTTCTCAACCTATTTGCTAGCCTTCGCCTGTACTAAGTGGGAATTATGCTTGTACATCAAAAACCTTGAACCCAAGTTATTCCAGATGAGTCCACCATACCTACCTATATACGGTATTACACTGTCGTCCTAAGTAAATTTGCATGTGCCATCTCTAAAAACTTCAAATAAATATCCTTTTTGTGTGCCTGGATCGTTCATGGAACGACAGGAGGTAGTCGGTATCTTCCATGCTAAGCGGGTTATTCTCAGGTTGAGTGTTTATTCACTCGCCATCGCACGAGAAAAGGGAGATAATAGGGATGTCCGGTCCCAAACCACAAAAAGAATTGATCTCTCAAATAATCAAACAAAAACTCCCAATGGAGTCATAACCTTTACTTTTCCGCTTGGGAACCGCCACTAGCGTGCTTTGCATGGAAGATATTGATAACTAATAGTCGTGAAGTGAATGAGCAGGTTGCATGTCTCAAAAATCATTTACCTGTATTTTAAAAACTTGAGCTCTGGCACCTCTGCAAATCACTGCTTCCGTCTGCGAAGGTACTATCTATTTACTTTTATGTTGTGTCATCACCTTCTAAAATAAGCGCCAAAACCCGAGAGCATTGTTGTCATGCTGATGCATTGTGTGTAGCTAACATTGGGTGCATCATGACTGGATCTTTTCTACCATGAATTACAATGTCTAGTCGTTGCTTGAACTTTGTAGGTGCTCTGCATTTATGTTTGCGGTCTCAGAAAGGGCTAGCGAGATACCACTATTATCATATTATATCATGGTTGTTTTGATAACGTGTTGTTGTTTAAGATATCTTATTATTGCATGCTAGATGAGTATGTCATTGATATGAGTTAATATAATTTTTAAGAGTTATTGTCGACATGGTTAGTTATAATATTGGCTGGAAACATGGGTGTTGTTTGAGCTTCTTTATGCAAACAAGAGCAAAAGAGTTCGTAAAGGTTTTTCCTTTTCACTTTCAGTTTATCAACAGAATTGCTTGAGGACAAGCAAAGGTTTAAGCTTGGGGGAGTTGATACGTCCCCAATGTATTTACTTTTCCTAACACTTCTCTTGCGTTGGACTCTAATTTGCATGATTTGAATGAAACTAAACCCGGACTGACGTTGTTTACAACAGAACTACCATGGTGTTGTTTTTTGTGCAGAAATAAAAGTTCTTGGAATGGAACGAAACTTTGCGAGGATTTTTTATACAATAAAAGAGAATTTCTGGAGCTGAGAACCACCGGAGGGGGCATCTGGGTGGGCACAACCCACCAGGGCGCGCCTGCCCCCCAGGTGTGATAGTCTGGCTTATTAGGGATGATAGACTACTCATATCAATAAGGAATTCCTTCTTTTCCGGGAGCCCATTCGGATAGAACTCCAAAGTTAAGCATGCTCAGCTTGGAGTAGTTTCAGGATGGGTGACCGACCGGGAAGTTGCTCCCGGGTGCGCACGAGTGAGGACAAAGTGCTCAGAAAAGACTAGTATTGATATGTGAGGCCAGTCTAGATCCCGCCAGGAGTAACGACCATCGGCGGGTGTGTCCGGGGCATTACAAGTTGGTATCAAGAGCGGACCCTCGCGGTTACACGGATGTTTGCGGACAGGTGCTCGGTCATGTTGTTCATGACGTTTGTGACCTGTCGTGGCACACGGCATGGCACATGTATCGGACTGGATGCACAGACGGTTGTGCCAAGAGGGAACGTTCCTGTGGCCCGACGAGGACGTCTATTCCTCTGAGTGGGGGTGTATGTGATAGTCTGGCTTATTAGGGATGATAGACTACTCATATCAATAAGGAATTCCTTCTTTTTCGGGAGCCCATTCAGATAGAACTCCAAAGTTAAGCGTGCTCAGCTTGGAGTAGTTTCAGGATGGGTGACCGACTGGGAAGTTGCTCCCGGGTGCGCACGAGTGAGGACAAAGTGCGCAGAAAAGACAAGTATTGATATGTGAGGCCAGTCTAGATCCCGCCAGGAGTAATGACCACCGGCGGGTGTGTCCGGGGCGTTACACCAGGCGCGCCCAGGTGGGTTGTCCCCACCTCGTGGCCCCGTAGACCCTGAAACCTACGCTATAAAATCTTATTTTTCCAGGAAAAAACAAGGAGAAAGAATTATCGCTGTTGCACTTGCTACAAAACTATTACTATCGTTACTACTGCTATCGTTACTGTTGCACTTGCTACAAAACTACTGCTACCACTGTCATCGTTACTATTGCTGCTGCTACTATTATCGAAACTATTATACTACTTTGCTACTGTTCACTTTGCTATAGATAATTAATCTCCAGGTGTGGTTGAATTGACAACTCAGCTGCTAATACTTACAAATATTATTTGGCTCCCCTTGTGTCGAATCTATAAATTTGGGTTGAATACTCTACCCTCGAAAACTATTGCGATCCCCTATACTTGTGGGTTATCAAGCCCACCCCCGTTTCATGATCACAGACTTTGCAGGCGAAGACCACCTTTTTTCAGGATAAGGTGTACCACTTGCCCCTTTAAAATTGGCTGTTGTGGGATCCCTTCCCACCCAAATGATGCGGGAACAGGATCGAGTCCACTATAAAGAGGGACTAGCATCCATCATAGAAGGGGATCGATCCTTCTAGCAGAACACATCACTCAAGCCCTCCCGTGGTTACTCTCTTACTGTAGCAAGTTCATATCCAGCCCCTCATGAGGCTAATCCACCATAGAGGAGGAGTAGGGTTTTACACCGCAAGGTGGCCCGAACCTGGGTAAATCATGGTGCCTCCCCTTCCTTTCCTCAACCTCCTTGACCAGCGAGCTTGAGCTTTGAGCATGGTGGGTTTAATCCTTTGTGAAGAGCATTCCTTCATTCGTGCCCCTGAGTTTGAACCACTTTGGGTTTGCGGAGCCCCTGAATACGACATCAGCGTCCTCAAGGGCTCTCTCGAAGAGGTCCTTGGCACCCCTGACAATCTTGTCACGCCGCTGTTGTATCGTGCCTTCCCATCGGCGACCGAGCATGATGGCCACATTGAGATGATGCCACCTCTATGCGAGGCACTAGCGCTCCTCCACAATGCACGTCTCCTCCACCCGAAGATCTTCCTCGCGTGCGTCGAGGGTCGCCCTGGCACTGCTGATGGCCCCACGCTTGAGCACGATTCTTTGCTCACCAGCGCGAAGGCCCAACCGGGTCGCGCCTCTGGGCCGCTCTCCAACGTCATGGTGCGTGAGGGCTCGGGGTCGGGCCCCCCTCTCCAGCTCTGTGCCAACATCCCTGGCGAGGGCTGCATCCTCCATCGAGCTTGGGAGGGTTCTTCGTAGCCTCCTCCTCGGTAGGCAGCGTCGACGTGCACCCAAGAGTCCTCGCGGCTGCGCTAGGGGCTCCCCGCATGGGCAAACACTAGGGTTTGTCCGTGGCCCCTCATCGATGCTGGCCTCCTTAGTGGGCGTAGAATGTTGTGCAGGGGTTGTCTCTTCGGCCCCCTCCTTCATCATATCGCCTCCCATGTCGGGTGCCTCGAAAGGCACCACCTGACATGTGGGCACCCCCTCGTGAGGCTCACTTTCCACAATTGGGGAAGGAAAGTCCACGCGTGCCTCAGGAGAGGTCGCACGCTCGTCCTCTGCCATCTTGTGCCATGTCTCTGATTCGGGGCACGTTTGGCCTCCTTTGAGCCCTCGGCTTGCGTTGCTTGTGAGGGTGTCGCGGGCATCGTGGACCCCCATGAGGTGGGGGCTCTCTTCTTTGTCTTCTTCTTGTTCCTCCTCCTCCTCCTCTTCTCGGGCTCCCTGTGTGGGGGTGAGCTAAGCCTGGCCCTCAAGAGGCAAGAAGAAGAAATCAAAAGGTAAAGGCACAGAAGCTTAGTCATCAATAGGAGGCCAGCGTCTCTTCTTCAGCCTCTGGAGGTGGCCGATGTTGCCGCCCTCATGAGGCTAGATCAAACTCCCTCAGGAGGGCTCGACGCGAGGCCTGCCGGTGTCTTCATCCACTAGTGCAATACGAATCCCCCCTCATGGAGCTCGCTGGCCTCTGCGCCGGCGTCTCCTCCACCTCCCGCACTCGTGGGCTGGGCGGCCACGACCATGAACTAGTCACCATCGTCGTCATTATCGCTAGCATTGACCAGCATCTTGCGGCGGCATGGTGGGGGCGACCCTCTGTTGCTCTCCGCCTCATAGCCCACTGAGGCCCTGGATTTCACGTGGCTGTCGGAGCCAGGCATCACCATGAGGGGGTTCTCACGGGGGCCCTCATGGCCTGGTGGGAGCAGTCGCCACTAGTCGAACAACGACATCTTCCCGATGATCTCATCCCTGCTGGAGAAGCAGTAAAGCGGGTACGCATCCTCCTTCAAGTTCCCCATGTCTCCGAAGAACAAGATCTTCATGACCTCGTCCAGCACCTTTGGGCGAATATTGTCAGCTCATAGCCGCAACAGGTCTGAGGTGCCGGTGATTATCCATAGCAGGCGCGAGCGCTTCTGGAGGGGCGTGACACGCTGACGTAGGAACTCCTTGGAGATATTCACTGATGTGAGCTTGGCGTCCTACAGCTCCCTCATCCTCTCCATGAGTGGCTTCATCCTCGCATCACTGAGCTTGGTGTGCTCTTCATGGCCGGTGCAATCAGAATCGTGAGAAGGGGCTGAACTGCCTTGCGTCCACATAGATCTAGTGCAACCGGAAGTGATGTGGAGCATCCCAAGGTCATCCCCATGGACCTACCATCACCTCACAAAGTGCCCCAAGGACCAATGACACGTGCTCGTGCTTGAGCTCTCGAGACCGAGGTGACATCTCTCCTAGTCCAACTTCCATATGAATCATGTGAGACATGGCTACTACCTCAGGCGGATGTGTTTTGTGTGCTCAGGTATCAAGAAGACCCCATCGGAGAGGCTCATGAAGATGGGCAAGTCACCAAGTTCACGGATGAAGCATTGCATCGAGGGATGCTGGAGAAGGTCCCAGGCCCCAGACATCTGCCCCCCTGGCCCGAACATCCGGCCCCTGGACCAGCACCTACAGAACAGCCCCCGTAGCCAAAGCTATAGGGCCCGGACATCCGGCCAGACCCCAGACATCTGGCCCGGCAGCGCCCGGACATCCGGCCTCGAGCCCGGAAATCCGGCGCCCCCACCACAGAAGCATACCCGTGGCTGGCCCCGTTAGCCCGGACATCCGGCGCCAAGCCCGAACATCCAGAGCCTCCCAACAGCCCAGACATCCGGCCCGACACCCGGACATCCGGCTCCTGAATGCCTGCGTGCATCTCATGTGGGTCGTGGCCCATGTATCCCCTCGCCCTCTAGATTATATATACTCCTTCACCTACCTCTTTCTAGGGTTAGATTTTGTGATAGCTCATTGGATACCTAGAGCTTTGCTCATCTAGTGGTTCATCTCCTCGAGAGTGACTGTGGCCCTTCTTCGGAGAAGATCCACACGGATTCAAGACCTACGCTACAGAGAAGATCCTACAGGATACACTCAAGACCTCCTCCCGGATAAGACTACCTTGTATCGTCCGTTGTTGACCATGGATCATGTATCTCGTTATGTATCGTGGATCTACCACTTGTGTGACCATCTTCATGTTGATTTGAGTGTTCCTCTTGTGTTTTTCCCCGTGTTCCCCTTTGTGTTCTTCGTGTTCATTGTGGGTTTCCCTCCTCTTCGTGAAAGATCGGCCTAGATCGGATTGACCCCGCATCATATGGTACCAAGAGCCACGGTTTCTCACAAAATTGGAGCCCCTACCCGTGTTTTCTAGCTTGTTTTTGTTGTGTTCATCCCAATTTCAAAAAATTCTCACCAAAAATAGCCCCAAATTTTTTTGTGAACTTTTGATTTGACGAGATTTTGTTGAATTTGTTCCGTGGATTTGCTGTGCCACGAGTGGGGCTAGCTTTTCCCCACTTTTCCCCAATTTTGATCCGCAAAATCCGACGAATTTGGCCCCGGAAGTAATCTGGTCCACGGAGTTCATTAGGCCTCGAGCACCGCGGACATCCGGCCCGTGCCCCGGACATCCGGCTTGGCCCGAACATCCGGCCTCTGGCCCGGACATCCGGCCTCCCGCAGCCAAAACCCTCCCATCCGCACCACTTTGTACTTAGTTCCCGCCATTTTCGTTCGGTATCCCACCAAACCTTCCGCATACCACCACCACTTCCGCAACCACCATCGCCTAACCGCTACGATTTTGATAATTTTGTCTCACTTTGCCTTGGATACTTGAGTTGTGGTTTCACCGTTTCCTTGGATGTTTAGGCTACCTTGGAATGGAACGACTACGACAACACCATCGCTCATCCTCGGCAAGGATGGTAACATCGACGACACCTTATTCATCCTGCCTTGCAATTGCATTGTCACCCTATAAACCATTTTGTGTAGCTTTCCTATCGAGACTAGCCATTTGAGTATTGCCGGGCCACGACACTTTTGCACCTTAGTGATAGTCATAGATATTGCATATTACATCATCATATCTACGTGTGACACAAGAGTGTCCCGCATACACAATAGCTACCTTGATTCGTGAAGCATGCATAAGTGGCCAAAGAAAGAGCTCACAAGCTTTTAAGCATCAAGAGCCATCAAAAGCTTATAAACAAAAGGACAATAGCATCATACGCCTTGCCTCAAAACAGATCATATGACATAGCAATACATCATCTTGTGCTCAAGCATCGGCACATCATACACTCATAGTATACTTGTGATAGGAAGTCGTTACGTTTTGCCTCTTATAGGTCGTGCACAAGTGCGTATCTGCCTATTAAGCAATCGGTTAGCGTCTCTCTAGAGTTGTGCAACAAGAGCATTTTCCGTGGTTTCCACATTTTAGCTCACCCTTGGTTGCACAGCCACATTTATCTATCTGTGCGTGTGTTCCGTGTGCTACCTATTTCTTGTGATCTACTTGTTGCATGAGAAAATTGTGAATCATTTTCAACATCATTGAGTCACTTTGACAATTGCATTGAATTTGTGCCACCATCCTAACCAAGCTCCTCTCAAAGCTTTACTTGTGTAGGTGTGAGCATCGACAAGAAGTGGTACCAATAGTGCTATTTCCGGGTTACATTTTTGAGTAACCATTCATCCATTTTCAACTTCGGTCAAGGTACATTTGGTCTTCTCCTTTCTCCCACTCACATTCTTGCTTGTGATGATGGATAGGCCAAGTACATCTACGAACCCGCTCTTTGATGATCCTCAAGAATCGAACAACTACGTCACCAAACTACATATCTTCGGTGTCCAACGAGCTCTACATCAAGAGAGTGAAGCTATGAAAGAGCGTATTGAGCAAGTCGCCGCCGACGTGCGACAATTTGAAGCACGTACACGAGAGAAATTCGACATCATCAACACCAACATGTCTACTCAATTCGACGAGCTACGGACTTTGATAGTCAACCGACGCTCCTCATCCACATCTTCTCAAAGACAAAGCCGCTGAAGTCGTCATACCGACTACACGTCTAGTTTAAGTACACCTACATCAAACACTCTTCGTCAAGCTTAACATGACAACCGGAACCCACTTCATGACAAGAGTTCCCAAGAGCTATTTGAAGAGGAAGAAAGTCGACATCGCCAAAACCAAGCTACACTTGAGCAAGCGCAAGAACGGCAACGACTGCGCCAACAACAACAAGAGCGAGCACGTCAACACCAAGAAGAACAAGATGTTGAGGCTCAACGTCAAGCACAACAACGCCGAGAAGCTCAAGCTCTTGACGCGCAACGAGCACTACATGCTTTACATCGAAATGTGGCAACTCGCAATCGAAACATTCGTCAAGAAGAGGAGTTCCTTTGAGATGAGATGCAAGAGAGGCACCACCAAGCACGAATGCAACAAGAAGTTCCTCCTCAATCGCGACAAGAGCAACAAGCTCACCAAGAACCACAAGCTTGGCAAGAACAATATGACAATGAACATCAACTCCACCAAGGGCAACATGAGATTGACAATCGTCCAAATCAAGACCGCCCTCACAATAGGCAAGCAAACAATGAAGAGCATCACTATGGCAAGCCTAAGTTCACCATGCCAAAGTTTTCCGGAAGCATTGATCTCGAAGACTACCTATCATGGGCATTGAAAGTAGACAAGATCTTTCACCTATGCAACTTTGATGAAGAAAAGAAGATTCAATGGCGTCCCTTGAGTTTCAAGATTATGTTCTCATTTGGTGGGAACAAATCATTGAAAGAAGAGAAGCAAAAGGCAAACCACCTATCACCACTTGGACTCAAATGAAGGAAGTCATGAGAGAACGTTTCGTGCCAACACACTACAATCGTGACTTGTTCAAGAAGCTACAACTCCTCAAGCAAGGAACCAAGTAAGTTGAAGAGTACTACAAGGAGATGGAGATTGCCATGATAAGAGCCAACATCACGGAAGATGAAGAGCAAACGATGGCGCGATTCTTAAATGGACTCAACTATCCTATCAAGAAGATTGCGAACTTTCAACCATACACAAATCTCCTCGAGCTAGTACACCAAGCAACCAAAGCGGAGCGACAAGTTCAAGAGGACTACAAGTACTCCAACTCCAACCGAGGACAACTCCAAGATGAGTTCCATCAAGTGTTTCAAGTGACAAGGGTGAGGCCACAAGTCATTTGAGTGCAAGACCGTTCGTACCATGATCATCAATGATGACGGATCCTATGACTCAATGAGCGACGATGAGATGGAAGCCCTTGAACATGTAGGTATGCATCGCCAAGTGAATGAAGATGAAGACCATCAAGTGTTTTGTGAGAATGACTCGAGTCCCAATCTCGTTGTTTCCAAGATCTTGGCACTCCAACATCAACAAGATGACGATCAACGATGTCACATCTTCCATACCAAGCCTGGTATCAATGGACGCTCCGTCAAGGTTATCATCGATGGAGGAAGTTGTCATAACTTGGCAAGTGAAGAGCTATGCGACAAGCTACTAATAGTCAAGACGAAGCACCCTCATCCCTACAAGGTCCACTAGCTTAGCGACGCCGGAACTCTTCGAGTCGAGCACACCATGCAAGTATCCTTCAAGATAGGTGCCTACGAGGACACACTTGAGTGTGATGTGGTCCCTATGTCCGTGTGCCACCTTCTTCTTGGACGACCATGGCAATACGATCGTGGAGTCACCCACAATGGACGAACCAACCATTATAGCTTCAAGATGAAGGGCAAAGAGTTCGTGCTACGCCCAATGTCATTAAGTCAAGTTGCCGCCGACAAAAACATACCTACCAACCATCATGGAGAGAGTGGTGAGAGAGTGAACCACCAAAAGGAGAGTGAGAGCCACATGCCAAATATGAGCGACTCCACGATGAGTGACAAGAAACAACTAGTGATATTCTCCACCAAAAGTGAGATGAGAGAAGTGTGTGATAACCCCTCGAGTGTCTTTCATCTTGCGCTTTTATGCAAAGGGGAAGCAAAACCTACTAACACTTCACCACCTCTACCTTCAGTGTTGTCTCAATTGTTGCAGGAATTCTCAGATGTCTTTCCTGATGAGCTACCATCGGGTCTACCTCCACTTCGCGGCATTGAACACCGCATCGACCTCATACCCGGCGCACCACTTTCAAACAAGGCTCCTTACCGCGTCAACCCCGAGGAAACCAAGGAGATACAACGGCAAGTACAACAACTCATCGACAAAGGTCATGTACGTGAAAGCTTAAGCCCTTGTGTCGTTCCCGTTATTCTCGTGCCTAAGAAAGATGGAAGTTTTCACATGTGCTCCGATTGTCGTCCGATAAATGCCATCACCGTTAGATACCGTCACCCTATCATACGTTTAGATGACATGCTCGATGAATTATGTGGTGCTACCATCTTTTAAAAAATTGATCCTAAAAGTGGCTATTACCAAATTCACATTCAAGAGGGTGATGAGTGGAAAACGGCTTTCAAAATCAAATTGGGTTATATGAGTGGTTGGTCATGCCTATGGGCTTATCGAAGGCGCCCAACTCATTTATGCGTCTCGTGCATTTTGTTCTCCGACCTTATATAGGCGTCTTTGTCGTGATTTACTTTGATGACATCCTCATCTTTAGCAAGTCGCTAGAGGACCAAGTGACACACATGCGTATGGTTTTGCAAACCCTTCGGAAAGAGCGCTTATATGCTAACATGGATAAATGCACTTTTGGCGTTGATAAGGTTGTTTTCCTCGGATTTGTCATTTCTTCACAAGGTGTTCACATTGATGAAACTAAAATAGAAGCAATTAAAACTTGGCCACAACCAACTAATCTCCATCTAGTGCGTAGCTTTCTTGGTTTAGCCGATTTCTATCGACGTTTTGTGAAGGACTTTAGCACAATTGCTATGCCTCTACATGCCTTGAGCAAGAAGAACGCACCCTTTATTTGGGGTCCTTCGCAACACACCGCGTTCAATGAGCTAAAAACCTTTCTTACTCACGCACCACTTCTTGACCTACCAAACTTTGACAAGCCGTTTGAGATCCATTGTGACGCTAGTGGTACCGGCATAGGAGGTGTGCTAATGCAAGAAAAACACCCAATTGCGTATTTTAGCGAGAAACTTTCAGGAGTGCAACTTAACTGCCGCATCTATGATAAAGAGCTCTATGCCTTAGTGAGAGTTTTACGTGTTTGGGAACATTATCTTAGACCTCATGAATTCATTCTTCATACGGACCATGAGACTCTCAAGTATCTCAAGGGTCAAACTAAGTTGAACAAGCGTCATGCTAAGTCGAGTGAGTTCATAGAGTCTTTTCCCTATGTCATTAAATACATCAAAGGAAAAGAGAATGTTGTGGCGGATGCGCTTTCCCGCAAATGCATGCTTGTTACCCAACTCGAGTTGAATGTTATTGGCTTTGAGCACATAAAAGATTTGTATGAGCATGATCCTTTCTTTGCAAATCCTTATACTAAGTGTTTGACTCACACTTCTTGGGAACGATACTACATAAAGGATGGATATCTTATGAGAGCTAACAAACTTTGCATTCCCGAGGCGCTTCGTTTGCTCCTTTTGCAGGAATCTCGTGGAGGAGGACTCATGGGACACTTTGGACGCGACAAGACATTTGCTACACTCTCCAAGAACTACTTTTGGCCCAAGATGTTCCGTGACGTCTCATGCCTCACCAACCGATGCTCTACATGTCGCAAAGCTAAGTCAAAGGCTCAATCTCATGGTCATTACATGCCACTTCCTATTCCATACCATCCATGGGAAGATATAAGCATGGACTTTATACTTGGATTGCCAAGGACTCAAAATGGAAAGGATTCCGTGTTTGTTGTCGTGGATAGATTTTCTAAAATGGCTCATTTCATTCCTTGTAACAAGATCGACGATGCTTCACATGTGGCAAATCTCTTTTGTAGAGAAATCATTCGTCTACATGGAGTGCCCAAGACTATCGTCTCGGATCGGGACGTCAAGTTCGTGAGCTACTTTTGGAAGACTCTATGCGCCAAACTCGTCATCAAGCTCCTCTTCTCTTCGGCATATCATCCACAAACCGACGGCCAAACGGTGGTGACGAACCGCACACTTTCGACACTTCTTCACGTGTTGATCAAGAAGAACATCAAGGAATGGGAGCAATGCTTGCCCATCACCGAGTATGCCTACAACCGCGCAAGACATTCGACTACCGGCAAGTCCCCCTTTGAGGTCGTCTACGGCTTCAACACGTTGTCCCCATTGGACATCCTACCTTTACCTCTACAAGAGCGCATTAACATGGATGCAAGTGCACAAGCAAACTCTATCAAGAAGGTGCATGAAGATACAAGGGCAACGATCGAGCGACAAGTACATCGCCTCACCACCAAGCTCAACGTCAACAAGGCACCAATGGTGTTCCAACCGGGAGATCTCGTATGGCTTCATCTTCGCAAGGACCGCTTCCCCAACGAGCGCAAATCCAAACTACGACCTCGCGCCGACGGACCCTTCAAGGTGCTAGCACGCTACAACAACAATGCCTACAAGATCGACATTCCACGCGACAAGTACAACGTGAGCGATACCTTCAACGTCAAGGATCTCTCTCCTTTCCATGGTGATGAAGATTTCGATCCGAGGTCGGATCTTTCCCAAGGGAGGGGAGATGATGCGGAGCATCCCAAGGTCATCCCCATGGACCTACCATCACCTCACCAAGTGCCCTAAGGACCAATGACACGTGCTTGTGCTAGAGCTCTCGAGACCGAGGTGACATCTCTCCTAGTACAACTTCCATATGAATCATGTGAGACATGGCTACTACCTCAGGCAGATGTGTTTTGTGTGCTTAGGTATCAAGAAGACCCCATCAAAGAGGCTCATGAATATGGGCAAGTCACCAAGTTCACGGATGAAGCATTGCATCGAGGGATGCTGGAGAAGGTCCCATGCCCCGGACATCCGGCCCCCTGGCCTGGACATTCGGCCCCTGGACCAGCACCTACAGAACAGCCCCCGCAGCTGAAGCTACACGGCCCGGACATCCGGCCTAGCAAGCCCCGGACATCCGGCCTCGAGCCCGGAAATCCGGCGCCCCCTCCACAGAAGCATACCCGTGGCTGGCCCCTTTAGCCCGGACATCCCGCGCCAAGCCCGGACATCCAGCGCCTCCCGACAGCCCGAACATCCGGCCCGATGCGCGGACATCTGGCTCCTGAATGCCTGCGTGCATCTCATCTGGGCCGTGGCCCATGTATCCCCTCGCCCTCTAGACTATATATACTCCTTCACCTACCTCTTTCTGGGGTTAGCTTTTGTGATAGCTCATTGGATACCTAGAGCTTTGCTCATCTAGTGGTTCATCTCCTTGAGAGTGGCTGCATCCCCTCTTCGGAGAAGATCCACACGGATTCAAGACCTCCGCTACGGAGAAGATCCTACGGGATACCCTCAAGACCTCCTCCCGAAGAAGACTACCTTCTATTGTTCGTTGTTGACCATGGATTGTGTATCTCATTATGTATCGTGGATCTAGCACTTGTGTGACCATCTTCATGTTGATTTGAGTGTTCCACTTGTGTTTTTCCCTGTGTTCCCCTTTGTGTTCTTTGTGTTCATCGTGGGTTTCCTCATACATCTCCAACGTATCTATAATTTTTTATTATTCCATGCTATTATATTATCCTTCTAGGATGTTTTATGGGCTTTTATCTACACTTTTATATGATTTTGGGGACTAACCTATTAACCCAGAGCCCAATGCCAGTTATTGTTTTTCTCCTATTTTAGGGTATCGCAGAAAAGGAATATCAAACGGAGCCCAATTCACCTGAAATTCAATGGAGGCCGTTTTTGGACCAGAAGAAGCCCAGAAAGTACCGGAGGGGGGCCAGAAGATCCACGGGCTGCCCATGAGGGTAGGGGGCGCCCCCCCCCTACTGGGCATGCCCCCCTGCCTCGTGGACAGCCCGGAGACCTCCTTTACTTGCCCCTGACTCCAACACCTCCTATATATACTGACACATCCGGAAATAACCTACATCAGGAGTTCCGCTGCCGAAAGCCTCTGTTGCCACCGAAAACCAATCTAGACCCGTTCTGGCACCCTGCCGGAGGGGTGAATCCCTCTCCGGTGGCCATCTTCATCATCCCGGCGCTCTCCATGACGAGGAGGGAGTAGTTCACCCTCGGGGCTGAGGGTATGTACCAGTAGCTATGTGTTTGATCTCTCTCTCTCTCTCTCTCTCTCTCTCTCTCTCTCCTGTGTTCTTGAGATGGCACGATCTTGATGTATCGCGAGCTTTGCTATTATAGTTGGATCTTATGATGTTTCTCCCCCTCTACTCTCTTGTAATGGATTGAGTTTTCCCTTTGAAGTTATCTTATCGGATTGCGTTTTTAAGTATTTGAGAACACTTGATGTATGTCTTGCGTGGGATACCTGTGGTGACAATGGGGTATTCTATTGATTCACATGATGTATGTTTTGGTGATCAACTTGCGGGTTCCGTGACCTTGGGAATCTATGCATAGGGGTTGGCACACATTTTCGTCATGACTCTCCGGTAGAAACTTTGGGGTACTCTTTGAAGTACTTTGTGTTGGTTGAATAGATGAATCTGAGATTGTGTGATACATATCGTATAATCATGCCCACGGATACTTGAGGTGACAATGGAGTATCTAGGTGACATTAGGGTTTTGGTTGATTTGTGTCTTAAGGTGTTATTCTAGTACGAACTCTATGATAGATCGAAAGGGAAGAATAGCTTCGTGCTATTTTACTACGGACTCTTGAATAGATCGATCAGAAAGAATAACTTTGAGGTGGTTTCGTACCCTACCATAATCTATTCGTTTGTTCTCCGCTATTAGTTACTTTGGAGTGACTTATTGTTGCATGTTGAGGGCTAGTAATATGATCCAATTATGTTATTATTGTTGAGAGAACTTGCACTAGTGAAAGTATGAACCCTAGGCCTTGTTTCCTATCATTGCAACACCGTTTATGCTCGCTTTTACCACTTGCTACCTTGCTGTTTTTATATTTTCTTATTACAAAAACCTATATCTACCATCCATATTGCACTTGTATCACCATCTCTTCGTCGAACTAGTGCACCTATACAATTAACCATTGTATTGGGTGTGTTGGGGACACAGGAGACTCTTTGTTATTTGGTTGCAGGGTTGTTTGAGAGAGACCATCTTCATCCTACGCCTCCCACGGATTGATAAACCTTAGGTCATCCACTTGAGGGAAATTTGCTACTGTCCTACAAACCTCTGCACTTGGAGGCCCAACAACGTCTACAAGAAGAAGGTTGTGTAGTAGACATCAAGCTCTTTTCTGGCACCGTTGCTGGGGAGGTTAGTGCTTGAAGGTATATCTTTAGATCTTGCAATCGAATCTTTTAGTTTCTTGTTTTATCACTAGTTTAGTTTATAAAAGAAAACTACAAAAAAATGGAATTAAGGTTACCTCATATGCTTCATCTTTTTTATATCTTTCAGGAAAATGATGGAAAGGAAAATTGTGCTCAAGTACTAGAAGAGGAATTACATAGAACGATTGGCACTCAAAACTTGAATGATGAGCATGATTGCAATGTTGTTAGTGTGAATTCTTCGAATATCCATAGTACTAATGATGTTTGCACTAGTCATGATGAAAATATCTCATATAAGCATGTCGATTTTTGTGGAGTGCATAGAGTTTGCAAGTACATACCAAATAGGGAAGATATATCTTGCAAAAGGCATAAGTATTTAGAAACTAAATGGTTGCTAGAAAGGCTAGATGATTGTGCTGAAAAATTAAAATTTCTTAGTCGTACTTGTGAACTTTGCAATGAACGTGGTCATTTCATTCTCCAATGCAAATTGTTTCATGATCGAATCATGTCTAAAAATTGTGACGACTTGATTTCCCTTGCACATCATAATGAACTTATCTTGCTTTTGGGTTATGAAGAAATCAAATGTAGAACTAAGCATCTTCCAGGATTTGCCCTTGATAAACTTCTTGATTTTGATCTAGAGGAAATTTATATGTATTGTGCGGTGAATTGCATTGAAAATCCTTATATTGCCAATTACCTTAAGACAAGAAAACAAATAGGAGATGAAGAGAATACTAATGAAAGGGAAGAGATTTCCCAATATCCTCCTATTATTTCTTATGATGAATCAGGTAACGAGGAGGAGCCTTCTATTCAACCAATCTCATTAATAAAGAGCTCCGAAAAGAAGATTAAACCCACACATAATGTGAAGAAGAAAAATAAAAGACGAAGAAGCAAAGGTAAAGAGGTATCCCTTCGAAATGATGTTGCTCCTATTACTCATTATGATGATGATAATCGTTATACTATCGGTGCTATCCATACTATTAATGAGAGGGTGTTTATGCTTATGATATGGAAAGGCCCAAGCTTGGGGATGCTATGTTTGATGAGAATGACATGTTTGAGAATTTATTTGCTGCAATTAATGTTTGTCCCAAGCTTGGGGATGCTACGCTTGATGAAGATGATATTTTTAGCCTCCCAAGTTTTGATATGCAAATCTATTATGATGAAAGCATGCCTCCTATTTATGATGATTATTGTGATGCCACTTATGCTATAAAAATTAGTGATAATTATATTTATAAAACTTGTCATGATTATGATTACCCTTTTTATGAACATTACTCTTTTAATGTGGAAACAATCTATAGTATTCAAGTCTCTTATGATACTCGCACTATTATGAATGAGAAGAATTTTGCTTATGTGGAGAGTAATAAAATTTATATGCTTGGGGATCATGAAAAGAATGCTTTATGTGATAGTTATATTGTTGAATTCAATTATGATTCTACTGAAAATTATTATGAGAGAGTATCCTATGCTTGTAGGAATTGCAATAATATCAAGTTTCCTCTCTATGTGCATAAAATGTTGAAGCTATGTTTGTTTTGCTTTCCTATGCTAGTTGATTATTGTTCCCATAAGTTGTTTGCTCACAAAATCCTTATGCATAGGAAGTGGGTTAGACTTAAATGTGCTAGTCATATTCTTCATGATGCTCTCTTTATGTTTCAATTCTTATCTTTTATGCGAGCATCATTGAAATCATCATGCCTAGCTTGGGGCGTTAAACAATAGCGCTTGTTGGGAGGCAACCCAACTTCATTTTATTTTCTTTGCTTTTGCTTCTGTTTAGTAATAAATATTGCATCTAGCCTCTGTTTAGATGTGATTTTGTGTTTTAATTAGTGTTTGTTCCAAGTAGAACCTTTGGGAAGACTTGTGTGAAGTTTATGTGATCATGCTGTAAAAAACAGAAACTTTAGTGCTCACGAGAATGGTTACCATTTTTTACTGGAGAGTGATTTTTAGTTGATTCTATTTGCAGATGATTAATTGACCAATTCCTCAGGTTTACCAGTTTATTTCAGAATTTTGGAGTTACAGAAGTATTCGAAAGTTACAGATTGCTACAAACTGTTCTGTTTTTGACAGATTCTGTTTTCTGTGTGTTGTTTGCTTATTTTGATGAATCTATGAGTAGTATCGGAGGCTATGAACCATAGAGAAGTTGGAATACAGTAGATATTACACCAATATGAATTTAGAATGAGTTCACAACAGTACATAAGTGGTGGTTTTATTTTCTTATACTAACGGAGCTCATGAGTTTTCTGTTGAATTTTGTGTTGTGAAGTTTTGAAGTTTTGGGTAAAGATTCGATGGACTATGGAATAAGGAGTGGAAAGAGCCTAAGCTTGGGATGCCCAAGGCACCCAAGGTAAAATTCAAGGACAACCAAAAGCCTAAGCTTGGGGATGCCTCGGGAAGGCATCCCCTCTTTCGTCTTTGTCTATCGGTAACTTTACTCGATGCTATATTTTTATTCACCACATGATATGTGTTTTGCTTGGAGCGTCATTTTGTTTTATTTTGTTTTGCTTGCTGTTTGAATAATATCTCAAGATCTGAAATTCTTAAATGTTAGAGAGTCTTCACATAGTTACATAATTATTAAACTACTCATTGATCTTCACTTATATCTTTTGGAGTAGTTTGTTGATTGCTCTAGTGCTTCACTTACATCTTTTTAGAGCACGGTGCTGGTTTTATTTTGTAGAAATAGATGAACTCTCATGCTTCACTTATATTATTTTGAGAGTCTTTTAGAAAATCATGGTAATGTGCTTTGGTTATAAAAACTAGTCCTAATATGATAGGCATCCAAGATGAATGTAATCAAAACTTTCATACAAAGTGCATTGAATATGATGAGAAGTTTGATACTTGATGATTGTTTTGAGATATGAGGATAGTGATATTAGAGTCATGCTAGTGGAGTTATTATGAAGTTGAGAAATACTTGTGTTAAAGTTTGTGATTCTCGTAGCATGCACGTATGGTGAACCACTATGTGACGAAGTTAGAGCATGAGGTATTTGTAGAGTGTCATCCTTTGTGTGGAGGTCGGGGGCGCGCGACGGTTAACTACGACCAACCTTCCCCCTAGGAGCATGCGTTGATTTCTTTGTTTTGATGACTCGTAAATTTTTGCAATAAGTATATGAGTTATTTACGACTATTGTTGAGTCCATGGATTATACGCACTCTCACCCTTCCACCATTGCTAGCCCCTCTTGTACCGTGCAACTCTCGCCGGTACCATACACCCATCATATATCTTCCTCAAAACAGCCACCATACCTACCTATCATGGCATTTCCATATCCATTCCGAGATATGTTGCCATGCAACTTTCCACCATTCCGTTCATATGACACGCTTCATATTGTCATATTGCCATGCATGATCATGTAGTTGACATCGTATTTGTGGCAAAGCCACCATGCATAATTTTTCATACATGTCACTCTTGATTCATTGCACATCCCGGTACACTGCCGGAGGCATTCATATAGAGTCATACTTTGTTCTAGTATTATCGAGTTGTAAATCAATATAAGTGTGATGATCATCATTATTAGAGCATTTTCCCAAAGAAAAAAAGAAAAAGAAAAGAAGGAAAGGCCAAGAAAAAGAAAGGCCCAGAAAAAAGAAGAAAAAGGAAAAGAAAAGAAAAGGGACAATGCTACTATCTTTTTTCCCACACTTGTGCTTCAAAGTAGCACCATGTTCTTCATGATAGAGAGTCTCATGTTTAGTCACTTTCATATACTAGTGGGAATTTTCATTATAGAACTTGGCTTGTATATTCCAACGATGGGCTTCCTCAAATGCCCTAGGTCTTCGTGAGCAAGCAAGTTGGATGCACACCCACTTAGTTTCTTTTGTTGAGCTTTCATACACTTATAGCTCTAGTGCATCTGTTGCATGGCAATCCCTACTCACTCACATTGATATCTATTGATGGGCATCTCCATAGCCCGTTAATACGCCTAGTCGATGTGAGACTATCTTCCTCCTTTTTTGTCTTCTCCACAACCACCACTCTATTCCACCTATAGTGCTATATCCATGGCTCACGCTCATGTATTGCGTGAAGGTTGAAATGTTTGAAAGAATTTGAGTATGAAAACAATTGCTTGGCTGAAACCGAGGTTGTGCATGATATGAATATTTTGTGTGATAAAGAGGGAGCATAGCCAGATTATATGATTTGTAGGGATAAACTTTCTTTGGCCATGTTATTTTGAGAAGACATAATTGCTTTGTTAGTATGCTTGAAGTATTATTATTTCTTATGACAATATAGACTTTTGTCTTGAATCTTTCGGATCTGAACATTCAAGCCACAATAAAAAGAATTACATTAAGAATTATGTTGGGTAGCATTCCACATCAAAAATTCTGTTTTTATCATTTACCTACTCGAGGACGACCAGGAATTAAGCTTGGGGATGCTTGATACGTCTCCAACGTATCAATAATTTTTTATTATTCCATGCTATTATATTATTCTTCTAGGATGTTTTATGGGCTTTTATATACACTTTTATATGATTATTGGGACTAACCTATTAACCCAGAGCCCAGTGCCAGTTTCTGTTTTTCTCCGGTTTTAAGGTATCGCAGAAAAGGAATATCAAACGGAGCCCAACTGACCTGAAATTCAATGGAGGCTGTTTTTTGGACCAGAAGAAGCCCAGAAAGTACCGGAGGGGGGCAGAAGATCCACGGGCTGCCCACGAGGGTAGGGGGCGCCCCCCTAGGTTATTTTTCGGAGGTTTCAGTATATATAGGAGGTGTTGGAGTCAGCGGGCAAGCAAAGGAGGTCTCGGGGCTGCCCACGAGGGTAGGGGGCGCCCCCCCTACTGGGCGCGCCCCCTGCCTCGTGGACAGCCCCGAGACCTCCTTTGCTTGCCCGCTGACTCCAACACCTCCTATATATACTGAAACCTCCGAAAAATAACCTAGATCGGGAGTTCTGCCGCCGAAAGCCTCTGTTGCCACCGAAAAGCAATCTAGACCCGTTCTGGCACCCTGCCGGAGGGGGAAATCCCTCTCCGGTGGCCATCTTCATCATCCCGGCACTCTCCATGACGAGGAGGGAGTAGTTCACCCTCGGGGCTGAGGGTATGTATCAGTAGCTATGTGTTTGATCTCTCTCTCTCTCTCTCTTGTTCTTGAGATGGCACGATCTTGATGTATCGCGAGCTTTGCTATTATAGTTGGATCTTATGATGTTTCTCCCCCCTCTACTCTCTTGTAATGGATTGAGTTTTCCCTTTGAAGTTATCTTATCGGATTGAGTCTTTAAGTATTTGAGAACACTTGATGTATGTCTTGCGTGGGATACCTGTGGTGACAATGGGGTATTCTATTGATTCACTTGATGTATGTTTGGTGGTCAACTTGCGGGTTTCGTGACCTTGGGAATCTATGCATAGGGGTTGGCACACATTTTCGTCTTGACTCTTCGGTTGAAACTTTGGGGCACTCTTTGAAGTACTTTGTGTTGGTTGAATAGATGAATCTGAGATTCTGTGATACATATCGTGTAATCATGCCCACGGATACTTGAGGTGACAATGGAGTATCTAGGTGACATTAGGGTTTTGATTATTTGTGTCTTAAGGTGTTATTCTAGTACGAACTCTATGGTAGATCGAACGGAAAGAATAGCTTCGTGCTATTTTACTACGGACTCTTGAATCGATCGATCAGAAAGAATAACTTTGAGGTGGTTTCGTACCCTACCATAATCTCTTCGTTTGTTCTCCGCTATTAGTTTCTTTGGAGTGACTCTTTGTTGCATATTGAGGGCTAGTAATATGATCCAATTATGTTATTATTGTTGAGAGAACTTGCGCTAGTGAAAGTATGAACCCTGGGCCTTGTTTCCTATCATTGCAACACCGTTTATGCTCACTTTTACCACTTGCTACCTTGCTGTTTTTATATTTTCTTATTACAAAAACCTATATCTACCATCCATATTGCACTTGTATCACCATCTCTTCGCTGAACTAGTGCACCTATACAATTTACCATTGTATTGGGTGTGTTGGGGACACAAGAGACTCTTTGTTATTTGGTTGCAGGGTTGTTCGAGAGAGACCATCTTCATCCTACGCCTCCCACGAATTGATAAACCTTAGGTCATCCACTTGAGGGAAATTTGCTACTGTCCTACAAACATCTGCACTTGGAGGCCCAACAACGTCTGCAAGAAGAAGGTTCTGTAGTAGACATCATTTCCCTCCTCTTCGTGAAAGATCGGCCTAGATCGGGTTGGCCCCGCATCAGGAAGCCTTCCACCTTCCTTGTGATCTTCATATCGATGACGTTATCGAACATCCCGTCGATGATGCAGGACGAGGCGCACCCCGAGCGGTGGCCCACTGCGATCAGCCGCAGGCTGTAAAAGGTCCCGAAGAGTGCCTTCAAAGGCAACACTTCTTGGAAAGCCTCGCGGAGGTAGGCGAAGATGGCGAGGAGGAGGATGGATTTGGGTTGGAGATGGAGCAGGTGGATTTGGTAGTGGTCGAGGATGGCATAAAGGAAGTCAAAGAAGGACGGCACCAGGCCGGTGAAGACGGAGTGGAAGAAGACGGCGATGGTCGTGGCTATCGAGGGATTGATTTGAGCCATGGGGAATCCTCAAAAAACCTTGGTTCGAGCTTTGGCGGCCTCGCTTGCATCTACGTGGCTACGAGCTGGGCACAATGAGGACACAATGAGTTACCTAGGTTTGGGCCACCGTGCTGTGTACCCCACTCCTGCTTTGTGATATTGCTAGTGGACATTACTCTTCGAGCTACAAGGTGATCTAGAGCTCTTCGGGGGTTAGCAATGGTGCTAGGGTTTTATCAGGAAGCTGACCTCTTGCACTTGTGGCTACCCTGCCCTTTTATAGGTGCCTTGGGCCTCTTCCCCAAATTTATGAGTGGGAAAGGGCTACCATAGGGCGGCAATTTGAAAGAGGATAGGCGCCAGTGCCGATCCTGACAAAAGGTGGTCTCTGCGCTGCTAAAGGTGTTACCCATGACACGGCGGTGGCTCGACGATGGTCTCTGTCCTGCAGCGGCACCGTCTTGATCTTCTTGCACCGAAGGGGAAATCTTTGGGACCTGCTTTGGGTGCAGGTAGGAGCGGCTGCCCCCTTAGCACCAAAGGGAAAATTGTCCTGGCCGCGTAGGCCGGCGCCTGTCTGGGCAACGTCATCCACGTGATCGGCATTTGACCCGCACCGCACGGGCTCCTCGGGAGGCCTTATGGGAAGGCAACTTGCAGCGGTGTGGCCTTGATGAAGTCCTTCGCTGGAGAGGCCCCTCACGGGGCAAGGCCCTCGCGAGGCTGCTGGCTTTGCGGTGCCCACCGGTGGGCCATTTCATGGGAATATCCAAGGGGCCCTTTCTGGTCCGTAGGCGGATGGCCCGTGGTTCCCCGGTTCCCACTGGGCCGATAGTAGCCCCCGGGCCTTCGGTGCACATGTTCTACTCGTTGGGGGCAAAATGACGCGGGGCCTAAGGCTGTCAGGCCTAGGAAGGGATGCGTGGTAGTACGACGAGGTGGGGGCACCTCCACTCCCCCATGATGCCTCGGTAACCACCATCTTGGTCATAAAGCTTGCATGAGCACATCATTGTCTTCATGCACATTGCTCCTTTGTTTCTTCTTCCTTGGTGCCTCCGGCCTCGAAGAAGGTGAGGCGGCTGGTAGGGCGACGCCCTAGGGCGCTATAAGACGAGCGGGGGTAAGGGGTTTTCTCCATGCCCATCTTCTACCCTTGCCCCCTCGTGCACTCTGCTGCCGTGGCACCGTAGAGGTAGATATCGGTCACCGAGAAGGGCAAGGCACCAAAGGGGACGACACCATCGCTGGAGACAACGCCAAGGGTGGGCAGAGGCCGAACCCGTGTGTCTGCAGCCACAACAAAGGCTCCCTCCTGGGGCCGAGGGAACTCTTATGCTGCCATCGTGGAGGCCGGCCCTAGCGCTTGCGGAGGGGTCGTGTCCCGCGGCCGTGGGGGTGCTGCAGCCGTGGTCGAGGTGGGGGTGGCAGAGCGCATGCCCTTCCTCCCACGCGGAGGCCCACGTGATGGTAGCGGCCCATGAGTGAATCATGGGGCTGCACCACCAGCCCCGTAGTTGACTCCGACTTCCAGACTCCTTCACAAGTGTGATGAAGGATGAGGGGAACTCGGGCCTATGGCTGCAGGTGGACGGCTGCTGCAACGGCCCCTCCTGGGTGTGGGCAGAGTTCTCCCCTTCTTGCTTCATTCTCCTGACGCGGGGGTGGAAGTCATTCGGACGTTCACGTTGCCTGAGGCAAGGGCAGTTCCTCCAGTTCAAGTACGATGGATCCGCCATGCTCTTCGTGAAGTTCTTTGGAGTCTTTAACGGTTGCATGGAGTGCTGCACAAAGAGCGGGAGCGGGAGTGGCACCAACTCCACCAGCGAGAGCAAAGACGACGTAGGCTCCCCGAGCGTCAACAGCGAGGGCGAGGACTCCGACTAGACACGGGCGCCTAGGTTGGGTCTCAACGAGCCATGCTCCGGCTAAGCTGCTTTCTCAGTACCGGTGTTAAAACCAGTGTAGCCCCGCGTGAGCATAAGGATGAATTATGGCAAGAGACTCGCACTAAGCATTTTACATTTCGTTTCTTCTCTATGATCCTCGCGAGGCCTATTTTCCTATATTTGTTCGCCTTGGTGCTCTATGTCATCAGGACCCGCCCCCCGAGCATGCTATGGGTGCTACTAGTATGTTAGGTCGTGTGCCTAGACAAGGCCAGAGGGTGTAGGGCTCTGTGAGGCGGTAGGGTCTTCCGAGACGCGATGCCCTAGAGAGCCCCCCTTTTTTACATGCAAGCTGCTTCCGTGGAATGAAAACATCAGCGCTCACCGAGATAGTGTGAGAAGAACCACCGTGAATGGCCCTTGGGGCCTACTAGACTTATCTTTTTGTGACGAGACGCTCGATGTGGTGCCTCCTGCGGACATGGCTTGCCAAGGATGCTTGCTCGAGGATCCCTTCTGCTCACAAGGTGCCGTCCGTTAGGCCTCCTGAGGAGAAGCTCTTGAGGCCTATGGTGCTAGGCGAGCTGAGAGGCGGCGCGCGCGCCCATGCAGTTTCTTGTGGGAAGCCTTGCGACGACGCCCGTTTGCAAGGCCATGTGGGCACTTAATGGTGTCGCTATAGGATGGCCACGTGAGGCAGTGCTTGCTAGGTTCCTTGTGAGCCTCACGAAGGGTTGCTCATGAAGCTTTTAGTACCCTACATCGGTGAAATTGGAAATTGCGAAGTTTTTACAAATAGAGAGGCGGCGTGCGCATGCGTGAGGTTGCTTGTAGGTATCACACAAGGATACAAGAACCAATTACGTTAGTGAGGTGGCACGCACGGGAGCAAGTCCGCGAGCCGAAGCTCAGTCACTTGGGTTTAGAAGCGCTGTTGGGTCTGACCCGAGCACATGCATCGTGGAGTAGCCCCTGCTCGCGTGATGACTAGAAGAAAAAAGTCAGCGCGCACGCCTCCTGAGGGCACTTCATGACAAACACTTGTAACACTTAGAAAAGAAAGTTTTACTGATGCAAAATAGGATGGGTGTACTCCTTCAAGCAGCCGTACTCGGCGACTCGACACTCCGCATTCCTTCCCATCTGGGGCCCCATTCTAATGTGTGTCAGCCTCGCGAAGGTGGCTCCCACCCTCTCCAGGCCAAAGGGCATGTGCATGTAGCAAGGTGGGTCCATGATCTGGTCGATCCATGGAAGAAGTAAAGGGTTCCTGGGGTAGATCTTGTTGAGGTTGGTGAAGTCGACACACATGCGCTTGCTGCCATTAGCCTTGGGGACGACAACGGGGTTGGCAGTGCACTCGGGGTGTAGTACTTCATGCATGATTCCTGTCTCTTGAAGCTTTTCGACCTCCTGAACGATGAACTCTTGCTTCTAGGGTGCCTGGCGATGGACCTTCTGCTTCACGGGTCGTGCATTGGGCACACGGCTAAGTGGTGCTCGGTCACCTCCCTGAGTACACCGGACATGTCTGATGCTGTCCAGGTAAACATATCACCATTTTCCCAAAGGAAGGTGATGAGCTCGCCTCCCTATTTGGGGGAAAAGGCCAGCCCCAATGGTGAGGGAGGGGACCGTGCCGCTACCGTCCACCGACATCTTCTTTGTCTCCGCACGGATCTATGAGAACCGTGGGTTCTTCTTCATGGGGGCAGGCTCGAAGGTCCCCACCTTGTCTTCGTCTGCGGGGTAAGCAGTGGCAGCAACCTTGTAGGCATGCTCGAGGGTGCGCATCGTTTCCTGCTCATCGCACCGGATGGTGATGGTCCCACTGCAGCCTAACATCTTGACGGTGTTGTAGGCATGGTAGGTTACTGCCATGAACCTGGAGAGCGCGGGGTAGCCACATCAGAGTCGATGAACTTGGTGTGGTAGTTCTTGCAGGAGTCGAAGGTGATGGGAAGGCGCACCTTCCCAGAGGCACCATGAAGCCATCGGTTTGCCCAAGAAGGGCCTTGTGGGCAACAAATGCTTATAGGGCACTTGGAGCTGCTTGAAGGTTTCCACAGAGATCACGTTGAGGCCAGCACCGCCGTCGATGAGTGTCTTGGTGACTACCACGTTGTTGATGGTGGTGTGCATAACAGAGGGACTGTGCTCACTGACTTTGTAGACTTGGGTGATCGCCATAGTCGAAGCCGATAGGGTACTGAGGCCACTTGAGGGGCTTGGCGTCCGCGGGCTCTGGGAGGGCTGCGTTCACCTCAAGAGAGAACTGCTTAAAGTGGTGATTGGACAGGGGAGCTTGTGCTCCGCCAAGGATGCAGGCCACTTCACAAGGCTCCTAGTAGCCCCCAGCGTCCTCCTCAGGCAGGTTGTCATTATTCCTGTTGGGGTGTTGCAGGGCAACATTGGCTGGCTGAGGGCTGGCTTGCTGAGGCTGGTTCTGCCAATCTTGGCGGGAGTAATTGTTGACGACGTTATCGCGGTGCTTCCAGCATTCTCCATTGCGGTTGCCCCCGCGTCCTGTGCCGCGCTCGTTGCGGTCATCGTGCTTCTCATGCTGCTCATCGCAAAGTAGCTTGAGCTCGTGGCAGTCTTCAGTGGCGTGGGAGTGCATGTTGTGGTATGCACGGAAGGGATGCTCGTCCTGTCGGGCCTACTCGCGGTCGGGGCCGCGCTTCCGCTCGGGCTTCGCTGGAAGCCCAGCAGGGCCCTTGCGCTTGGAGTCCCTGCCCTTGGGCTTGGCAACGTCGATGTCGTTGTGGGGAAGAGACGATACTCTTCTGCCTTGCCGCACCTGTCGTCGAGGTTGAATAGCTCAACCACGGTGTTGAGCTCCTCGTGGACGGTGAGCTTCTCGCGCATCCTGATGTCTGTGACACCTAAGGAGAATGTCGTGATGACCGTTGTGTCGAAAGCGCGTGGTATCTTGTTGCGCACCTGGCTAAAGCGTTGAATGTACTTGCGGGGGGACTCTTCAGGTCGCTGGCAGATGGCACGCAAGCTACTGAGCGCGAGAGGGCGGTCGGACATGCCCTTGAAGTTGGCAACAAACTGCCGGCCCAGCTCAGCCCATGAGGAGATGAAGGCCTCCGGAAGGTTCATCGGCCACGAGTGCGTTGCGTCCTTGAGGGCCATGGGGAACCAGTTCGCTATGACCTTGTCATCACCCTTAGTGCCCTAGATGCTCAAGCAGTAGAGCAATATGAACTCCATGGGGTTGGCGGTGCCGTCGTAGCGGGGAGGCAGCTCCAGCTTGAACTTCGCGGGCCACACCACACGGCAGAGCTCGCGCGTGAAGTCTAGGCAGCCCCTATAGTGGAGACGCCGCCGCCCGTGAGGGTGGCGCGGTTCTGGCACCCGGCGGCCGAAACCTCCTAGATGGTGCAGTTCGGGCGCTCGTGCAACCTCTCGATGAGCACCTGTGCGTCAGGTCGCGCACGCTGGATGATCTGGTAGCTTGGATTGCAGTCATGCAACATTGAGGAGTCGTGAGAGAGCTCCGGTGAGCACTCGCAATGATGGCATGTCGCGCTGTCACTGTGCGGAGACGGAGGAGTAGGCGCGTGATTTCCCGCGTGCATGCCATGCGATAGTGACGTGGTCATAGGGTGCGAAGGAGCCGAAGCTTCCCCAGGGATAGTGATGAGCTCGGTGATGCAGGTGAGCCAGGCGTCGTAGCCATCATCGCTGGGGCAGTAGCGCAACAGTTCTTGCGCCATGTGGAGCACCGCCTATGGAGCCGGATGTTCGCGGCTAGAGAGCAAGGTCGTTGTGCCTATGCGGGCCGGAGGTGGCCGCTACTGGTGCTGCTGCTGCTCATGTTGATGCTGCTGCTGCGGTGGCTGCGGCTGCTGCTGGTGCTGCCACTACAAAAAAAGACACATCTGTGACATTTTGGGCCGAACGAAAAAATTTATGTCATACTTATGAGACTTCTATGACGACAATTAGGACAAACCCCGGTATCATCATAGATGTGGTGGGGTCCTATTTCTATGACAAAAAATCATGATAGAAAATGGGCTTTTCGTCCTGGGCAGGCCGGAGACGCAGTTGCATGACATTCTTTGGGCCGTCCATGACGGAAAAACCCATGGTAGAAGCGAGGGCGAGGAAAATATCGGGGTGTTCCCGGTTACGGTGGGTGGTCAGGGTCGAGCGATGCGCGTTTCTCTCATACACGCACGCGCGTGGGTGCGAGGCGTTGGGCTCTAACTGAACCCGAGTGATTGCACTGCAGGCTACGCATTACTGTACCTGAGCGATCGATCGATGGTTGTTAACTGAACCCGATCGAGCGATTCCTTCGCTACTGCTGCTAACTGAAGCCGATCGATGCTGCCTCTGGATGAACAGTGAGCGTTGCTGGGGGGGGGTTGGATTAATAGTTCCCGGTGGGGGTCAATGAACAGGACCCCGTGGTGTTTCCTCTGGATGAACAGGACGCCGATTGATCGAGCCGGTTGGGGCTGGATGAACAGGACCCCGTGGAGGGCAAGATGAACAGGACCACCCCATGGAGGACAGGATGAACAGTAGACGGTGGAGGGCTAGATGAACAGTAGCCCGTGGAGGTGTGGTTGAACAGTAGCCGATGGAGTAGCGCGCGGTGGAGGCTGGATGAACAGGAGCCCGTTGATGAACAGTCGCAGGTGGAGGCTGGAGGAGGTCGACGATGGATGAACAGTAGCCCATAGAGGCTGGAGGGGGTCGACAGTGGAGATGAATAGTATCCTGTGGAGTCCCGTTTTGCGGTACGCCACACCCCTCCTGATGAACAGGACCCCCGTTTCGATCGTAGCGCTCCAACACAAGTCCGTTTTCTCCGTTTTGCGGTACGCCACACCCCTCCCGGTCAACAGAACCCCTGTGACTGTAGGAGGTCCATTTCCTCCGTTTTGCGGTACGCCAGACCCCTCCTGATGAACAGGATCCCGTTTTCAACGTGGCCGGTCAAACACAAGGCCGTTTCCTCCGTTCTGCGGTACGCCAGGCCTTGTTTCCATTGGCTATTCAGCCCAAGCCCTCCTGATGAACACGACGACGCATTTCGTTCTGACCCAGCCGGTTGGCTCCCCATGAACACAACGACGACGTTGTTTCTCCATACCGACCCAGCCATGTACACGAGCCCTGGCCGTACGTACGCGCGAGTAGGCATTCGAGACCTCGCCCGCATGTACGTACGTGGCCGTATTTACTTTCTTGCACCCTGGCCGTTGTACGTACGTGTACATGCTACGTGCGCGCCTCTGCTACGACACGTGTGTGCCTCTACATCGACCAGTATGTACGTACATATTCGTGTCCAGAATGACAATGCTACGTACGCTTCGACCAGGTGGGTCCCGACTGTTAGGCACTTCCTTGCGTGCAAAGATGTAGCTGGTGGGTCCCAGCAGTCAGGGGGACGAATCGTTTTTTTTTTGCCCGGACGCACTTCCTTGCGTGCGAAGATGTAGCTGGTGGGTCCCAGCAGTCAGGGGGAAACGTTTCTTTTGCAAAATATGGTGGCCCGTCCGGTGGGTCCCCGCTGTCAGGTGGAGGACTAATTATTTTGCGCGTAATAAGGAGGCACTTCCTTGCTGCGGCCGTGGACCCAGTTGTCAGCCTCTTCACGTACAGTACTCTTTCGATGGAAGTCGTTCCTTGACCATGTTGACCACGCCGCGCCGAGAGCACCAGGGCGGTGGACGACGGCGAGGCCTAGGAAGGGGACGACGTGGAGCCGGGGAAGACGCGACAGTGGAAGCCCGCGCGGAGAAGAGTACGAGGGTTCACTGGTTTGGCTGCAGTGTGAGGCTGTCATCGCTGCAGGGCCTGGCCGGCGGTGGGAATAGTAGGGGGTGGTGAGGCCTCCGCGGCCGCACAGCCGGCCACGGGAGGCAGGAGCATGCGGCACGACCGGCGCTGCTTTGGGCGGCTAGAGCAAGAAGACCAGAGGTTGAAGAAGCACTACGGTCGTTGGATGGACATCATACGGTCACTAAAGCTAGAATCGTTCATATTGACTAAGTTGACAAAGCACTCCGTCCCTGTCAACTTAGTAGGCCCACAAGTCAGCCACCCACCAAGGTGGGTCCCAACTAGCAGGGGGTATTCATTTTTTTGTGCGTAATAAGGCGGCACTTCCGGTGGATCCGAGCTGACAGCGGGGGGAACGTTTTTTTTCGCGAAATACGATGGCCCGTCCGGTGGGTCCCAGCAGTCAGGGGGAAACGTTTTTTTCGCCAAATACGGTGGCCCGTCCGATGGATCCCTGCTGTCAGGTGGAGGAATAATTATTGTCCGCGTAATAAGGAGCCACTTCCTTGCGGCTGCCATGGACCCATCTGTTAGCCTCTCCACGTACAGTACTCTTCCGATGGAAGTCGTTCCTTGACCACATTGACCACGCCGTGCCGAGAGCACCAGGGCGGTGGACGACGGCGAGGCCTAGGAAGGGGACGACGTGGAGCAGGGGAAGACGCGACAGTGGATGCCCACGCGTAGAGGAGTATGAGGGTTCACTAGTTTGCTGCGGTGTGAGGCTGTCGTCGCCGCAGAATAACAGGGGGTGTGGGTGAGTAGAGGGATGGTCTGGCCAGCGGTGTTAGTAGTAGGGGGCCGTGAGGCCTCCGCCACATCGCAGCCGGCCACGGGAGGTAGGAGCACGAGGCACGACCGGCGCTGGTTTGGGCGGCTGGAGCAAGAAGACCAAACGTTGAAGAAGCACTACGTACGGCCGTTGGATGGACATCGTACGGTCGCTGGAGCTAGAATTGTGCATACTAAGTTGAGAAAGCCCTCCGTCCCCGTCAACTTAGTAGGCCCACAAGTAAGCCTGCCACTATACTGGATCCCAGCTAGCAGGGGGAGTATTCATTTTTTTGTGCGTAATAAGGACGCACTTCCTTGAGTGCGAAGATATAGCTGGTGGGTCCGAGATGTCAGCGGCGGTAACGATTTTTTCGCGAAATACAGAGGCCCTTTCGGTGGGTCCCAGATGTCAGGTGGAGGAATCATTATTTTGCGCGTAATAAGTAGGCATTTCCTTGCGTGCGGCCGTGGACCCAGCTGTCAGCCTCTCCACGTACAGTCCACTTCAGATGCATGTCGGTCGTTGACCACGTTGACCAGGCCACGCCGAGAGCACCAGGGCGGTGGACGACGGTGGGGCCTAGGAAGGGAACGACACGAAGGCAGGGAAGACTCGGCAGTTATTTCCCACGCGGACGGGAGTACGACTGTACGAGGGTTTACTGGTTCGTCTGCCATCGTCGGAGAATAACAGCAGGTGTTGGTGAGTAGAGGGATGGCTAGGTCAGCGATGGGAGTACGGTGGGGCGGTGAGGCCTGCGCGGCAGCACAGCCGACCGCGGGGAGGAGGGAGCAGGCAGTCCCGCCGGCGCTTGTTTGAGCAGCTGGAGCAGGAAGAGCAGAGATTGAAGAAGCACGACGATCGTTGAATGGACATCAAGCAGTCACTGCTTGTGCGTCAAACTTTTTTTTAGGAAAGCGTCAAATCTATGGAAAACAACATACATCCCATCTGCCATTATTTCTAATAATTTACAGTCCATTTGCTAATTCTTAAGTTTTTTTTTGAGCCCATATTCTTTTTGTTAGCATTACAGCCCATATTGTGGCCACAGTTAAAAAATTATACGAAATTTTGCATATTTCGGTGCAGTCCGAACTGTTTTTAATCCCGAAATTTCGAGTCACATTCAAACTGATTTTAAAAATAAATGAATATCTTTCCTCTTTTCCTAATTATAAAGCGATTAGTGCTTCTGCCCGCTCGCTCACTGTCGCTGCGCTTTTTGCAAAAAGGTCCTTAACGTTTTCTAAAATCAACCCGCGGTCCAATTGATAAGTAAAGCCGTAACGGTATGTGAAGAAAAAAACACCGAGACGACCTACGACCTACCTCCCATCTCCACCTCCAGCGCCAGCGCGCCGCCAGTCCGCCACCCCCTGCCATGGCGCCGCGCGCCGCCGGTGCCGACTCCTCCAACGCTCGCCGCCGGCCCCGATACCTCTGCCGCGCGCCGCCATCGCCTGCCCCGCCGCCGGGCGCCGCCGGCCTCGACTCCTGCAACGCTCGTCGCTAGCCTCGATGCCTCCACCACGCACCGCCATTGCCTACCACGCAGCCGCTCGCGCGCCGCCGGCCACGACTCCTTTAACGGTCGCCGCCGGCCCCTATGCCTCTGCCGCGCACTGCCATCGCCTACCCCGGCGCCGCTCGCACCCCTACCCAGTGCCCCCAGGCCCCCACCCCTGCAGCTTTCCACGGCCGGCGACAGTCGACACCGGCGCGGCACCTTATGATGTAGGGTGGAACCCTAATCAGCAGATCTTTCACAATTAGAGATTATCCCACGACAAACACGGAGAACACAAGAGGAAACGGAGGAAAACAAGAGGGGAAAACACTCAAATCAACACAAAATGATCACACAAGTGCTAGATCCACGATACACATCGAGATACACGGTCCATAGTCAAATCACAGTGGTACAAAGGTAGTCTTCTCCCGGAGAAGGTCTTGGATATCCCTTAGGATCTTCCCCGATGTGGAGGTCTTGAATCCGAGGTGGATCTTCTCCGAAGAGGCGCGCGGTCTCGTAGGAGAGAATCCACACAAAGGTCTGTGATGAGCTATCCAAAAGCTAACCCTAAACGGTGGGGAGGAAGGAGTTTATATAGTGTACGGAGCGAAGGGGTACACGGGCCTCGGCCCAAAGGATGCGCACAGGCAATTCAGGGGCCGGACGTCCGGGCGACGGGCCGAATGTCCAGGGCTTCGCGGGGCGCCGGATGTCCGGGGTGGAGAGGTCGAGTCTCGGGTGTCTTCTGTGGAGTGGCGTCGGATTTCCGGGCCCGAGGCCGGATGTCCGGGCCCTGCCTGGCCGGATGTCCGGGGCCTGGCCGGATGTCCGGGCCCTGTAGCTTCAGTCGCTGGTGGCCTTCTGTAGCTGATTGTTCAGGGGCCGGATGTCCGGGCCAGGGGGCCGGATGTCCGGGGCCTGGAGCCTTCTTCTGCCCTTCTGGATGCAACACTTCGTCCGTGAACTTAGGGACTTGTCCATCTTCACGCCCTTCTCCAATGTGGTCTTCTTCACACCTGAGCACACAAAGCACATCCGTCTGAGGTAGCAATCATGTCTTGCAAGATTCGTATGAAAGTAGGGCTAGGAGCGACGTCACCTCGGTCTCGAGAGCTCTAGCACGAGCACGTGTCCTTGGTCCTTGAGGCACTTGACGAGGTCAAGGAGGGTCCATGGGAATGACCTCGGGATGCTCCGCATCACCTTACCCCAACTCCTCTCTCACCTCGTCCTCTGCTGCAGCCGCTCTCCATTGGCCGGTCAACTCCCTCGAGTCCCACCCCTCCCTTAGGGCATGTACAATGGTTCTAGCTTAAGGATGCCATGTAAGATAAATGATGAGGTGGAGGAGAGAGAAATCATAAGAGAAGGCTTGTCTTAGCTTATTTAAGCAAAGACAAGAGATGATAGCTTAGCACAATTTGTCTCACCATGTTTTTAGGAATAACTAATTATTGAAGATAAGACTAAGAGATGACCCATTGTAGACTTGTTTTTTTGTCATCTCTAATTTACATGCAAAATTTAAGATAAGACTATCTTAGCAACCATTGTACATGCCCTTACGCACAGGAGTGCTTCCCGATCCTCCCCTTTCTCTGTGTGTGTTCGATCCGGATCCACCCCTTTTCTAGGTTCAGCACAGCTCGCTGTTGCGGTGGGCCTTGACGGTGGCAAGCTGGGAGCCGACTAGGTCCTATCCGACGAGGGCCGTCATGGCCTCCACCTCTGCCTTGTGGCCGGTGGACTGCGTCGCGACCATGACCACTGCGTTGACAAGAAAGGTACTACTGCCTCAGACCATGACCACTGCGTTGACAAAAAAATTCTAGATTGGCCATTATCAATGTTCAATTGAACTGTGAGATACAACCTTGACCCTCTAGGATAGTACACTGACAATCAAGTCCAGGAGGTAGTCTTGATATTGACATGCTCATTGCTTGTCATTTCTCAAATTACTAAATTATCACTTAAATATCTGTTTGTTATGGCTCGCAGTTGAATATGTTGCTCGTAATTGTATTTTAGTTTGATATGTCTTCACATTCCTACAATCCTATGAACCTACGTGTTCCCATTGATACTTTGTAAACCTTGTACTGGCTACAACGGCTGTGTGCATTTCTCAAATATAGAGGCTCTCCAATCTTCTTAACTTATCTGAAAATGACTGAAAATTGTTATTCCACATTTCAAGCATTGGGCCACTGTCAGCTAGGAGTTAAAGTTCAGAGAAAGGGGCTAAAACATGACTCGCCAGCTCTACTTTACTCGTACCATAGAGTTCATATTCTCGTAGTTTTGGTGCTTCTGAAATTGCTGATAAATTCGAAATTGTCCTTGAAGTGGTAGAGAGTGGAGAGAACTGGTGTGTGGGCCAGTGTCAGCCTGTCTGTCTCAGTAGGGTGATTCTTAGACGGACCAAGTTACTGGTTCTGCCACTGCTTCGGTGGACATTGCAACAGATAACCTAATACCGAACACACCACAACAGCATTACTCAGGGGCGATTGGCATGACGATCGCACATCGAATCACCTTGGTCCTTCAGAGGGAAATAGTCTAGCTTCTTGACTATGGTAGGACAGTACCAGACTGGGGAGCAATCTTCGGTACAGGAGGAGGTCAAAAAACGCATTGCTTATTGTACATTAGATTCTACAGGTGGGGGGCCTTCAGCTTTGTAGTACTCCTGCTGTTTCATGAAGTTTCAGATTAAATTACTGCATTTTCCCTTGATTGTAATATAAGAAAGTCAAGTACATAATATGTAGTAATTTAATCTAAAGCTTTATCAAACATTGGCAACAATACGTAGTCTCTCCAAGGTCTATCTAGGTATGTTTATCTTGCTGTTTTACGTTAGAATGATGATTTTAAGCCATTTAGATAACCTTAAACTAGCAATGCCAATCATATAACCCTTGAGCATGTGACAGAGAGTTCACCCTCGCCATATCCAGTGACGTTGCTAGCAAGAGTAAGATGTGTGGGTTGGCGGAAGTGGCGGCCACTAGCAAAGCAAAGGTGTTGTGTTACAAACTTTTCATCAAGGAATTTGCACAGGAATATATTTTTTCCTTCAAGAATGACCCTTAATATTTTGTAGTACTTTCAGTATTATTTTGCTCATATAAAAGTATGTGTTTTGCTACTTACAAAATTTTATCCTTGTCAAAAAGTAATTGCTTTTTTACTTACATTGAGATAAGGATCATCTTCAGTGTATACAAATTCCATGTCCTTTCCATTATTTGGCTGCCTTGAATGATGCACATGTTGACCTTCTGTCTCTGTATGTTGGGTGGAGTCAAGCCTCTACATGTCGTAGAGTAATCATATTTAAGGGTTGTGGTTCAGAGTTTTTCCATGTATGTTGGTCAAGTCATGCAAGTGAAGCACCTCATTGCCCCCTATATTTTTTTGACTTGTTTGTCTATGTATGTTTGGTGAAGTCATGCAAGTGAAGTGATATATTTTTCCGATTTGTTTGTCTATGTATGTTGAGTGAAGTCAGTGAAGAAGTTCATTTTGTTCGTCTTTTCGTTATTTATTTTGTTTTGTTTTTTATTAGCGGGAGCTACATGCACCGGGCGGCCTTTTTTTGTTTTCGAATAGCGGGTAATACTGTCCAGTTTACAGCGCCTCCTAAAAGTTTGTGTTCAATTTACCGTTTCTTCATGATGAATTTACAATACCACGACGGATTAACTGCCCTGTGTTTACTATAATTTTTTGAATTGCTATGATGGATTTTACTGTACTATAGTGCTCATAGAAGTCTACTTTTTTTTTTTTCGTAGTAAATTATAGTTAATTGATGACTAACCTGATGATGGGTTTATTGTCCTATAGCTTCTATAATTTACAGCATTATAGTTTTTTTGGTTGTTTGAATTTACAGTGACCTTGTCTTTGAATTTACACCACCCTGTTTGAAGATTTACAATCCGATAACTTCTGTAATTTACAGTAGTACCCTAAAGGTTGTGATTGTTGTATTTTACAGTGACTTGGTATAGATTTTACAGTATACAGTTCCTGAATTTACATTGCTACATTTTTCTGAACTATGTTCTAGACATATTTTGATGATGCTCTTAGGTATTGATCTTTTTTTGCTGGAAGAACTATTTGATGGAGATTGTGAGAGTACTGACCTGCAGTTTGTCTTCTTGGTGTGACTGTAGTTTCCAGATTGTGTAGCTATTTTGTCCCCTTCTTCCTCCATCTTCTTTCTTGTTCATATCTGATCATAAAGCACATATTGTTACTTGTTGGTTCTCCTTATTTTTACAGAAGTTCCAGTATCTCTGTTGTGATCTGGTTGTTACTGACTGGAATTTTAGTAAAATGTGTTACAGTATATGTGGATTGTCTAGCCCTTTCCATCAGTTCGGACTTTTGGTTGCGTTGGCTAGTGCATGAAGCTTAACATGGTATCGGAGCTAAGGTCTTGAATTCAAGTCCTGGCTTTTGCAATTTATCTGAAAAATTGCTGCTGCCCCCCTTTGTGTCCACGTATAGGCCTCTTGAGTCATACGTGAGTTTCGCGCGCCGTCGCTCTCTTCCGGTTACACGTGTTGACTAACTTGTCTTCCTCGTCACACGTGAGAGGGGGTGTTACAGTATATGTGGATTGTCTAGCCCTTTCCATCAGTTCGGACTTTTGGTTGCGTTGGCTAATGCATGAAGCTTAACAAAATGAACACTGTAAAATTCATCAAAGCTCGACACACTTTAAAAGTTATTGTTTATTCATAGTGAGTTGACTGTAAATTTCAGCTGAGCCACTGTATTTAAAGCTTCATAGCGATGAAATGTTTAGTACTCCCTCTGTTCCTAAATATATGTGATTAGTTCATCATGTGTTTGATCATTTTATAGCAGGTTGATGATGATTTTACGGTAGCCTAATGATGAATTTATAGTATGTTTGTGTCCACGAGTTTCTTGTTCAAGTATCAACTTCAGATCCTTGATAAGGCTGGTGCCAACGCGGGCGGCAGCGCGGGCGGTACCGCCCACCGGGAGGCGAGAGCGGGGCGGTAGGGAGGCGAGACGGCAGCGCGGGGCGGTGGATCCACCGCCCGGCGGTAGCGCCCGCTACCGCCCGGCTGCCGCCCGCGCTGGCGCCGAGAGGGGGGCGAGAGGGGGGCGAGAGCGAGGCGGTGCGCTGGCGGGTCGGGGCGAGAGCGGGGGCGAGAGGGAGGGGGTAACGGCTAGCTGACGTGGCGCGATCTGATTCGTCCACGTCAGCTAGCCGTTGATGTATCCGTTGGAGCTCCAAAAAATTTAAAAAAAATTCCAAAAAATTCCAAATTTCATCCCCAACCCCTATAAATACCCCCACACCGGGTTCACTCATTCCACACCCCATTTCATCTCATTTCTCTCCTCTACTCTACCAAATATTCTCCACCATGTCGGATTGGTCTCCAGATCTCACCCAATTCACCGATCTTTTGCAGTCCGACGGGGCACCAGTCATTCCCCAAGCTGATTTCTCTCCGACACATCGTCGCTCAGATGTCGGTTCTTCGCCGCATCCCCGAGCATTATTCCCCTCCGGCGCACCAAATCCAGGGCCATATGGTCCATACCCTCCGCCTCCTGCGACATATGCTCCATACCCTCCGCCTCCGTATCCATACCCTCCACCTCAATATGCTCCACCTGTAGGTACCGGGAGTGGGACTCAACCTCCGTACCCACCACCTCAATATACTCCACCTGGAGGTACCCGGAGTGGGACTGAACCTCCGTACCCACCACCTCAATATGCTTCATACCCTCCGCCTCAATATGCTCCGTACTATCCGCCTCAATATACTCCATACCCACCACCTCCTGCACCCACAGCTGTAAGCTCCGGCTCCGAGTCTCAAAACGAAGCCGTGGAAACAATCCAACCTAACCGTCCAAAGAGGCTTGACTGGTCAATTGATGACGAGGCAAAACTGGTAATTTAATTACCTTTCTTGGATGTAATAAGGAGTTTTCTTTTATATGACTAACAATATCTATTTTGGGGTAGGTTCATGCTTGGCTTTTTCACTCTAAGGACTCTATCTCCGGTAAAAGCAAGACCGGCGTTAGTTTTTGGGGTCAGATAGCGGACACCTTCAACTCTACCTCGGCACCTTCCCGTCATCGGAACGCGAAGCAACTCAAGGATCATTGGAACGTCTACAACCGTGAGGTGACCTTGTTTAATGGATACTACACCCAAGAAGAAGGGTTACGTCAGAGTGGAGCAGACGATGAAATGGTCATGAAGGCCGCAATGGCGAGGTACGAGAATGACAAAAGAGTGACTAAGCCTTTCAGACGCCTTGCTTGGTGGCAAGCTGTTCGCAATGAACAGAAGTGGAAAGGACATCATGGTCCTGGTAGTGGATCCGATTCCACTGCCAAGAGAAGCCGCCTCGGAGTTTCTGGTGAGTACAGCTCTGGCGGTGGATCCGAAGACACCGCGGAGGAGCGTCCACTAGGCCGCGACAGGGCCAGGGTGACGACACGGAAGGAGAAGGGAAAGAGGAAGCAGAAGGAATCCTCATCAAGCAGTGAGGTAGGAAGTAAAACCTTCGAAATGAAGAACATGTGGAGTGGTTTAGTCAAGGCTAAGCTACTCAAGCAATGGAACAAAATGAAGGACCGATCAACCACCGACATGGATGAAGAAGAAAAACGTAAACATGCGAAGGCCATGAAGATGGTGGAGGCAGAGCTTGGGCTGGATGATGATGAGGATTAGAATGTATTATTTTTAAAATTATGTAATTTTTTATTTATTATGCAATTTTATTACTTATTATGTAATCAGTATGTAATCAGTAAAAAATTTAGAATGTATTATTTTTTAAATTATGTAATTTTTTATTTATTATGCAATTTTATTACTTATTATGTAATCAGTAAAAAAATTAGTTGAATAAAATTATTTTCTTGCATTATTTAGAATGTCTCAAGAAATGCGAGTGAAATAACTAAATCTGAGGAGAGAGAATCTGACGTGGCTATAGCCTGCCACTACAGCCCGTGCACTGGCACCGTGAGGTGAGAGTGTGGTGAGAGTGGGGTGAGAGTGGGGGTAAAAGCTGACGTGGCGGGGCGGTAGTGGGGCGGTGCGTTGGCACCAGCCTAATGCCATGAGAATTTCAGGTTTTCTTCCAAAAGTGTTGTGAAGAAAATAGAACTGTCAATAAACTGAAGAAGCTCGTGAGAATACTGACCTGGCAGTGTTGCTTTTTGACCCCTTTCATTGATTGCTTATGGATCATAGAGCGCATAGGTCATATATACGTGCCATGTTTGTACTGTCTGGGAAATTGGTTGGATGTCCCTTTATTTCCAGTTAAGGTTTTTTTCGTTGGTGTCAAATTATTATTGGGAGGCATATTTGATTGAAGGCCAATTCAATTTCAGTTGATTGTGATATAGACCCTTCCTTTTTTTTAATACCAAAGAATTCTCTTTGTACGTGAAGTGTCTATGCCAAGTGCTTTATTTGGGCCAAGCCTAAATAATGAAAAATACAAGGATGATGATTCTCGACCAAACAACAAACTTAGCATATCTTAAAAACTCATTATAGTAAAAAATAGTTTTCTAATAAGTACACAGTTATATGTATTCATACTTCTTAAAAACTGGTCAAATTTTCCATAAGTTGTTCCATTTTCTAAAATTGCATTGAGAAATGTTCAAAAAACAGTCACTATTTTTTATTTTTTTTATAAATAATTTACTTGTTAAACAAAATCGTGGTTTCCGAAAAGGAAAAAGGAAAATGGATTTAGAGACTATTCCATGAATTCTTCAATAAGGCGAAAAATACCAAGGTGGCTTCTTAACGAGCAAAATTCAATCCAGAAGCAATAATTAGTGTAACATAAATACCAACATTTATTATAACTAAATATGAGAAATGGTGCGTAATTACAAAGAACTTCCGGACTTTTTGAGTCCAATGTTTGTTGGGTGCGTCTTTCGGCGAACAAAGTTGCCCATATTGTAGCTAAGAGCATCTCCAACAGGCGCGCTTAGCGTCGCGCCCAAAAAAACCATATATCGCGCGCGCAAAGTCTGTTTTGCCGCGGCGCGCAGTGCTGGCTCCAGCAGCAGCGCTATTTTGCAGCGCGCGCGTGCTGCTCCAGCGGTGCCCAAAAATACAGCGCGCGCACACTTTTTTTTTAATAATGGAAATTGCATTAAAATAAAAGGATACAAAGATAGATAGTTCAAAACATAGGTAAAACATAGATAGATAGGTCTAATAAAACATAGATAGATAGATATATAGTTCGAAAACAAAAAAAAACTAATCGCTCCAGTCATCTCCATCATCGCCTTCGTTGTTGCTGTCGGAGGAGGTTGACAACCAGATGTCGAACCAGCGGTCATCTTCTGCGGTGAAGATCGTTTGGCCGCCAGCATCGCGGATGGCGCACTGCTGACACGCTAACTCTCTCCGACGACGCCTGTCCTCGCGGCGACGTTCCCAGAACTGATGCTCGGCGACGACGTCCTCCGGGTGGAGGCGGCGCCACTCCGCCATGCGCCGCTCGTCCTCCTGGGCGACGAGGAGGCGGTTCTGCGCTGCCGTGTGCTCCGCACGATCTCGTGCGGTGTGTAGACGAGGCGGCGGGGCGAGCTCCAACGCCTGCTCGAGCGTGCGGGCGTTGTCGAAGTTCATCTGACGACGCGGCCTGCCTAGGCGCCACGCCGCCGCGTCGTACGCGCGGGCGGCATCGTGCGCCGTCTCGTAGGTGCCGAGGGGAAGCCGGAGATCGCCGGAGCGTATCTCGGCGTAGAAGCCGCCGCCGTTTGGGCGCTCGCGGACGCCGCGGTATCCCGACGAAGAACGGCGGCGCGGCGGCATGGTGGCGCGTCGGGGGCGGCGGCGGTGCTCCGGTGCGGCGCTCGGGGGCGGCGGCCGCGAGAGAGAGGAAGAGAGAGGGAGAGAGAGCGGTGGAGCGGACGGGGCGCGCGCGCTGCGTTTTATAGGCGCGCGGGGCGCGCCGCCGCAAAAAAGGCGCGCGAGAGGCCGCCGTTTCGCGCGCGCGCAAGCGGTTCCCGCGCGCGCGTCTTTCCCGCCGCCGCTGAAGCGCGTTATTTTTCCCGCGCGCGCGAAATCGCCGGTTTAGCGCGCGCGCGCCTTTTTGAGCGCCTGTTGGAGATGCTCTAAGGAAGGCTGTACAAATAAGCTTTGTATAACATGATTCCATGTCTCGCTTGCGTGTGTTATCATGATGGTAGGCTCAGAATCAATGGAGACTGTTAATAAATCACAGTGATTCCAACTCAAGAAAAAAAATTAGCTAATGACAAATGGAGCAGGTTCTGCAAGATTCTACGCCCGTTGCAACACACGGGCATTTGTGCTAGTCAATATAAAATCCAACAAATTGTCCACGCATAAAAATTAATGTAATTTAAAATCTCGAAATGAAAAAAAAAGAAATTTGAAACTAATTGCTGGTTTGATGTGTTTTAAAAATGTATAGCCCATTTCTCATAATTGATATGCCATTTTCTCGTCCAGCCGAATGAAACTCTCCTCGTCTTGAAAGATTTGCAGCCCAACAGGCCTGACAAAGCGACTTACTTGGCAAATCACAAAAAAACTAGGCTAGCCATTTTCAAAAATAAAAAAATAGTACTAGGCTGGTATGTGGTAAACAGAAAAGAGAAGGTTGTCTATACAGGCCTGAGTGCCCCGCGCAGCCCAGTTGACACCTTGCTTCCGTCTCAAAAACAAATTAGATAAATGCCACTCTAATTATGGCAATTCATAAAAATGCCACTGCAATTTCCAACTTTGAAAAATGCCACTGCAATTTTTGCAAACTTTGGAAAACGCCATTGCAATTTACAAACTTTGAAAAACGCCACTCCAGACTTCCAAAAATGCCACTGGCAATGGCATGAAATGACATTTTTCAAAGTTTGGAAATTGCAGTGGCATTTCTCAGAAACACCAGATTTGGAGTGGCATTTATCAAAATAACCCAAAACAAAAATAATTGGGCGAGCTGCTGGGTCCCTGGTGTCAGCCGCTTGTTGTGAAATTCTCTCGTTTATTGACTACGTTGACAATGGCATGTGACCCAGATGTCAAAAATCCATTAGGAGGAGCCATTTTTTATTGGCTTGAAATAAGGAGGCACTTGCTTGCGTACTGCCATGACCTTAGCGGGTCCCTGATGTCATCCTCTCCACGTACAATCATCTCCTGATTGTGTACGCGTCAACTTGGTAGGCCCACAAGTCACCCTCTAAACCCGTGGAGGACAAATACAACCAATTTTAAAAAATAACAGCCCATTCCATACGTTCAAACGGAAAGTTCAACATTCAGAGCAACGTAACAGGTTTGTTCCACATATAGAGTACTGAACTTCCATTTTGACAACCATCATAGCAAAATTAACTATCTACTCCCAGTAATACACTAGTAGCGTGCAAGTACTAACTTACACTTAGCTAACTAGACGATGCCGACCGCCATCTGTGGTACACGCTAAACGCCGGCACCGGCGTCCTCCGCCTCGTTTCGGACTTGCCAGAGGTGCGATAGGGCGCGTAGCTCGCGCGCGTTTGCCCTTTTCATGCCGGCGTGGTCCACCGAAGCTTCGGCTTCTAAGCGGGAAACCCACTTGACGAGTTGGTAGTAAAAATCGGCGTCGCGAACACGTGCATGCCCGACAGCCTCCAGGGCTATTTGCCGGGCGCCGGCCTCCACGTAGTCGGCCCATTTGCAGGCGCTCTGCTCGCGACTCAGAGCGTCGGTGCGCTGCTGCTCCATGTCCCGTTGGTGATGCAAATCGGTGATACGCTGCTCCTCCGCCAAGCGGTCGCACTCCAACAACTCCTGCTCCTCTGCCACGCGGTCGTGCTCCAACAAGTCCTCGATCTCCGCATTGCCATCTAAAGACGGATAGAATGCCTCCTCCCTCCGTCTGCCTTCCGGTAAAAAACCGAACACTAGTTCCGGTGGTGACCGCCTCCAGCCTCGCCTATCATGGACGGGCGGGGGCATGGCGGACGTGGCGAGAGCGAGGATTTGGTGGGGAGGAGGCAGATTTGGTGGGGAGGAGGCCGATGATGACGAGCAGCATGTCGTCGGGGAGGCTGCTGATGAAGTCCAGGCTCGCCGGATGCGGTTTTGGCTCGAGCCGCCTCCGCTTGTTGGCTGCCTCGCCGTCCATCTCAACCGGAGGCGACCCCGGTGTACACGTGTTCTGGTGTGTGTTGTGTGTTGGGTGTGCGCGAGTGCGTCCTTCTGTGCATGCCGTCGTGTAGTGGTAAATAGTGCGCGAGTGCGTCAACCACGCGGAAGAAGTGTGTCCTCAATGCGCCCTCAATTTACTAGCGTGCGGGGTGCTACCCCGAGTGGTTTCAAGTTTGCTTACTTCATCGTGTGTCAGATGGGCCTCTAGTTGTTGGGGAACGTAGTATTTCAAAAATTTCCTATGATCACGCAAGATCTATCTACTAAATGCATAGCAACGAGTGGGGAGAGTGTGTCTACGTACCCTGGTAGACCGGGAGCGGAAGCGTCTAGTGACGCGGTTGATGTAGTCGAACTTCTTCGCGATCCAACCGATCAAGCACCGAACGTACAGAGCCTCCGTGTTCAGCACACGTTCAGCTTGTTGACGTCCCACGAGCTCTTGATCCAGTAGAACTTCACGTGAGAGTATTGTCAGCACGACGGCGTGGTGACGGAGATGATGAAGCTACCGGCGCAGGGCTTCGCCTAAGCACTGATACGATATGACCGAGGTGTGTTTTTATGGAGAGGGGCACCGCACACGGTTGGGAGAGATCAACTGATCAACTTGTGTGTCTATGGGGTGCCTCTACCCCCGTATATAAAGGAGTGGAGGAGGGGGAGGGCCGGCCCTCTCTATGGCGCTCAAGGGGAGTCCTACCAAGTAGTAGGAGTAGGAGAGAAGGAAAGGGAAAAGAGAAGAGAAGGAAGGAGGGGGCGCAGCCCCTCCCCATAGTCCAATTCGCACTAAGCCTTGGGGGGCGCAGCCTCCTCTCTCTCTTTCTCCTAAAGCCCAATAAAGCTCATATACTCCCTGACGAATTCCCGTAACTCTCCGGTACTCCGAAAAATACCCGAATCACTCGGAACCTTTCTGATGTCCGAATATAGTCGTCCAATATATCGATCTTTATGTCTCGACCATTTCGAGACTCCTCGTCATGTCCCCGATCTCATCCGGGACTCCGAACTACCTTCGGTACATCAAAACACATAAACTCATAATACCGATCGTCATCAAACATTAAGCGTGCGGACCCTACGGGTTCGAGAACTATGTAGACATGACCGAGACTCGTCTCCGGCCAATAACCAATAGCGGAACCTGGATGCTCATATTGGCTCCTACATATTCTACGTAGATCTTTATCGGTCAAACCGCATAACAGCATACTTCGTTCCCTTTGTCATCGGTATGTTACTTGCCCGAGATTCGATCGTCGGTATTACCATACCTAGTTAATCTCGTTACCGGCAAGCCTCTTTACTGTTCCGTAATACATCATCTTGTGACTAACTCATTAGTCATTTGCTTGCAAGGCTTATTATGATGTGTATTACCGAGAGGGCCCAGAGATACCTCTCCGACACTCGGAGTGACAAATCCTATTCTTGATCTATGCCAACACCACGAACACCTTCGGAGACACCTGTAGAGCATCTTTATAATCACCCAGTTAAGTTGTGATGTTTGATAGCACACAAGGTGTTTCTCCGGTATTCGGGAGTTGCATAATCTCATAGTCATAGGAACATGTATAAGTCATGAACAAAGCAATAGCAGTAAAACTAAACGATCATAGTGCTAAGCTAACGGATGGGTCTTGTCCATCACATCATTTTCCTAATGATGTGATCCCGTTGATCAAATGACAACTCATGTCTATGGCTAGGAAACATAACCATCTTTGATCAATGAGCTAGTCTAGTGGAGGCATACTAGGGACACTCTGTTTTGTCTATGTATTCACACATGTACTAGTTTCCGGTTAATACAATTCTAGCATGAATATTAAACATTTATCATGATATAAGGAAATAAATAATAACTTTATTATTCCCTCTAGGGCATATTTCCTTCAGTCTCTCACTTGCACTAGAGTGAATAATCTAGATCACATCACCATGTGATTAACACCAATAGTTCACATCACCATGTGACTTAACACTTTATAGTTCACATCGCCATGTGACCAATACCCAAAAAGGTTTACTAGAGTCAGTAATCTAGTTCACATCGCCATGTGATTAACACCCAAAGAGTACTAAGGTGTGATCATGTTTTGCTTGTGAGAGAGGTTTAGTCAATGGGTCCGCCACATTCAGATCCGTATGTATTTTGCAAATTTCTATGTCTACAATGCTCTGCACTGAGCTACTCTAGCTAAATGCTCCTACTTTCAATATGTATCCAGATCGAGACTCAAAATCATCCATATCAGTGTCAAAACTTGAATCGACGTAACTCTTTACGACGAACTCTTTATCACCTCCATAGCCGAGAAATATTTCCTTAGTCATCCAGTAACTAAGGATAATTTTTTACCACTGTCCAGTGATCTACTCCTGGATTGCTTTTGTACCTCCTTGCCTAACTCATGGCAAGGTACACAACATGTTTGGTACACAGTATGGCATGCTTTAAAGAGCCTATGGCTGAGGCATAGGGAATGACTTTCATTCTTTCTCTATCTTCTGCCGTGATCGGGTTTTGAGTCTTACTCAACTTCATACCTTGCACCACAGGCAAGAAATCTTTCTTTGACTGTTCCATTTTGAACTACTTCAAAAAACTTATCAAGGTATGTACTCATTGAGAAAACTTATCAAGAGTCTTGATCTATCTCTATAGATCTTGATGCTGAATATGTAAGTAGCTTCACCGAGGTCTTTCTTTGAAAAACTCCGTTCAAACACTCCTTTATGCTTTCCAGAAAATTCTACATCATTTTCGATCAACAATATGTCATTCACATATACTTATCAGAAAGGCTGTAGTGCTCCCACTCACTTTCTTATAAATACAGGCTTCACCGCAAGTCTGTATAAAACTATATGCTTTGATCAACTTATCAAAGCGTATATTCCAACTCTGAGATGCTTGCACCAGTCCATAGATGGATTGCTGGAGCTTGCATATTTTTTAGCACCTTTAGGATTGACAAAACCTTCTCGCTGCATTATATACAACTCTTCTTTAATAAATCCATTAAAGAATGCAGTTTTGTTATCCATTTGCCAGATTTCATAAAATGCGGCAATTGCTAACATGATTCGGACAGACTTAAGCATCGCTAAGGGTGAGAAAGTCTCAACGTAGTCAACTCCTTAAACTTGTCGAAAACCTTTCGCAACAAGTCGAGCTTTGTAGACAGTAACATTAACGTCGGCGTCGGTCTTCCTCTTGAAGATCCATTTATTTTCAATGGCTTGTCGATCATCGGGAAAGTCAACCAAAGTCCACACTTTGTTCTCATACATGGATCCCATCTCAGATTTTATGACTTCAAGCCATTTTGCGGAATTTGGGCTCATCATTGCTTCCTCATAGCTTGTAGGTTCATCATGGTCTAGTAACATGACTTCCAGAACCGGGTTGCCGTACCACTGATACGTCCGAAACGTATCTATAATTTCTGCTTGCTCCATGCCTCTTTTGTGTGATATTGCTATGATATTTATACACTTCCATACACTTTTGATCATATTTGGACTAACCTATTAACTCAGTGCACCCCAGTGCCAGTTTCTGTTTTTGTATTTCAGGTTTTCCCATTACGTAAACTGCCAGAAAAATCCCGGAAAAATTATATAAAAAATCAGCGTTCCGGAAGCTTCCTTGCGGCCAAAGTAGGGCCGGAGGGGGGCCACCAGGGCTCCAGGCGCCCTGGTGGCGCGGCCCCCTCCTGGCCGCGCCGGGGGGGCGCCTAGGCCCCCCAGGTCTCCGCTGATGCCCCCCTTTGGCATATATTTACACCGCGTCCCGAAACCCTCGAGGATGGAACCCTTTTTTGCGATCTCATAACTGTTCCGCCGCCGCCGCGCTTCCAAGATCGGGAGCACCAGGAGAACTCTTCCCGGCACCCTGCCGGAGGGGAGGATCACCACCGGGAGCCTCTCCACCACCATGGACGCCTCCTGGATGAGTTGTGAGTAGTCTCCCTTGGACCATGGGTCCATGACCAGTAGCTATGTGATGTTCTCCTCCCCTCTTTGTTCTTCACTAATTAGACCTCGTGAGCTGCCCTACATGATCGAGGCACATATGTAATCCTTATGCTGTTGCTATGATGAGTTTGTTGGGATCCGATGGATTGTGAGATTATGTTCAGATTGTGTGTGAGTAATATATTTGATTTACCTCTTTTATATTTATGTTCTTGAGTAATTCTTGCATGTTCTCCGTTGCTGTTTATTGCTTTGGCCAAGTAGTAGGTAGTAACTCCAAGAGGGAACGTTATGCTTGATTGTGGGTTCATGCCCCTCGATGACTAGTTTGAGTGACAGAAACATGAGTCTAGGGGATGTGCTGTTGCCACAAGGGGGAAAACAACGGTGCTTGTACTCGCGGGTGCAAGGATTGTTTACTTTACGCAAAGTTCTTTTAATGCAGTTGTCTGTTGCTTTGAGTTTACACTATGGGTGGGACTCGCAACTTAATACCAGCGAGATGTTCTGGATAGATATCTCAAGGTGGATGATTAGTAGTAGATGAAGATGGATTTCGGTCTACTTACCTTGGCGTACCGCCCATGCTTTTGAGCCTCAACCTTTCTTGCAGCATAGTTAGCATTGGTTTGCGCACATAATTCTGTCAATTGCCCAGCTGTAATTCGTTTACCTCACATAGCTGTTTTATCGTCTTTTGGGAGAGAGACATCACTAGTGAACATCATGGGACCCCGGTCCATATTACCATCATCGATCACGTCCGCTATTTACTTTCTGCTTTTACTTACTAGTTGCAATTATACCTATCACTATTATCTTTTGCGTTTGATCCTTTGTAAACGACAAGGCCGGAGGGATTGACAACCTCTCTGTACTCGTTGGGAGCAAAGTTATTTGTATCTGTGTGCAGGTCCAATTAATTGCTAAGTATCTGGCGCCATTAGCAGTTGACACCTTCTTGTTGAACCTTGGAGTCTCAGGGGAATTCGATCCTTGGTATCTTTGCCAAGGGAAAACTACCGCTACACTGCATCTCAAACCTTCCACTTGGGGTAACCAACGAGGGGCGAGAAGCCATCAAGCAAAGTTTTCTGGCGCCGTTGCTGGGGACTCCACTCTTCAAGATAGGGGAGTTGCACGCTATCTTTTACCTTTGCTTTTTAGTCTTGTTAGTTTACCTTTCAGTTTTGCTTTAGTATCTTTTATCGAAAATCACAAAAATAGTTATCTTGCTTGCTTGCTGCTATGGGTTCCACCGAGATCACCAAGTTGTGTGACTTCACTAGTCATAACAACGATGACTTTATCTGCACGCCTATCACTACACCTGCCACTTCAGCACCTTCTTATGAAATTAAACCTGCTTTACTGAACCTAGTTATGAAAGATCAATTCTCCGGTGCTGGAGATGATGCTGCTTTACACTTGAACAATTTTGTTGAACTCTGTGATATGCAAAAGTACCAAGAAATAGTTGGTAATATTGTTAAGCTTAAGCTTTTTCCTTTCTCCTTGAGAGGAGGAGCTAAAATTTGGTTTCAATCTTTGCCTAGAAATAGCATAGATTCTTGGGACAAGTGCAAGGATGCTTTTATTGGAAAGTACTATCCACCTGCTAAAATTATCCAACTAAGAAGTAACATAATGAATTTTAAACAATTGGATAATGGACACGTTGCCCAAGCTTGGGAACGCATGAAGTCTCTTGTCAAGAACTGCCCTGCTCATGGTTTGACTACTTGGATGGTTATCCAAACTTTTTATGCAGGCTTGAACTTTACCTCGCGGAACTTGTTAGATTCAGCCGCGGGAGGAACCTTTATGTCAACTACACTTGGTGCTGCCACAAAGCTTCTCGATGAGATGATGACCAATTATTCCCAATGGCACACCGAACGCGCTCCAACAGGTAGGAAGGTAAACTCTGTCGAGGAGATTTCCTCCCTAAATGAAAAAGTTAACTTGATCATGTCTCTACTTTCCAAGCAATCTTCTGTTGATCCTCGTGATGTTCCTTTAAATTCTTTGATTGCTCAAGAACAAGTAGATGTGAACTTTATCTCTAGAAACAATTTTAATAACAATGCTTATAGGAGTAATTTTGGTAGCAATCCTAGACCGTTCCCCTCTAATTCCTATGGGAACAACAATGCTTATCCTAGCACCAAGAACTCCACTTCTGAACTAGAGAGTATGCTTAAAGATTTCATCACAACCCAAAAAGCCTTTAATAAGAGTGTAGAAGAAAAACTAAACAAACTAGATAATCTCTCTTCGAAGGTAGACAATTTAGCCCATGAGGTAGAATTGCTTAAAATTAGAACTTCTCCTCTCGAGGAAAGGAAGGTCACTCCTATGAATGCTATTCAAGTGCAAATTAATGAAAACATTAGGATGTTGGCTAAACTTAAAGAGAGATGGGCTAGAGAAAAGGAGGAAGAAGATAGAATTAAGAACCTTCCTACCTACCACACTGTTGCTACTATCCAAGTTGTTGAGGATATCCAAACTCTTAGCACCCAATGCACTCCTGGTCCCATTGGACCTATTAATGGTGATGCTATGACCATAGAAACTACCAAACAAGTGAGCCTAAAGGACACCACTACCACCTTACTTGATAGTAGTGACCTTGATTTTGATAATTGCACCCTTACCGAAGTTATTGATTTCCTTCACAAGACGTCTAGAGATCCCCGCACTAGCACGCTTAACCTTGCCTTCACCGAGCATATCACTAATGCTCTCATCAAAACTAGGGAGGAGAAACTTAGGGTAGAAGCCTCCATACCTAGAAAGCTAGAAGATGATTGGGATCCTATGATTAAAATTAAGTTGAATAACTTCTCTTGCTATGCTTTATGTGATGTTGGAGCTAGTACCTCCGTTATGCCCAAAATAATATATGATATGCTTAAATTGAAACCTTTTGATTCTTGTTCTTTTGGTGTTCGTCTTGTTGATTCTTCCATAAAGAAACCTTTGGGGAGGATCGACGATGTTCTTATCATTGTCAATGACAACTACATTCCCGTTGATTTTACTATTATGGATATTGAATGTGAACCTTCTTGTCCAATTATTTTGGGACGTCCTTTTCTTCGCACCATTGGTGCCATCATTGACATGAAAGAGGGGAATATAAAATTCCAATTTCCTCTCAAGAAATGGATGGAACACTTCCCTAGAAAGAATATTAAGTTACCTTTTGAGTCCGTTATAAGGGCTAGCTATTCTTTTACTCTTGGTAAGACTTGATCTCTTTGCATTATGCCTAGCTTAAAGGCATAAAAGAAAGCGCTTTTGGGAGGCAGCCCACAATGAATAAAATTTTATTTTGCTTTTGTTGCGTCTTGATGTTGTTACTACAGTAGCACCATCATTGTATCTTTACTTTTCAGCTTTGTGCCAAGTTTAGCCTCTGATTGCAAGAAAGTTCAAAAGTTGTGACGTGCTGTCCAGGAAACAGATTCTGTACTTGGATAGAAAAATTCGTATAAAATCACCAGATCATCTTTTTGGTCTGAAATTTTTCGACAGCGTGCTCTATACAATTGTCTTTCGGGCGTCTGTTCTGAGTTTTTTGATTTGAGTTGCAGAAGTGCCCCGAAAAAATCATTTACTACCTGCTGGTCTGTTTTTCACAGATTCTGTCATGTTTTGCCTTTCCTTCATTTTGCAAACCTTGAGCTTGCTTTTTCTTTGCAAAAACCTTTTGGCAATCTTGAGAAATAGTAGACCTTCAAGAATATCCTTATTTCCAGCAAGGAACAATTATTTTATTATGGGTACTAACCTCGCTAATCAGATTATGATGAGTTATGTATGAAGGGAGTTTTCAAGTGTGCGAGGGAAGATGATAAAAAGATTCAGGAGTGTCAAACGCTCAAGCTTGGGGATGCCCCCATGCACCCCCAAGAAATATTCAAGAAGACTCAAGCGTCTAAGCTTGGGGATGCCCCCGTGCATCCCCTTCTCCATCAATAATTATCAGTTCGTCTTTCGTTTCACTATATTTTTATCACTTCATGTGTTATGTGCTATGCTTGGAGCGTCTTGCTTTTAGTTTCCTTTTTAGTTCTCTTTAGCTTTGCTTGCTGTTCATAACAAGTTGGAACTCAGCTTTCTTTGTGTGGGAGAGAAACACGCTCCACTTCAACCTAGAACATAACATAGAATTTTCATGTCTATCTTTGCTGTGTGTGTTCTTGGTCTTTCAATAGCTACTATCATGTTCAGCTCTTAGTTTTCATGCTTATCTTTTTAAAGAGCTTTTGTTTAGTTGGTCGCTGGAACTCTCTTTAGTTATCATGCTTATCTTATTAAGAGAGTTGGCTTCTATTGCATTGGTTGATATGTCTATGATAAAATGCTATGTGCATAATGGTGCTTAGTAGTTCATGTTTTCTTATGGTTAGTCTCAAATAGCTGGGGGGTTCTCAATGTGTTATTGGAGTACCAACATGATTTGTTTGCCTATGATGTGGTATGGTTTAGTGATATCTTCCTTCAAGAATTTATTTTGATTGACTTGGCGTATGCTCACGCATATTTAAGACTGTAAAGAAAGTCTATCAAGCCTTGATGATCTTTAATTTCTGAGTAGCGATATAACTTCCATGCCTGATTCAATGTTGCTTTGTCGCTCTGCATGATTATGACTGTCATTGCTCTTTTAGTTGGTCGCTCCCAGTCTTTTGCTAACCTTCGCTTGTACTAAGCGGACTGACTGCTTGTGCATCCAAAATCTTTTAAACCAGTTATGCCATATGAGTCCACCATACCTTCCTATACATGGTATTTACCTGCCATTCCTAACGAAGACTTTCATGTACCATCTCGAAATTATTCGAAAAAGCATTTCTCTTTTGTGCCTCTGTTTTAGTTCATGAGGAAGTAGTAGTTAATTCATGATCTTTTTAAGTTGAACAAGCTTCATCCCGGGATTGCATGTCTAATGTGCAAACCCATAATACGAGAAGGAACTGGCATAGAGTGCGCCCGGCTCATTAAAAAATTATACAACAAACAAACCCTCCTTCACGCTTTGTTCATGAGAAATCAGAAAACTTTGGCAGTGATAAACAAAGGAGATTAAGAGGATGTGATCATCCTCATTCGGGAGCCGTTCCTCGAAACTTGTCCAGCTCAAGAAGTGATTGAGTTATCTGCTAGCATTCGTTGACGAAACATGCATATTCAAAAAAATAATTATTACCTCTGTTTTTAAAACCAAGAGCTCTGGTACATGTTTAGTTTTTGTTTCCGACCACGGGTTTTCAACCTTGCCATCAAAAGCCACAGTTCGAGAGTCCCCACCTTCTTTAAAGCACCAACTACTAAGAGCATGATTGTCATTCTGAGTGTAATGTGCATTGTCTCAAAGTAGCATTGTCTTTTGCATGATTATGATATCGTTTATTCTGAAATCATTGTATCTAGTCATCACTTAAACCTTGGAGGTGCCCCTGCATTTATGTTTTGCTCCACTAAAGGGGGCAAGCGAGGTACCACTTTATCATATTTGCACACCATGCTCATTACAAATCTTTTGAGTATTTCAGTATCATACTGTAAAACTTTCAGTTCTTTGTGATTTTCTCATAAGGCAACTTAATTACTACAGATTCATTGTCTCAGTAAGCACTTGTCATGTGACTATAAAAAGTTCTTATATGGTTAATAGCATGTCACCACAGAAATTATGCTTGTTATCATTTACTTACTCGAGGACGAGCAGGAATTAAGCTTGGGGATGTTGATACGTCCAAAACGTATCTATAATTTCTGCTTGCTCCATGCCTCTTTTGTGTGATATTGCTATGATATTTATACACTTCCATACACTTTTGATCATATTTGGACTAACCTATTAACTCAGTGCACCCCAGTGCCAGTTTCTGTTTTTGTATTTCAGGTTTTCCCATTACGTAAACTGCCAGAAAAATCCCGGAAAAATATATAAAAAATCAGCGTTCCGGAAGCTTCCTTGCGGCCAAAGTAGGGCCGGAGGGGGCCACCAGGGCTCTAGGCGCCCTGGTGGCGCGGCCCCCCTCCTGGCCGCGCCGGGGGGCGCCTGGGCCCCCCAGGTCTCCGCTGATGCCCCCCTTTGGCATATATTTACACCGCGTCCCGAAACCCTCGAGGACGGAACCCTTTTTCGCGATCTCATCTCCGTTCCGCCGCCGCCGCGCTTCCAAGATCGGGAGCACCAGGAGAACTCTTTCCGGCACCCTGCCGGAGGGGAGGATCACCACCGGGAGCCTCTCCACCACCATGGACGCCACCCAGATGAGTTGTGAGTAGTCTCCCTTGGACCATGGGTCCATGACCAGTAGCTATGTGATGTTCTCCTCCCCTCTTTGTTCTTCACTAATTAGACCTCGTGAGCTGCCCTACATGATCGAGGCACATATGTAATCCTTATGCTGTTGCTATGATGAGTTTGCTGGGATCCGATGGATTGTGAGATTATGTTCAGATTGTGTGTGAGTAATATATTTGATTTACCTCTTTTATATTTATGTTCTTGAGTAATTCTTGCATGTTCTCCGTTGCTGTTTATTGCTTTGGCCAAGTAGTAGGTAGTAACTCCAAGAGGGAACGTCGTGCTTGATTGTGGGTTCATGCCCCTCGATGACTAGTTTGAGTGACAGAAACATGAGTCTAGGGGATGTGCTGTTGCCACAAGGGGGAAAACAACGGTGCTTGTACTCGCGGTTGCAAGGATTGTTTACTTTACGCAAAGTTCTTTTAATGCAGTTGTCTGTTGCTTTGAGTTTACACTATGGGTGGGACTCGCAACTTAATACCAGCGAGATGTTCTGGATAGATATCTCAAGGTGGATGATTAGTAGTAGATGCAGATGGATTTCGGTCTACTTACCTTGGCGTACCGCCCATGCTTTTGAGCCTCAACCTTTCTTGCAGCATAGTTAGCATTGGTTTGCGCACATAATTCTGTCAATTGCCCAGCTGTAATTCGTTTACCTCACATAGCTGTTTTATCGTCTTTTGGGAGAGAGACATCACTAGTGAACATCATGGGACCCCGGTCCATATTACCATCATCGATCACATCCGCTATTTACTTTCTGCTTTTACTTACTAGTTGCAATTATACCTATCACTATTATCTTTTGCGTTTGATCCTTTGTAAACGACAAGGCCGGAGGGATTGACAACCTCTCTGTACTCGTTGGGAGCAAAGTTATTTGTATCTATGTGCAGGTCCAGTTAATTGCTAAGTATCTGGCGCCATTAGCAGTTGACACCTTCTTGTTGAACCTTGGAGTCTCAGGGGAATTCGATCCTTGGTATCTTTGCCAAGGGAAAACTACTGCTACACTGCATCTCAAACCTTCCACTTGGGGTAACCAACGAGGGGCGAGAAGCCATCAACCACTCTTGCGCGGAACATACTCTGGTTGAGCTACGAAGTTTAGCAGTAACTTGATCAGAAGTTTCATGATCATCATCATGAGCTTCCTCACTACTTGGTGTAGGAATCACTGGAACTAGTTTCTGTGATGTACTACTATCCAATTCGGGAGAAGGTACAATTACCTCATCCTCCCACTCACTTCTTTCGAGAGAAACTCATTCTCTAGAAAGGATCCATTCTTAGCAGCGAATATCTTGCCTTCGGATCTGTGATAAAAGGTGTACCCAACAGTCTCCTCTGGGTATCCTATGAAGACACATTTCTCCGACTTGGGTTCGAGCTTATCAGGTTGAAGCTTTTCACATAAGCATCGCAGCCCCAAACTTTAAGAAACGACAACTTTAGTTTCTTGCCAAACCACAGTTCATAAGGCATCGTCTCAACGGATTTAGACGTTTCCCTATTTAACGTGAATGCAGCAGTCTCTGATGCATAACCCAAAACGATAGTGATAAATCGGTAAGAGACATCATAGACCGCACCATATCTAATAAAGTACGGTTACGATGTTCAGACACACCATTACGCTGTGGTGTTCCGGGTGGCGTGAGTTGTGAAACTATTCCACATTGTTTCAAATGAAGACCAAACTCGCAACTCAAATATTCACCTCCACGATCAGATCGTAGTAACTTTATTTTCTTGTTATGATGATTCTCTACTTCACTCTGAAATTCTTTGAACTTCTCAAATGTTTCAGACTTGTGCTTCATCACGTAGATATACCCATATCTGCTCAAATCATCAGTGAAGGTCAGAAAATAACGATACCCGCCGCGAGCTTTAACACTCATCGGTCCAAATACATCAGTATGTATGATTTCCAACAAATTTGTTGCTTGCTCCATTGTTCCGGAGAACGGAGTTTTAGTCATTTTGCCCATGAGGCATGGTTCACAAGCACCAAGTGATTCATAATCAACTGATTCCAAAAGTCCATGACTATGGAGTTTCTTCATGCGCTTTACACCAATATGACCTAAACGGCAGTGCCACAAATAAGTTGCACTACCATTATTAACCTTGCATCTTTTGGCTTCAGTATTTTGAATATGTGTATCACTACGATCGAGATCCAACAAACTATTTTCATTGGGTGTATGACCATCGAAGGCTTTATTCATGTAAACAGAATAACAATTATTCTATGACTTTAAATGAATAGCCATATTGCAGCAAACATGATCAAACCATATTTATGCTCAATGCAAATGCCAAATAACATTTATTTAGGTTCTACACTAATCCCGAAAGTATAGGGAGTGCGCGATGATGATCATATCAATCTTGGAACCACTTCCAACACACATCGTCACTTCACCTTTAACTAGTCTCTGTTCATTCTGCAACTCCCGTTTCGAGTTACTAATTTTAGCAACTGAACTGGTATCAAATACCCAGGGGTTGCTATGAACATTAGTAAAATACACATCAATAATCTGTATATCAAATATACCTTTGTTCACTTTGCCATCCTTCTTATCCACCAAGTATCTAGGGCAGTTCCACTTCCAGTGACCGTTTTCTTTGTAGTAGAAGCACTTAGTTTCAGGTTTAAGTTTAGCTTTGGGTTTATTCACGGGAGTGACAACTTGCTTGTCATTCTTCTTGAAGTTCCCCTTCTATCTGTTTGCCCTTTACTTGAAACAAGTGGTCTTGTTAACCATCAACACTTAATGCTCTTTCTTGATTTCTACCTTCGCCGATTTCAGCATCGCGAAGATCTCGAGAATTACTTTCGTCATCCCTTGCATATTATAGTTCATCACGAAGTTCTACTAACTTGGTGATAGTGACTAGAGAACTTTGTCAACTACTATCTTATCCGAAGATTAACTCCCACTTGATTCAAGTAATTGTAGTACCCAGACAATCTGAGCACATGATCACTGGTTGAGCTATTCTCCTCCATCTTGTAGGCAAAGTACTGTCAGAGGTCTTATACCTCTCGATACGGGCATGAGTATGAAATACTAATTTCAACTCTTGGAACATCTCATATGCTCCGTGGCGTTCAAAACGTTTTTGAAGTCCCGGTTATAAGCCATAAAGCATGGTGCACTAAACTATCAAGTAGTCATCATACCGAGCTTGTCAAACGTTCATAACGTCTATATCTGATCCTGCAATAGATATGTCACCTAGCAGTGCATCAAGGACATAATACTTCTGTGCAGCAATGAGGAAAATCCTCAGATCACGGAACAAGTCCGCATCATTGCTACTAACATCTTTCAACTTAGTTTTCTCTAGGAACATATCAAAAAAAGGGAGGTACATCGTGAGCTATTCATCTACAACATAGATATGCTAATACTACCAGGACTAAGTTCATGATAAATTAAAGTTCAATTAATCAAATTACTTAAGAACTCCCACTTAGACAGACATCTCTCTAATCATCTAAGTGATCACGTGATCCATATCAACTAAACCATGTCCGATCATCACGTGAGATGGAGTAGTTTTCAATGGTGAACATCTTATGTTGATCATATCTACTACATGATTCACGCTCGACCTTTCGTTCTCCAGTGTTCCGAGGCCATATCTACATATGCTAGGCTCGTTAAGTTTAACCCGAGTATTCTGCATGTGCAAAACTGTCTTACACCCGTTGTATTTGAACGTAGAGCTTATCACACCCGATCATCACGTGGTGTCTCGGACGATGAACTTTCGCAACGGTGCATACTCAGGGAGAACACTTATACCTTGAAATTTAGTGAGAGATCATCTTATAATGCTACCGTCGATCTAAGTAAAATAAGATGCATAAAAGATAAACATCACATGCAATCAATATAAGTGATATGATATGGCCATCATCATCTTGTGCCTTTGATCTCCATCTCCAAGACACTGTCATGATCACCATCGTCACTGGCGCGACACCTTGATCTCCATCGTAGCATCGTTGTCATTTCGCCAACTATTGCTTCTACGACTATCGCTACCGCTTAGTGACAAAGTAAAGCAATTACATGGCGATTGCATTTCATACAATAAAGCGACAACCATATGGCTCTTGCCAGTTGCCGATAACTCTACAAAACATGATCATCTCATACAATAACGTATAACTCATCACGTCTTGACCATATCACATCACAACATGCCCTGCAAAAACAAGTTAGACGTCCTCTACTTTGTTGTTGCAAGTTTTACGTGGCTGCTACGGGCTGAGCAAGAACCGTTCTTACCTACGCATCAAAACCACAACGATATTTCGTCAAGTATGTGCTATTTTAACCTTCACAAGGACCGAGCGTAGCCGCACTCATTTCAACTAAAGTTGGAGAAACTGACACCCGCCAGCCACTTGTGTGCTAAGCACGTCGATAGAACCAGTCTCGCATAAGCGTACGCGTAATGTCGGTCTGGGCCGCTTCATCCAACAATACCGCCGAATCAAAGTATGACATGCTGGTAAGCAGTATGACTTGTATCGCCGACAACTCAGTTGTGTTCTACTCGTGCATATCATCTACGCATAGACCTGGCTCATGATGCCACTGTTGGGGAACATAGTATTTCAAAAATTTCCTACGATCACGCAAGATCTATCTACTAGATGCATAGCAACGAGAGGGGAGAGTGTGTCTACGTACCCTCGTGACCGGGAGCGGAAGCATCTAGTGACGCGGTTGATGTAGTCGAACTTCTTCGCGATCCAATCGATCAAGCACCGAACGTACGGAGCCTCCGCGTTCAGCACACGTTCAACTTGATGACGTCCCATGAGCTCTTGATCCAGTAGAACTTTGCGTGAGAGTTTCATCAGCACGACGGCGTGGTGACGGAGATGATGAAGCTACCAGCGCATTGCTTAGCCTAAGCACTGCAATGATATGGCCGAGGTGTGTTTCTGTGGAGAGGGGAACCGCACACGGTTGGGAGAGATCAACTGATCAACTTGTGTGTCTATGGGGTGCCTCTACCCCCGTATATGATGGAGTGGAGGAAGGGGAGGGCCAGCCCTCTCTATGGCGCGCCCTAGGGGAGTCCTACCAAGTAGTAGGAGTAGGAGAGAAGGAAAGGGAAAAGAGAAGAGAAGGAAGGAGGGGGCGCAGCCCCTCCCCCTAGTCCAATTCGGTCTAATCCTTGGGGGGCACACCCTCCTCTCTCTCTTTCTCCTAAAGCCCAATAAGGCCCATATACTCCCCGACGAATTCCCGTAACTCTCCGGTACTCCAAAAAAACCCTAATCACTCGAAATCTTTCCGATGTCCGAATATAGTCGTCCAATATATCGATCTTTATGTCTCGACCATTTTGAGACTCCTCGTCATGTCCCCGATCTCATCCGGGACTCCGAACTACCTTCGGTACATCAAAACACATAAACTCATAATACCGTTCGCCATCAAACGTTAAGCGTACGGACCCTACGGGTTCAAGAACTATGTAGACATGACCGAGACTCATCTCCGGCCAATAACCAATAGCGGAACCTGGATGCTTATATTGGCTCCTACATATTCTACGAAGATCTTTATCGGTCAAACCGTATAACAACATACGTTGTTCCCTTTGTCATCGGTATGTTACTTGCCCGATATTCGATCGTCGGTATTACCATACCTAGTTAATCTCGTTACCAGCAAGTCTCTTTACTCGTTCTGTAATACATCATATCGTGACTAACTCATTAGTCATTTGCTTGCAAGGCTTATTATGATGTGTATTACCGAGAGGGCCCAGAGATACCTCTTTGACACTCGGAGTGAAAAATCCTATTCTTGATCTATGCCAACACCACGAACACCTTCGGAGACAACTGTAGAGCATCTTTATAATCACCCAGTTACGTTGTGACGTTTGATAGCACACAAGGTGTTCCTCTGGTATTCGGGAGTTGCATAATCTCATAGTCATAGGAACATGTGTAAGTCATGAAGAAAGCAATAGCAGTAAAACTAAACGATCATAGTGCTAAGCTAGCGGATGGGTCTTGTCCATCACATCATTCTCCTAATGATGTGATCCCGTTGATCAAATGACAACTCATGTCTATAGCTAGGAAACATAACCATATTTGATCAATGAGCTAGTCTAGTAGAGGCATACTAGGGACACTCTGTTTTGTCTATGTATTCACACATGTACTAAGTTTCCGGTTAATACAATTCTAGCATGAATAATAAACATTTATCATGATATAAGGAAATAAATACTAACTTTATTATTGCCTCTAGGGCATATTTCCTTCACTAGTTTACTTATTTTCACCCACTGCCACATGGGCCAGCACATGAAGATACAGAACACGAGCTGACAAGGCAGCATGTGGACTGGTTGACCGGTCAACTAAACAATATACGGAGCTATACATTGACACAGTGAGCGTATAATCCGTCGGTATAGAGTGTTCGTGTGAGAGGGGAGGCCCGTGAGAGATAGCAAAGAGAGAGAAAGAGCTACTCCCTCCGTTCGATAATGTAGTTCCAACATTTTTTTAAAAGTCAAACTTTTGAAACTTTGACCAAGTTTACAAATAAATTACTTATATCTACAATACCAAAGATAAATGATAGTATGAAGTAAGTACATGTTGTGATGAATCTAATGATGTTTCCAGATGTAAATGTTTTTCTCCACATATACCTGGTCAAACTTTTTGGAGGTTTGACTTTTCAAAACATCCATATGCTTATGGACGTGAGAGAGTCGCTAACTAGAGAGAGAGAGAGAGAGAGTGAGTGAAATAGAAAGAGTGAGTGAAAAAAGTGTGTGTGCGTGTGTGAAAGAGACATGGACAACACTCGATAGAAGTCGAGAAAAAAATGTGTGTGTCTTATGCAAACATATCACACATGCATCTTCGACAACGGAAGCAAGGTGAGGAGATAGTGTGTGGTTGTTTGCAACCGAGAGAGCAAGACCCCTAGCACGTGGCCAAGAGGGGTCTGACAAACAAGGGAGAGAGGTCGAGAGAGACGTACGGAGAAAATGCAGACATGGGGAGGAGAGAGTGTATGTTTGTCATAGAGAGATCCCCTCGAGATCATGATGGGACTACATGGGTGGGAGATCGAGTGACAAGGTGTGTGCGCGATAGAAGATACCCCGAGAGATATTGAGATAGACGTATGGATGGAAGGAGACAATACGTGTGTTCCTGATGGCTAGTGAGAAATAATCATACTTAGGGGGGGGTGCTTGTGCCTATGATGGAGTGAGGGATTATGGTACTTATTAGGGGGGTGCGTGTCACATAGAGAGAGAACAAGGGTGGAGAGTGTTGGATGGGTCTATATGTATAGCGCGAGCGAGACATGTGTATGTGTGAACCAGGGAGATATAAAGTTTGAGAGAGATTGAGGAGCCCCGATAAGGCTGAGTGGTGCGTCAGATAGCTGAGAGGGGGAAAGAGATATTCCATCCGCTCGATAATGCAGTGCATGTAATTTTTTTAGAAGTCAAACTTTGGAAACTTTGATCAGGTTTACACAAATGTTATTTATATCTTGAATACCAAAGATACATCATACGAAACTACATCTCATGGTGAATCTGATGGTATATGTTTGCGTTCCAGATGTAATTGTTTTTCTCCACGTACATGGTCAAACTTTGTGATGTTTGACTTTTCAATAAATCAATATGTTGTGGGCCGAGGAGAGTGCCTAAGTCGAGAGGGATCAAGTGTGTGTGAAGGAGAATGAGTAAGTGTGTAAAAGAGAAAGTGACAACAAACGATAAATTAGAGAGAGTGTGTGTTTTTTCGTTTCTTAGGCGAACATATCACGACATCTCCGAGATAGAAAAGCGAGGCGAGGAGATACACGAAGATAGCTAGTGTGTGATTGTTTGCAACGAAGAGAGACACCCCTATAGCACATGTCCAATAGAGGTCTGGCCAACAAGGAACAAAGGTCGAGAGGGACACATGGAGAACATGGACGCATGGGGAGGGCGAGAGGGCGTGTTTGTGATAGAGAGACCCCCTCGAGATCGTGAGGGGACTATATGGGTGGGAGATCGAGGGAGGTGCGTGCACGATAGAAAGATGCCCCGAGAGAAATCGAGATAGACCATGCACATGTTTGTGATGGATACTAAGATTAGCTAGTCATATACATATAGGGGGGACTGTGTGTGCCTACAATTGAGTGAGAGACCATGATACTTGGCGAGCTAGGCATGAGATTGTGTGTGTGTGTGTGTGTGAGAGAGAGATGGAGAGATAACGAGGGAGAGAGATAGAGTTTTAGATGGGCCTATCGAGTGCGAGTGAGATATGCATGTGTATGTGTGACCCAGGTATATGGAGAGTTTGAGAGAGAGAGGGGGGGAGAGCTCCGAGACGATAGAGTGGTGCGTGAGAGAGTTACGGGCAACGAGCCAAGGAATTTGTGTGCGTACGTTGAGTGCACCCAAGATATCTAGCTTGGACTAGAGAATCATACATAGTGTGCGAGAGAGACTTATAGATGGAGTATATATGC